>OZ012706.1:18998617-19598617 GCA_963942595.1 Cylloceria caligata
CCCCATAATGACTATTTTAACTTCGTAATTGGCGATTATTTCTACAATTATTCTATTATTTCGGGTGCACAGATTCTCGGTATTCTTCGTAAGTCTGTTATGGTTCTATACAACGGTATTACTGTATACTCGTTGCACAGATATATCATACCACTAGCTATCTTGCTTTGCACTCACTCGTTCGATAGAGTGTATCAACTCTATTTATAATTCTTTCTCTTTCACTCATATTTTGCTTTCTCTCTCTCCTCGTCAAATGGTATCACTGTATACCTGTTGCATAATATTCCGCTCCACTAACTATCTTGTTTCGCATTCGCTTCTTTCATAGAGTGTATCAACTCTACTTACAATTCTTTCTCTTACACTCTTATTTCGATCGAACACACTTTATCATTTATATTTTCCTATAAGATATTTGTTTATTCATATTCATTAATCTTATGCATTTTAATTTTACCTATTTCTTATCCTCTACATTTCCTAATTCTATACTCTGCTTGGTATCGAAATTCGGGCATTCCGACGATTATTTTCACGCTATTTCTTAGTATTCGAGCATCAATTCTCAGTACTCTTGGGCTCGTACCTCGATGACGCGTTAACGCCCTGGTATTCCCTCGCTACCCACACATATACCGCCTCACGCACAAGTTCACTACTTGGACAGAGTGTATCAACTCTGTGTACAATTCTTTCTCACTTATTCCCGTTTCACTTTCTCTCTGTCTTCCTTTTACGCACACGATGCCTGCAACTCTTATTTATATCGTCGGTTTCAAAAGTCCATACCATTACATCCTATTCTACGCTTTTATTTCGATGCACTAATTTTAATACAAAATGATTACAATCTACTCACTTACTTGTATTAATTCTCCTACGCATCTACTCTATTTAACTTATCTATTACGTACATTGTGGATATTTAATAATTTCTACAATTATTATTCGTTATCGTTTATGATTTCGGCACTTCCTCGGCTATAGCCACCACTCACTGGTTTTTATTTTTCCGGAGTGACTACAGACTCTCCGATCGATATGATTTGAAAAACTTCTGGAATGATTATTTTTGATTAGAATTTTTATGTTCTCAATTTCCGCACCTCCTCCGTTTAAACTATTTCGCCAAGAGAGCTCCTGTCTCCCCGGACCGACCTTTTATAGGCTTCCCCTAGCCGCAGTCCCCTCTGCCTATTTTTCATCGAAATTTTAAATGTAACGCATCTTTAGACTCTTGCGGTACGCCGCTGCCGCGCTCACCGCCTTCCCCTCGCCTCCCAGCAAGGCCAGCCGGTCGCTGACCTGCTGTTTTCGTCATCGAGGGAATTTCGGAGCGGCGACAGCTCTAGTTTTTGTATTAGGTTCGATGGCCTAGTGCCCGCAAGCAGCGGTACACTTGTACCGAGTGTAATTTTTCAGGTGTTTTCGTCTACTGTCGGCTCTTATAGCCGTTTGATATAATAAAATGAGCTAAAAAGTGTAACTATGTTACAAAACGGAGAATTATTGCATTCACAACGCAACACCCGATGCATGATCAGCGATATGACCACGAAACAGCACAATTATTTCGGACAAAATGATTTTCATAAGCTTCGTATCCTCCGGCGCTAGCAAGATCGAGATGCGCTCGAGCGCTTCTTCAAAGAATTCCTTGGAACCGATGATCTCATACGCTGCTGCAAGAGGCGTTTCACTGACAGCTATCTTTTCACGGACATATGATACCACCTTGTTCATACACCGCTGAGTCATTTCACTTTTGCTCTCTAGAGTCTGCATATGAATATCAATGCTTCTACTTATTTCGACGAGCATATCAAATGTAGGCCGCTGAAGAACAATGTTTGGAGAGTATTTTCGGAAGCGTTTCCGTTTCGATTCTCCAGATTCCTCTTGATTCTCGTATTCCTCGTTAGAGCTACCGCTTATTTTACCAAATGAGACAGCTCTGTGCTGGTAACACGAGGTTAAAAGTGTGTAATGCGTTGTGTGCTCTATGCGGGTATTACACATTTTCTCGGCATCAGCCCCATGAGCTTCGAAATATTGTTGTACGCGAGAAAAATCACTTTTCAACACTCGCCACTCGTCCGCACTGAGTGTAATTCCGTTAAAAGTATTCGACAATATTTTCACCACTGATGTAAGAGTACACGTAGAGTTCAACTCGAGCCCGGCGACGATTATTTTACCAAATGATTTATTTAAACCGTACATAACGGGGTTCGCTATATATGGCGATATCGCGTGAGATGTAGCACCGTTATTTGCCATTTTTATTGCTTTCGTGTAGACTGTAACTTTTCGAATGAATCGTCGGTGGTGTTCATACACCGTTTTATACAGATTTCCCCCACCATCTATCTGCATCGCCTCTTCTCTTTTTGCAAATTATACGACTGAAAATTGCTCACCAATATCCTTTGTTAATTGTCGCATTCTCCTTAACAGCTTAGTAACAGCAGCAACAAATATATCCCAAAACTTTTGCATACTCTCGCACACCTATGTGCACACGCACACCTCGGCATACAGATAAGATGTGTCATGAAAAATAAATACTATTCGTCGACGAAATTTGATGATTTTCCTCATGGCCGAGTTCCTTGGAATTAGATGAAAACAATATGACATTCATCAGCGAAACTCGATAACTTAGTACATCACCATCGCTAAATATTTCCCTAGGTCTTGCTTTTGTAAAGTGATCGCGTGCGGCCATCTTCTTGGTAAGTCGTATTCATTACATCGCTGCAGTATATGCAGAGAGAGAGAAAGAGAGAAAGAGCGTGTTAAAGGAATATTATTAAAAGTGAGCAGCTTTGAAAAATCTCTAGTTAATTGTCGGATTTACTGTGGTTACTACTACTACTACTCTAACAGCACTATCATGGTCAGAGTGGTAAAGCACTCATTGATAAGAAAATTGAAAGAGTTTATATTGAAGCGTAGACCGTCGTTGCGTTCACGGTGGGGGAGAAGAAATTTACAGATCACCCTATGGGAACTTCCGACACAGGAGGTTGTTCGTTAAATTCGCGGTATTCTGTGCGAGTGTCATCAGCGCGATTTAGTTGACGCGCATAATACTGGATTCGGTGGTGCGTGTTATTCGTCGACACGGTTGGCTGAATGAGCCTGTTCTGCAGCCCATACTCATGGGATCCAACACCTATGATTTCGATGAGGAGGGTAGAACCAATTCAGGTGATCATAGCAGGGACAACGATGGTGACAGCTCCGCAGGGAATCGTTGGATACATTTTACCCAGCCATTCTGCGGTTATAAACCAACAAACGATTTTTTTATGGCCGTCCCCGCGAGAGAACTAGATGGAGCAGTCGCAGGTCCATTGATTGAGTCCAGGCGACAATACAGTTCAAACGATGATACCAATAGCAATACAGACAACGAGGAAGAAGGCGAAGAAGAAGAAGAAGTAGAAGAAGAAGAAGAACAAGAAGAACAAGAATAAGAACAAGAAGAAGAAGAATAAGAACAAGAAGAAGAAGAAGAAAAGGAGGAGGAGCAGGACGAAGACGATGAGGAGGAGGAGGAGGAGGAGGTGGACCCGGTAAATTCAGGTAAGCTTTTAATAAAACAATTAGGCTAACAAAAATTAAAAAATTACGGGGATAATAATAGTAAAATGAAAAAACAGGGTACGAGTCGGACCCAAACGTTTTTCGCTTTGCACCATTCACTGTGCCGAGACCGCCGACAATCGAGTTGGTTTACGAAATGCGTCGGCGGTTACCGGTGCAGTCGACGGATTCGAGGACTAGAAGCAAATATAAGTTTGTAATTCTTACGTTACACGATATATATACATGAAATATAGCTAGCTACAAACAAAAATTTAATTAAATGAAATAAAAATTCTAATAAATGGTTCAATTATGCTTGCACGTGGACAGACTGGCGATGGAAGGACTGCTGCACGAGGAGGCGATATTGTGCCTCCTGTGAACGCTTTGATATCGAGAATGAGCAGAGCGATATTTTCCACGCTTTAGGATGCAGGGTCGAGAGACAGATTTTTATTTTCGTCAACCAGCGGACGGTATCGATCATCTGACATGGTTCGGGGGCGGTGTACGAGATGTTCTCACACGTCTTACAGAATCGTGCGAAGGACATGATTATGTGGGTATGACTCTGAGCGTACCGTCATTCGCGCAAGGACCTGTATGGTTATCATTTCGACCAACTCGTGACATCATTCCTGACGATATATGGCGACTAATTAATAGTGTAGCTCAGAGCGCGCGCGAATTTCGAATAGACGCTGGTACATGTAGAATGACGACATGTATCGTACGAGGCGTCGAAGGAGCCGGTGTGGGCACCAGGCTTACACACGAGTCTATAGCAAAAAAGTTAATATATGCATAAGTAATAGCGATAATTTGTGTCTACAACGATCCCTTGTCACAGCCCGAGCGCATGCCGAACGCGGTCAAATACGTACGGGCGAGCTACACAGACGATGGTGTCAAATTCGGACCGGGCTTCGAGGTGCGCAATATACAGCAGCGATAGAGCTCACGCGTAATGCAGGGGTAACGACACCGTCTAGAGGGTGCGGTGTGCGCGAAATTCAGCTCTTTCAGAAGTACTTGGTTCACGAGGGTATAGCGATTGTCGTTTATGAACTTCTCACCTTCGGAAAACGCGTTCCGGCTCTGTACGATGGGCGAAAATCCGTACTGTCTGCAATAGATACAATTAATCATACACTCTTTATTCTCTATTACGAGCGTTCTCATCACTACCAGCCAATATTAAATCTCGCTAGTGCGCTAGGTAGTCGGGTGTTCTGCGCACAATGTAATTCCAACTATATTCGAGTACTCGAGCATCGCTGTAGCTATCAATGTGTTCGATGTAAATCCACTTATTGCAACAGCAATAGAGACTCTCAGCCTGAGTATTGCACTGTAATCGTTCGCTCTTTGGTGCTTTTTGCCTCGCTGATCAATAGGGTGAGGGCTGCGCGGGTATCACGTCTCGTAAACATAGACAGTACAGCGTCTGTAAAGCATTGAAAATCTGTAAAGGCTGCTAGCGTATGATTAAAACCACAGATAAAAACATGCATGTATGTGGTCTATCGTTTTGTATTACATGCAAGAAAATCCGACCGATTACGCATGCGTGTTTTATAGCACCTCTTAAGAAACCAGAGGCGCAAAAGGAGAAGGAAAAAGACCAGCCTTCCACGAGATTTTTATTTTATGATTTTGAGACGCAACAATACAAACAATTGCACGATGATAAATCGACACGAATTCACGAGCCAAATTTTAGTGTTACACAATGCGTATGTTTGATATGTCTGGATATCACAGATATAGAGACCGATTGTGCTGACTGTGGTAAACTTGAATTCGTGTTTATCGATGATCCTGTTGGGGAGCTCGTGAAATTGGCATTATCGCAAAAATTTAAAAAGACCATCTGTATTGCTCATAATGCGAGAGGTTTCGACGCGCAATTAATTATACGGTATTTAATCAAAGTGCAAAAAACACAGTTGCCCTCTCTGATTATGAATGGTACGAAGATTGTGTCGATGAAGATTGGCGATGTCGTTTTTCTCGATAGTCTAAACTATTTACCCATGGCTCTTAGCGCTTTACCTAAGGCCTTTGGTTTCGCTGATGAGGTGGCAAAAGGTACATTTCCTCATTTATTCAACACACCGGAATATCAGAATTACTCAGGTCCTCTGCCTGCTTTGTATTTTTACTCACCCGATACCATGTCCTCAGCGAATCGCGAGAGATTTTTAAAATGGTATGAGGAAGAATCGAGTCGCGTTGATTATAAATTTGAATTTGCAACGCAATTTGTGCAGTATTGTCGTACAGATGTTACGGTTTTGAGACGAGCATGTTTAGCTTTTCGAGAGTTACTTATACGTTGCGGGAGTGTGTGCCCTTTTACAGAAGCATGCACGATAGCATCAGCATGTATGAGAGTATTTTGCAAGAATTTTCTACAGAAAGATCGCATTGCTGTGTTACCACCAGGGGGTTATTGCCGGGGCGATAAGCAGTCGCGCAAGGCCGTCGTATGGCTCGTATGGCTCGATCGTTAGCGCAACTGCGTTATCGCTCATGCTGGACGCACGAGAGAGTATCGTCCTCCGACCGGTCTACCAGCTGTCGACGGATACTACGCGGATGCGGTGGTCCATCGCGTTCTTCAATTTCACGGTTGCTTTTGGCATGGTTGTCCGCGATGTTATCGCGTGAATAGAAATGCTCGAACTAAATTCGGCGATACAATGGATGAGCGATACGAGCGTACCGTTCTTATTTCCGGGCAAATCAGATCGAAAGGGTTACTCTAACCGAAATATGGGAATGTGATTTTGACAGATTACTCGAGAATAACGAGGAAATGTCGTTATACGTGAAAAATCACGCCATTGTCAAGCAGGTGCCTCTCGAACCACGCGATGCATTCTTTGGCGGTCGAACGGAAAATTTTGTAAGCTTGTACGACGTCGCGATGATACGCTATGTGATACGCTATGTGGATGTGTGCTCGCTGTATCCATGGGTGTGTATGAATGGAAAATATCCCGCTGGACATCCGAAATTGTACGTAGGTGACGAGTGTCGAGAACTCGTAGGACTTGAAAACGATCTAAGTGTCGCACGGTGGGGCCGATTCCTGAAAAGCTGGTCAAAAGTCGAAACATGAAGTTTCATTTTATAGGATTTAGAGTACATAGGTGGATAGAGTAATGTTTAAAGAATATAATGGAACATTTTATAAGGGCTAGTGAAGTATACCTTGCAAGTATAAGCCAGTACAAAAGAGACCTTCGCGCAAGTAATAGCTCGATCGTTCGAGCTCATATTCAAGCGTCATATTAAAAAATTCGTAGAAAATCGTAAAATTGGTGTTTCTTAATTCTGCAAAATGGAGGTTTCAGGTTGAAGAAAGTAGTTTATTTTCATATGCGTCGAAAATTATAACAGATACATATAAATTAATAGCTAAACAATGTCTAAAGTAGAAAAAAATGAAAAATTATGTGCAATTATTTTAGAAAAACAGGGAAAAAGTTAAAAGTTCCGCAGTGTTCCGCAACGAAACAAGTTTTAAATTAAAGTTTGTACTGTTATGTAACAAAATTAGTAAAAATCAGCTGCAGCTAGCTGCAACTTTGTTTTTAGTGCACATTTGAACATAAAAAATTACAAACTCACATTAACCACTTGTTGCACGTTTTTTTCAAATGAATATAATTTTGTGAAACTTTTACTCGGGGGTTTTCGGGGTCGCTGAATACGAATCCGGTGTCAAAAAAACTAAATTCAAAATGGCGGATCCAATATGGCGGACGCAATTTTCGAAATCGGTCGGATTCGCTTGAAACTTGTTACTTGGTGGTTTTGGGGGTCGCTGAATACGAATCCGGTGTCAAAAAAACAAAATTCAAAATGGCGGATCGAATACGGCGAACATAATTTTCGAAATAAAACCACCATTTTTTATTTTGTTTTTTCTTGGCTATGCAACGTGAATAGTTCCGTAGCGTAGTGGCTTACACGCTGGACTCGTTCATTATTGTTCTCGGTTCAAATCTCGTGTAGGTGATTTTTTTAAATTTTGCATAATAATTATTAAATAAAATTGTAGTTAAATTAATTCAGCAATTTTCATAATTTTAATAATTATTTAAATGTTGTAAATAACTTATTTCGTTTTAGAGTATATATTGTTGGATTCTAACATTTATAGAGGATAACGGAACATTTGAAAAGAGTCGACTGTATACATAGACCTACCTGCAATATATAGGTCTACCTATACATAGTGGAACAGATAGACTTTTTGCGAGGGTAATGGAATATTTTAAAAGGGTCGATCACGTCACAAAGGGTCGATAGGCCTACCTGTGGGCCTGTGGCAGTTACGAGCAGAGTTGCCTGATACGTATCTTTTTCGCGCATGCCCATTCAGTTTGGCATCTACGTGTTCATCAGTGAAGTACTTAGTTCAACTATTTAAAGGTATATATAGCCCTTATTTTGAAAGAGAGATGTTATTTTTATAGAATTTAATACCGGCTATGATAAATCAACTAATAATAAATTACTGTCGCTCAATAATTTATTACTGCTTAATTTATCACAAGTTGCGTTACATTTTTATAAGGGTAGTTATTTGTTGGAAAATATATGGGTTCCTTATTGCTATATACATGCCTGGAAATTTTTTCGCATGCACTGCGCATGCCTGAAAAGGGCACGCATCTGGCAAGGGGATATGCTTGATGCAACTCTGGTTACGAGTTACGAGGCAGTGGCGAAGTGATCTTTCTTGGCGTCGCAGCTATTGTGTTGGATCGTACAAAGTAAAAGAATATTCAAAAATTTGCCAAACATCGTGAAGTGGATCGTTTTGCAAAATGGACGCTTCAAGTACAAGTAAGTGCATTATTTTTACATGTTTAACAAATAATAATAAAGATATATTGTTATTATTTATTTCATTCATATTTACACAATGCTTAAAGATTACAAGTGAAAAATAACGTGTAAACGTTTCAGTTAACATACAAAAAAAGTCATGTTTTGTAAACTTTTATTCACAAAATTATTGTAAACTATAGTTTATATAAATTTTTAGCAAAAGTTTTTGCTTTCACTTCAACGTGTTATAAATTTTAAACTTTCTTTTTTGTTTCAGGTGCTGATAGTACCAAACAAATTTCTGGTTTGTCAAGGGAAGAAATTTTTAGATTACTGAAAGACAACTTAAACGACAGTGCTACAATAGCTTTTGAAAAAATTGAAAATAATTTGTCTACAAAATTACAGCGATCTTTTACGTTATCAGACAATGCGAAATCTGTCGTTCGTATACTATTACATAAATTAAAAGCAAAGTGGCAGGAAGTTTGGCGGATGGAACAAAAATTTCTGGAGAAGAATCAGCAATGGCTAAATGGCATCGTTTATTTCGATGAAAAGAAAGAAGATGGATCACCACCACAAACCACGTCAGATGAAACACATATGGACCGCCCAAAACAGCAATTTGCACAATCCAGTGAAAGAACGAAGCGAAGGAGAACCGAAGTTACATTCGATCGGGATCAAGTACTGAAGAGCTCTCCTACGCAACACAGATGAATTTACGAATCGAAGGAAACGTGGAAGCTGCTAAAATTGTTAAAGATATAACTTCGAGTAGTCCATCTAAAGCTCGAAAGTATAGAAAATCTTTGGAGTTTATTCCTGACGTCACTCTTTCTGCTGATGAAGCTGTTTCACTTGTAATCGAGCAAAAACTATCGTGAAGTCAATACCAGGGATTAAGTAGTATAAGTAAAAAAAAGAAATGTATGTTATATCCATCTTATAAATTAGTACAGAAAGCTAAGTGTAAATGTTATCCTGAAAAAGGTAGTATTAGTATATGTGAAACCAATGCAGAAGTTAAACTACAAGCTTTATTAGACCATACAATCAGCCGACTGTTGACGACTCAAATGGATGTCGTAAAAAGTTTGCCGGATGAACAACCTTCTAATTTTTATTTAATTTGTAAGTGGGGTTGTGATGGCAGTTCTGGCCAAAGTATGTACAAGCAAAAATTTAGTGATGATGATGGAAGTAAATCAGATGCTGGTATCTTTTTTACTTCGCTTGTTCCAGTGCAACTAATATCGATCGATAAAAATACATCTGCAAAAATCATTGTATGGAAAAATCCGAGACCATCATCACCACGCTTTTGTAGACCAATAAGAATTGAATTTTTGCATGAAACTACTGAGGCCACTGTTAAACAAATAGAGTATATAAGAGAACAAGCGGACAAACTTATGCCTTTTAAAACTGTAATAAATGGAAAAGAGATCATTGTTACTTACGAACTTGCTTTAACTATGATTGATGGTAAAGTTTGTAACGCAATTACTGCAACTGCTTCTACTCAACGTTGCTATTTATGTAATGCTACTAGTAAAGATTTCAATAAGATCGATGTACTTTTGAAAAAAGAAATTAATAGAGATAATTTAACTTTTGGCTTATCTACATTACATATGTGGATTCGATTATTTGAATGTTGTTTGCATGTTTCGTATAAATTGGATATTAAAAAATGGCAAGCGCGAACAAGTGAAGATAAGAAAGCGACAGAAAATAGAAAAAAAATATTCAAAAAGGTTTTCGCTAACAGTTAGGACTTATTGTGGATCAACCAAAGCCTGGATATGGTAGTACGAATGATGGGAACACTGCTCGACGATTTTTCGAAAATGCATCAATTTCCGCTACTATAACGGGTGTTGACGAAGATGTTATTAAAAGGTTCCATGTTATTTTACAAGCTATTTCAGGTGGTCATGAAATTAATGTACCACATTTCCAAGAATACACAATAGAGACAGCTCGAAAATTCGTCGACTTATATCCCTGGTTCTACATGCCTACTTCTGTTCACAAACTTTTAATTCACGGCTCTGAAATAATACAATCTGCTTTATTGCCATTCGGACAAATGTCTGATGCACAGGAGTCTTGTAATAAATATATTAAAAGATACCGTGAAGATTTTGCACGAAAATGCAGCAGAACAAAATCGATGGAAGATCTTTTCTTGCGCTTGCTAGTGGCATCAGATCCGTATATATCAAGCTTAAACAAATTGCGACATAAGAAATTAAAATCCTTATTTCCGGAAACAATTGCTTTGCTTACTTCACCAACTGTTTATGCGTCTACTGACGATTCTATCTCTTCTTTTTCGATGTCGTCACATTCTTCAGATTTTTATACAGACAATTCGGCTGATGATGAAGACTATATTTTATGTTAATATTAGAACAATATTCTTGTTAATATAAATTTATTTTTTGAATTTGGCTTTGTACTGTATTTCTCAAATAAATATGTTGGTATTTAAAAAATCGTGTTCCTTATTACACTTTCTTATATATTTGAATTATACATTTTTCAATATTTTTATAAATGATTAAAAATGTAATTATCCGAAATATGTACAGAATATTTCTTTTAAACAAGAAAATCATTACTCTGTGATCCAAATACATTTATTTTAAAACTGTAAATCAAATTATTATACAGTAATCTTAAAGAATGTTTACTTAAACTAAAATAATTATAAATTAACTGTTTGAACATGTTAATTTTATTTCACAAAATCTATTTTGTTTCAGAAAATGATTTTAAGAAATATGTGCTTCAAAGAAAAAATTACTTGCATGTAACTGAAGTACATTCACTTCAATAAAAAAAGGAAATGTAACTTGTAAATAGTATAAAATAAGTCTTTCAAAAGTGATTTTAATCAATACAATTATAGATGTAAAAGTAGATGTTTTATTACTTTTTATCAAATATATAATTTACTTACAGATTTATAAAAAGTTAATAAATTTTTGATCGCTATTTTGGATCTGCCATTTTGAATTTTGTCTTTTTCACATCGGATTCATGTTCAGCGACCTCAAAAACCCCCGAGTAACAAGTTTCAAGCAAATCCGGTTGATTTCGAAAATTGCGTCCGCCATATTGGATCCACCATTTTGAATTTTGTTTCTTTCACACCGGATTCGTATTTAGCGACCTCGAAAACCCCGAAATAACAAGTTTCAAGCGAATCCGGCCGATTACGAAAATTGCGTCCGCCATATTGGATCCGCCATTTTTAATTTTGTTTTTTTCACATCGGATTCGTATTCAGCGACCTCGAAAACCCCGAAATAACAAGTTTCAAGCGAATCCGGCCGATTACAAAAATTGCGTCCCCCATATTGGATCCACCATTTTGAATTTTGTTTTTTTCACACCGGATTCGTATTCAGCGACCTCGAAAACTTACAGAAACCAAGTTTCATACAAATTCGATAAACATTCCGTATTATAACTGAGTATTTTCGGTTTACTATCGCCATTTTGAACCCGCCATTTTGTTTTTTTACAATTTTGACTTCAGATTTGTAATTAGCGACCCCAAAAACCCTCATATACTATATCTCAAACAGAATGAACTACGTTTTCGACTTTTGACCAGCTTTTCGAGAATCGGCCCCACTGTGCGTCGAGCGCAGACAAAAATCTTAATTGTACACATCGTAAGTGCAATAAAGTTTAAAAATATAATCCATCCTTTGCTCTATCCAAATTGCAACCGTTGCATTCTAAACATGTTCTGATATTATAATTGCGACTGAAGTAAAGAGTAGTATCTGAAACGCAACGCTTCATATCAGAATTAATATCCGTAACACTTCAGATCACTGCAATTGTCGTTTGCAGCTTCTACATTCCGTCTATTATATACTCACTACGTGGATTGTTTTATCTGATATATGTGAACTGTAATCATAAGTATTTTATTATTAAAAACATCCGGACCATATTTTATAATCCAATGTTTGTATTCACTGTTATCTCTGATTCTCATGTCTATTATGTATACATACAATAAGCATTAGTACCTCATCTCGACAATCACTAAGCTGCCGCAGGAGCAATCCCATATAGTATATATGTCATCATTCGTAGTACGTAGTATAATCTATATCGTACTAATTGTAATCAATATCCATATAAGATACTAAAAATCTTACAATCTATTTTTTTCAGTATACGATTTTGATTTGCCGACATTTCTATAAATTATCAAATAATGCCTCTTTTGACGCTATTAATTTGTCTTTTTAATTCCAAGAATTTCTTATCTATGTAATGAATAAGTTGATCTGCAAATATAAAAGGGAGTATAAATTTTAGAGAAGCCGACGAAATAAAAAATTTGTCAGCTGTTTGTTCTCATCGGTGTCCCGGACAGCTCTGGAGATATTGAGCATTATTTTCATCAGATCTGTACAGCGTCATGGTCTCGTCATCTGCCAATCAGAACAAGAAATACATTATCTTTTTCGTATTATACGCGTATTTTAATCATTTTAATCTTAATCAAACGAAAGATAGGGTGGGCAAATACTTTTGAACGGTTACTGTCAAAAAAGCACACCGTCGACTTAGAAAAAAAATAATAATAAGAAAAGTTTCGAAAAAAAATCTGGAAAAATTCTAGCGAATTTAACATAAAGAAGTTTCCTTACTTGATATTTTGTTCCAAGCCGCATAATTCTCGAAATAAGTCACTCCACTCATCAAAGTTTCGACCAAAAATAGTAGAAATAGAAAGTAAAAAAAAATTCTGAAAAAAGTTTACCAATCCAATATGAACCCGTGCAAATCTTTACCGTCCTGACATTTCTTCCGAAACCCTGTAGACCTACGATTACGCTGCATTTACGAAAATTTGTCTTTATTAACAAAAATAAAATACTGACGCGAAAAAAAATCGCCCGAAACATTCTGAAAAACTAAAATGAAGGTGTTACGTCCTTGTTTTTAATATTGAATTTTTAAAAAGGATCGCACGGTCGTTGATAGGGCCAGCCTCGATTTAACCGGGATTCACCGGTAAGGATGAGGCTGTTCTAGTATGAATTTATCCTTGGGTATTTCGATTCGTTGTAATATATATATATGAAGACAATTTGAAATGGTTCTACTCACCGATTGTTGTCATCTATGGTGTACATGGCTGGTGGCTGCGTGAGCGGAAGGGCGTAGCGGGTAGTAAATTCAGTCTATGGTGACTACAGGTATGCCGGCCCAGAATTGGTCAAGAACAAGCAGGTCTTTGAAGTCTGGAGTATCCGTGTATTTGATGAGTCCGTGCCGCCTGATGGAGGTCCAATGGAACACGACGTTCCCTTCATTGATGGAACGCTCGAATGTACCATGATAATGTTTGTCGGATGTAATTCGCGGTAGTGATCTCACGTTAGAAATTTTTATGTTCTAGAAAGGATTTTCCTCGATTTCCCTCCCGATAGAGGAGATGGCACTTGGTTTCAACGGTATGTCAAGGGCAAGTGAACAATTGTCTATTTCGGTGTATTTTTCTGCAGAACAACTTTCGTTATCTAATATTCTTCTGAATATAGTGAAGAAACGGCGTGTAGCCTTTCTACGTCCACCTCTATGTCTGCCCATGTGTGGGAATAGAATGAAAAATGGATGGTTGAGGAAGGTTTTATTTAACGCTGTACCGCTGATGCAAGCGATACGGCGAGTTACTTAGTGGTCTAACTTATGAATGTAGTGGAAAAGGTAGCACGTGCCAGTGGAGGCGCGATGCTACAATAGATGAATGGGTGAGAGCGAAACTAGTGGTCGCTCGAGTGGATTTATGAATGAACGACGTAGAGGCGTTTAGATTAAGAATATCGCGAGAATTGAAATGGAACTATTAAATGATGCGAAACGTTAAAATAAATTCAGAATGGTACGAATAACTTTCAAAGTGGATAGGTCGCGAAATAAATTTAACACTGATATAATTTTGGTATAATTATTAAAACCCATACTTAAAATGGTTTATACTTACAAGTCACAATGTTTTATAATTTTTAGTTTAAGAATTAGATCGTAGTAATGTTAAACCTTAAAGACTGATTGTCTAAGACTGTGTCCCAGACTATTCTGAATTGTAACTCGCGTACTGATCAAAGATTGAAGATGATGAATTAATAATTTGTTCGTAATTAATACTGCTACTGCCGCGCGTTCTTGGCCACGCGTATATATCTGTGTCGTCGGATTCTGCACGCTAAGGTGGGGGTTGTGTCATTTTGGTGTGTGTCCTCCCTCCTATGCCTCCAGTATCTTCGGACAAAGGAGACCGCCGTATAAGGCAATGCTTACGGTGATCTAATTGCTGTGATAACGTGGACAACACTTCTTAGAATTAAATAGTTTGCGTCGCAGATTTGGCTAAGGTACGACGCATTGATGAACAGTTTCGCGTCGCAGATTTAGCCAATCTACCACGCATTGATACCTTCTGAAGTTAACATAATGATTCTTATTATAATTATACTAGTTATATTTATTTCCTGCTTGAAGAAGAGGCCAACGCGTATATATATGAATGCAATACACTGTCTCTCTCTAGCAACAGTATTGCTAGGGGCATGCATATTCAGGGGATGGACAGATTGGCGCGTCTAGCTGGCGTCCTCTTCAAGTAGTTACAGGTGTCTTCCTACTATGTCGCTTTAAGCGAGTGCGAACCACTCGGCATCTACGCATTGTATTTTATATTTAAAATAAGTAAAATATGAAAGTAAATATATTATTAAGTATAATTATTAATTTATTATATTGAAACTCCAATATATATATATATATATTTCTAAGATTAATATTTTTATAATGAACTAGTTCAAACAGAGTAAATCATCATTAATTGAACGAGGCATAGTATAGTAAACTCGTGAGGAGACACAGGACGTAACAGAAGGTATTATTATTATTTTTTTTTAGTTTGTTATTGAAAGAAACCGATGACAAAAATTTCCACAAGTTCTGCACCTAATTTTCGCAGAGAAAAAATAGTCGAAAAACGGCCAAGTTCAAAGATTCGTATCTGGTCGAAAAAAAATCGTAAAAAACTTGCTAGTAAAGTCAAATTAAGCTAAATTTGTCCCATTTGAAACGTCGTTTACAAATTTTGATTATCTTTTTTCTGACGTCGCTATCTACCTTGGAGTGCGGCTATAAATTTCGACAGGTGGCCAAATATTTTTGAGCGGTAGTGTAGAGGGTATCTTTCCATAGTACATCCTTTGTAATAAAATTGACGCAATTAATTATTCTTACGGCGATAAGAACGAACCCGAACTCGTTGAACACAAATGCGAATTTCACCAAACTCACCACTGCGATGCTCACCAGTGGTGTCGAAGAAGAATGATCGGTTGAAACTGACGAAATGTACGCAGATACGTGTCGGCCGCCGGCTCTCCCCGCTCCGTTGTCGATTATTAAATACATATGTAAACTGCTGTTGGAACGCAAGTCGAGTATATACGAATAAAATGATTCGAAAAAAGAACAATTCACACGACAATTATAAGCAAATCTAACTTCGCGCCAAAATAATTTCACACAGTACATAATTTTACACACTCTTATAGAAACGTGTACAATGTATCTAGTTGTTAGTGACAACGGAAGAGTACTGACAAAACATTGGCAGCCAGGATTTCGCCATGTGGTCTTGCGGAAAGTAAACATTTTTTGTAGATTTTGTTGGTATTGAAGTCGGTCAAACATTGGCGCGTTATCATAGGATAAGATTTAGAACACGATTTTTTCATTCCAGTATGCACGAGGATCAATTGTGCAAAAATGTAGTTACATAATAAGCACCATTTATCTGCATTCAAATACATTTATGCAAAACTTTTTCTAGAGAAATGGTAATTAAATTGTCAAAGAATTGTAGCTCGCGAAAGAGTCCTAATTTGCTTGATTCTACTGGCTCGAAAAAAAAATTATTGGTCTTAGTTAAGAATTCGTCCATGCAGATGTAACCATCTTCAGGAACTTGGTTACGTGCTATATAAATGCTAGGAATTATCATTATTTCAACATTATTTAGTTGCACAATATTATCCGGTTATTTTTACTTTATAGTTACGCTACATACGCGCAATTTTTTAATCTTTACACCGTTTGTACACCGTACGAATAATATTGTCTACATTTTTGCCAATGTGTCCCATAGTGCTAGGAAATGCATCAAGTTCTGATAGACACTTAACGACTCGAGCAAGAGGATTTTTGGGCGATCTAACAAGTTTTTTGTACCTGCCCAAATAGCTTTCGACCCAGAATGCCTAAATTTCCATCAACGGTAGCTGAAAATATATTACATGATCCATCAAATGAATTGAATTATGAATATGAAGAATATGAAGAGATCGAATTTTTTCGTTGAAATTCCATGGGAACAGTCCGCTGTAATAAAATCGTCGGTGTTTTGAAAAATCGTAAATTCGATTTTCTCAACCTTTTCGGGCTTTTTCCCAAAACCCACTTCTCTAACACCATTTCTATTGGTCCTAAATAGAGAAAGTGAATCGAATCGAGTGGTATTGATTTCGATAATTGCTGCAATTCTAAATTTATAACCTTTGCCGGCTATGAAAACTCCATTTTATACCAACATCGCAGCTTCGTTTACAAACTCCGCGATAAAATCAGCGTCAGACCGCAGCTTTGAGTTACCTAAATACGAGCCCACGAGACAAGGCGATAATTTGTAAAATTGGTGAAGAATTTTTATCACAATCGGCCAAAACTGTCGTTGAGAGTTACGAAAAATGCTGATACCGTCAACACCGATAAACACGTTAATTGTTTCCTCCTCGTATATAGATATCCGGTGAGATCTTTTTGTTCAATTGATTTCCGATGCCGATGTGAACATGGCTTTCTGCAGTCCCTTCTTTACTGACCATTGGCCGATTATTGCTGCATCGAACATTACCTAATAATGTTTGTGCCGTTTGTGGCAAATTCACATAACCCTTGATTCTCAATAACTTTAGCAGATTCGTTACAACGTTATGCCGCAACGTTTTTGCATTTTTCAGTGCAAATCGTATTGGTTTTTCTTTCATCGTGAACGTATTATCATAGTCATTTTTACGGATTCCATATTCTGGATGTTGATATTCTTCATGTTCACTTTGTCCATATTCACACTAGTCATGCCCACTTGTCGCTTCGCAATCATCCTGTCCATGATTATCATATTTCCGTACTCATTCTCTACATTTCGTTTAAAAGGTAATGCACTTTCATTTTCCACTATCACCGCTTCGTTGCTCTGTCCATCATTATTCACATTTTTACACCTCTGTCCCACGTCGATTTTTGTTTTGTTGATTACTAAGTCATTTTTACTTGCTAGTTCCTCGTCGTTCTATTCTTCAATTTTTTTGAACCCGTTATTTTTTAACGTTCAAATGTTGCCTTGACGTGATCGGAAACTATATATTTGTGCGAAGAAAAATTCGTATAAATGCAGCATTTATTATTTGCACGGGTAGCGCGGTAAAGGCGCAAGACTAAAAGTGTTTTTTATAGACACGCGGGTCCGTTGGTTTCAGCACTTTTACGTTCACTTATAAACAAATATTGGCGGGCATAGTAGCTAAAGTGGGGATAATAGAATGGCAAATACATTGGTCCAAATTCAGGCTAAAGATAGACAAAAACTACAGTTATTAACCGAAATCAATCTCAGTCGAGCATAGACATTTCGTCGGATGTCGATCATCAGATATATCAGGAGAGTTGGTTATTTGTTAAGCTGCCAGTTGGATGCTAAGTATTGCCAATGAATCATATTTAGGCTCTATACTGGCCCACAATTAGGAGTTTATCGCATGCCGATACATGAATTTATTTTAGAAGCAGCAAACAATGTTCGATAAGAACCAGTAAGTTGAATAACTGGCAGTCGACAACGGTTGGTTACCGGTGAGAAACTGAAACTGGGCCTAAAAATGCAAATCATGACAGATCGGTGGTTAAACTATAGATTGGTTAAGCAGTGCCAAATAGTTCGGCTCAAGCCCGGGGCGAACGTCGGTCGCTGTTACGTCCCGGATTTGACAGAAGGGACGCAACAAAGGAATAACATATATGGTTCAAGACAGGATGCGAGGTAGACGCCGACGCAGCATGAGGCGACTCGCTTAGTGATCTACGATAGTTTAAAGCTAAAGCTGCCAACTAAGGGATTTTAGCAAACGCAGTTGCTAACTGCTTCACTAAAATCAGAATTAAATTAGACTCAACAGAGAACGGTTGGTTCGTAGAAATATCCAAATTAAAATGATCCGGACGTAACAGTCGCCAGCGATCGTTCGCCGTTACCTATCCAACACTGGCCGAAAATCAGTAGATCGCCGCATATCTACGCTCATTTAAATATCGGTTGAATAATGGCAATCACATTGGGCCAGGATCAGGGGAAATGTTAACTCCCGACGCACGTTTACCCAATACCAGGTCATACGTTGTCTGTATGGTGATCGTTGGTTATACTTTCTAGGACATATTTTTATCTAAAAAATTTTCATATCGTTGTACCAAATTAAAATTATTAATAATGTGTTTTAATGTTAGTAGAATGAGACCAAGATGGCTTGTGATTGGTCCCCCACCTCCTTACCCCCACCTCTCTCCTGAACCTGATTGGTCACGCCACTCTAAGCCCCCCGACCGACGTGCCACCTAGGCGACACGTGCGCTATCTGTCGGACACTGGATCGTCCGTTGTTGCCGATGCGCCATCCATTTTCAATATTTAACAGGAGGTATGTTGCCGACAGCAGGTAAAACAGAGTGACTTACCGACGGACGGTAATGTAGATTTGGTGCAGCTATCGATAAGCAGATTGGGTCCTGCAGCCGATACCACAGATTAGGCCGTACCATCAAAAAAGAAGATTGTAGCTTGACGTCGGTAAAAAGATTTGCGTCCGGTCGTGTCCTATCAGCGATAAACAGATTTGGATCCTACAGGTTTTGCTTTTCACTATTTAACACTAATTAAAAGTAAAATCTTTCGAAACTTTAAAACCAGCTAAAATAATTATGCTAAGTGTTATGCCGGTACCGGACAATTGGATTATTCGGTATCCGGTATAATATTAAAAAGTTATTATTTTTGGGATCGTTTGCCGATAAAGAGATGAATCTTGAGTTATCGATGAACACGCCAATTTATATAAGAGGAAGTATTTATTATAGGCAACGGTAACTTTCCGTTGTCTATTTAAAAGTCAATGAAAGAATGTATTATACATACTTACGTTTCAGGACGCTCTCACCAAATACAGTGCAGCGATCCCCCTGCCGAACCAAGAGGCTTCGACAGTAGCAAGGGCGCTCGTTGAAGAATTAATTTGCCGGCACGGAACGCCGGAAATGATACTGTCAGACCAGGGCACCAACTTCCTCAGTGCGACCTTCAAAGAAATGTGTCGACTGCTGAGAATTAAGAAAATACAGACAACGGCACACCACCCGGAATCGAATGGAGCCCTGGAAAGGTCGCACCGCACTCTCGCAGAATACCCGAAAAATTTCATAGGAGAGGATCAAGGAGACTGGGACGAGTGGCTGCCGTACGCAATGTTTACGTACAACACTACTTCGCATACGGGGACCAGACTATATCCCCACGTGCTGGTGTACGGGAGCGAAGCTGAACTACCGACGGCCGTAAGACAGGAGCCCCGAGGTACCTATGCGTATGACAACTACATCCAAGAACTACGAGAGCGACTACGCGCCGCATGGACTATAGCGCGCGACAACCTAGAAGGCGCGAAAAGACAGTCAAAGATCAGGCTGGACCTCGCTGCACTAATGCACCGAGAAACGGAGATAAGCAAAAGCCTACGTCTGACGGAGCTGTGCGAAGGCGAAACTCGCGTCAACGATATATGCCCCGTCATAAGCGACTCAGTTCTAAGAATGAAGAGAAGGATAGAGATGGGGGTATTGACCATATTCGACCTCCTCGAGACGCGCCCCGTCAGAGAGCGCAGAGGATTGGTAGACGGCCTTGAAAGCATAATCAAGGCCATCACGGGAAACATGGACGCCCCTGATGCACGGGAGCTCCATGAAGAGATAACGTACCTTAAGGCTTCCCACCAGACCCTGAAGGAAGAGCTGAAAAATCAAATCCAAGTGATAAGAACGACGCTCAGCCTATTTAACGAAAACGCGCATCACATACAGGCTAACGAACAGACTCTGCTGACCCAAATGCAGCATATAAACCGCACGCTCAACGGCGACATATACTACATAAAGGGACGCCAACACTTGGACGAGACGCTCAACGCGATAAGTATTGCGGTCGAAGCAATACTCAGCGAAGTACAGGAGCTAGTGTGGGTGGTGGACAATATAGCTAGCGGTAGGGCTCGAGCAACGTCCCTGCCGCCACGCACACTCGCCAGGCACCTCGTCGAAGCACTACCATACCTATCGTCAGGCTACAGACTGGCAGATAGCAGGGCCTACAGTGAAGGCAACGCGGTACTACTTTAGTGCTCGTGCTGGATATACCGCTGATCGGGCAGCAACGGTATAGTATACAAAAAATATATCCTGTACCCATGCGAGCTGACAACGGCAGGCACTACTGCATAGACACAACTGAGAATCACATAGTCATAGATATCGAGAATCGCAGATACCTAAGGATGACAACCGATGACGTAAAAAATTGCAAGTTACTGGATAAATCATACATTTGCCCTCCAACACACCCTACAATTCCGGTTACGAACGACGCACCTTGCGAACTCCTAATCTACGCGAAAATAAACACCGATAACGGCGGAAAATGCGCAAAAAGGGTTATCGAAATAACCCATCCCCTAATCGTCCCAATGCAACAGCAAGGGCTATACGTCGCGCCAACCCCCGAACCCGTAGGAATAATAAGACGACATACTCGTCTTATAATTAATATACCGACGAGCCTAAACTAGATTCACACACACCAACTCAGAGATCCATACCACACAGCACACACACATATAAACAAACTACCGTTACCCAAAATATAGTTATACTGCCAAGCTGTATAACTATAGTCTCAAGATACATTGAAGACTCATCTACAAGCAACACGCCAAATTATTATAACCAAGAAGAGGATATTAACGGGACAAATGGGCTACAGGAGATGGGCTACAGGACGACTAGGAGATATAGTAATACCCTGCTATACCGGCAGATGTGGAAGAAGAGCGGGGAAGTCGGTATAAAAGGGCACGACAAACCACAGTCGAGGAGCATTCTGTTCACAGACTTTCGCCAACATCCGGAATCTACCAAAGGAGGACCACCTAATCAACCAAAGGAAGACCAGCTAATCGACCAAAGGAGGACCAGTTCTCCAACTAGCAGAAGGACCACCTAGTCAACCCAAGGAGAAGCACCATCTACTGCAACATCTCCAAGGATCAGGCCTGAAACCGCTGGCCCAGGGAAAAACGAACATCTCCAAAGCCACCAGTCATCCAAGTAGTCCAGCATCCCAGCCTACAAGATCTTTCATCGAAATTATCACAAGTGGTATGGATCCAAAATATATTAAAATCCATAGGGACTAAAAAACGCCATAGAAACGAGCTAGAGCCGCTCCTGTAGCATTTCCGATGCGCCGATGCACCGAGGATGCACCGCGCTGACGCCTCCACCGGAACAGCGGTGGGACCAGCGAGTAGATCGCTCAGCCAGAGGAGCTCGAGTGAGAGCTCCGTCCCCACTACAGTCCACGCGCTATAGATATAGAGTAGGCTACCTCCAAACACCGAGAAATAATAACAGAGGCGATATAGATATAGTAAGGATGGCAAGCCCAGCAAGCGCGTTCTATGTGTAGATACAATACCACCAAATAACTATAGAAATACTTTATTAATTCAAGATAAAATCTCCTACTTCATGCGGACGCGATTATAGAGGCATGCGTAAGCCCGGATTAAATTCTTGTTGTAAGGTGCATAATCACCATAATTAAGGAGTATATTTAATTTTTACACAAATTATTTCACTTTTACTTGTATTATTTATTAAATGTGTCTAATAAACCATACTTTTACCTAATACAGAAGCCTATATTAATTTCCTCCCTGCTCGAGTTCGAACTAAAACCCTTTAAGGGTGATGTTAACGTAAAATACCGTTACAATAAATTGTGGAAAAAATACCACTCAGCACGAAATACTAAACAATCGGGAATACTGGCATTGGTAGGCGTATGTGTAGTAACCGCCCGAGATTTCAGTATCAGAACCATCGGGCGAACGTCGCAGGTCATCCGAAAAAACTACCTTCCGTCGTTCAATTAAAAATTAACGGAAATTGAAGCTCAGGCGCCCCCTACGCAGACCGAGAGGACAATTCCACTAGAGAGCGTGCTGCGAGACCCACAAGAGCTTCAAAAGCTTGGAGCTCGAGCCAACCAAATCATGGACAACCTCAATACTGCCGGAGACGGGATGCAACACATCCACAACCTGAGTTTCTACTCACTGGGTGTAGTAGCATCAATAGCCTTGGTTGGCTATGTTCTGTTTAAATGTTATACGTACCAACGAAACCGAACACCAACAAGGACAAGCGAGGGAACGACCCCGGCAGCAGCCGAGGTAAACGTCAACCTCGAGCAGCTCGGACGACAACAGCCAGAGGAGCAACTCTGGACGATAAGAAGCAAAAGGAAAAACTTCATCGTTAACAAATGAAAAATGAAAATTTTTATTGTGTTGTTATATAACATCAAACTGAAAAATTGCATCTAATTGTAAAGGTACGAGAAACCGACCAAAGAAAAAATTTTTAAAGAAAAAAAAAATTTCCTCTTAAAAGGGGAGGGATGTTGTGCCGCGGAATATTCCACTTCGTATTTCGTATATTCGAAAATATTCCATAGCAAAAAAACATTGGAATTCGTTCAAGACAGGAAACGAAGTCCGATGCCCGATCGTACGATCGACACCAGGAACGCCGACGCAGCATGAGGCGTCTCACTTGGCGATCGACGATAGGCTAACGCTAAAATTGCGAATTGAGGGATTTTCGTGAACACAGTTAGCAACTGCTTTACGAAAATCAGTTATACCAGGTGTATGCATAAGTTTTTTCCGGTTTAACTAAGAGATGGCGCCAGCGAAAAGTACGCAGCGTATTAATTTGACACATACGTTATTTTGTTCGTCTGACATTAACCTACAAACACACACAAGTTGAGTCCGCCAAAAATTAGCGTCTTTGTTTTATCGTTCAGTGATCATGTCGAGTTTTGTGCCTGAAAATGAACATTTGCGGCACGCATTGCTTTTCTTATTTAATCAAAAGAAAAAGGCTGCTGAAAGTCAACGTTTGCTGGTAGAAACATATGGTGAACACGCTCCATCGATTAGATGTTAGACATGGTTTCGACGATTTAAAAGTGGTGATTTCAATGTGAAAGACAGTGAGCGCTCTGGTAGACCACAAAAATGCGAAGACGATTAATTGCAGGAGTTATTGGATGATGACCCAACTCAAACTCAACGGCAATTAGCAGAAGGATTACATGTGCCACAAGAAACAATCAGCAGACGTTTACGAGTAATGGGAAAGATCAATAAACTCGGTAAATGGGTCCCACACGATTTAAATGAACGTCAAATAGAAAATCGCAAAGTTACTTGTGAAGTGCTGCTTCAACGCCACGAAAGGAAATCATTTTTGCATTGAATTGTGACGGGTGACGAAAAATGGATTTATTTTGAAAACCCGAAGCGGAAAAAATCGTGGCTTTCACCTGGCGAAGCCGGTCCTTCAACACCAAGGCCAAATCGCTTCGGCAAGAAGACCATGCTCTGTGTCTGGTGGGACCAGAGCGGTATTGTGTATTATGAACTCTTGAAGCCCGGCGAAACCGTTAATACACAACGCTATCGCCAACAAATTATTAATTTAAACCACGCATTAATCGAAAGACGACCGGAATGGGCCAGAAGACATGGCAAAGTGATTTTGTTACACGACAATGCGCCATCTCACACAGCAAAAGCAGTGAAAGACACCTTCAAATCGCTTGGATGGGACATCCTTCCGCACCCGCCGTATTCGCCAGACCTGGCGCCATCTGACTATCACCTCTTCGCATCAATGGGGCACGCGCTCCCAGAGCAGCACTTCAGCAATTTCGAGGAAGTTGGAAAATGGCTCGACGGATGGTTTGCCGCAAAAGACAAGCAGTTTTTCTGGCATGGTATTCATAAGTTACCTGAAAGATGGGCGAAATGTGTAGAAGCCGATGGCCAATATTTTGAATAAAACAAAAACTAATTTCCCTTGAAAAATACGTGTTTTTCTTACCAAAAAACCGGAAAAAACTTATGCATACACCTGGTAAATTAGACTCAAGAGAGAACGGGTTGGTTCCTCGTCAAATACTCGAAACAACATTTTATTGTATTGTAATATTTTTTCCCGGAAGCGCTTTCTGGTAGCGGTCCTGCAATATCGACCGCAGCTTTTTCAAATGACGTCGATGGGGTGTCTGTTACCACCATCAGCACTCGTTCCTTTTTCCTGATTTTATTCTTTTGGCAGGATTCGCAGGATGATATGTATTTTTCCAAATCCCTTCGTATGCCGGGCCAGTCATACTTGGTCCGGATTCGATGCAACGTACGCCTGATGCCCTGATGCCCTCCTATGGGGGTGTCGTGGTATTCTTTTATTTCAGGCGGTCTTCAAAGGAGGGAATGGCAACGCCACTGCGGCAGTCGCTGCGCTCTTTCATAATGCTGTCTTCTTCTGCGCTGCTAGAGGTTTGCGAGCTGCGGCCCCCGCTTTGCCTCGCTTCCTCAGCAGACTTGTGCGGTGCTCGGCCCTCAGTTTCTTTGCTCGGTGTGCCCACCAGTAGCTCCGCCATTGCGTCGTTCTCTGTCTCGAGCGGCCTTGCAACGTTTTCCTTTCTCGGCCTACCGCGCCTTACGGGTCGGCCATGCTGTGCTGCGTTCGCTCTGTCTTTCGGCGATGCTCGCAGTCTTACTCATGCTTGTCTGTACTAGCTTACGTGGTTTGCCCCTTCCCTGACCGCACGGCTTCGCGGCGGGGCTGTGGGGTTCAGTAGAGCGATCTGCATCCACGCTGCGGATCTCTCTGTCTTCTTCTGAAGCGTTGGCAGGCGCTGCCTCTCGCTCTGCCTCGTTGCTGGGCTGGCTCGGGGTATTCTCGGCTCTCCGCTTTGTGTGGCTGTCCGTACCCGGACTCTTGCCGTCCTTGTCTGTCTCGTGGGCGAGCTCGACCTCTCGCTCCGACGAGCTACCATGGCTATACGGGGTATCTTCGGCCCTCCGCTTTGTGCGGTCGTTCGTTGTGCTTACTTGCCCCGTAGTGCTGTCCTCTTCCGACGAAATTTATCGAATGATTATTAAAGTTAAATGGGTTTAACGTTGTACTGCCGTTGAATGCACGGTTATTCACCCAAGAATTATTCGTTTAGGCAATTTGCCTAGAATAACGTTATCCAGAGTATCGCCAATGATACCGCTATGCATCGTAAAAGCTTTAACCTCAACCCTTGTTATAGGATACTTTGCGGTTGTTTTTGCAAGCATTTTGGCATGAGCTATCAGCACACCTGATGCAATTTTTGCTCGACGGACGAGTAATGTTGCCTCGGTGATATGTAGTTTATGTGTCACACCTGCAGTAGGAGTCTCCATAAGACAAAATTTGTGTCTTGAGCGTACAAGGCGTGGCCGTACCTCTACACTGTTCAACAGAAATTTATCCTGATTAAATACATCGCAGTGTAAATGTCCAATCATATCTTGAGTCCGCCCATTCTTTGTGTACTTTTCACGATTATTCAGACCGATATTAGGGCTATTCGATGCACCTGGCAGAGTGTCAAACATATCGGGTGTGTCAGCGTACCAAAGTGCGGTCGTTAAGTGTAAATTCTTAGCAGCCGGTCCATAATTGAGTAGCGTTTTAATATATGCTCTGTAGGGGTATGCATTGTTAGGCGGTGCCACGATTTCTGGTTAAAATATACGTCTACCAGATTAAAAAGGCTATGTAGAAAGTTATTAACAGGTGCTACGTTGTATTGTAATTGACCTGTTGGTATAACCTTAATATTTACAATAATCATTGTATGAGCCAGATCCAGGTATTCTTCACCGTGGCCAGGTATGACAAATTCCAGGGATCCGTCATCCGTGAGAGTTGACACAGGCTTGTAGTGTATCCATTGTGATGCTTCATATAGCCGTCTGCGTTGGAGGTTTGGTAAATAAGTCGAGCTCTGACTTCATACATTCGCACAAGTGTGAGTGTAAGAACGACGTTGTTACACACTTCCAAAAATATCGCTGATCTTTACTCGTTTGTGCCTACTGCTGCTGCTTTCTACACCTCTCTTTCTCTTTGTTGTTGTCCTCTTCTTTTTATTCTTTGGGTTACCACGATATTTCTTTGTAGTAATACGTCTACGTCTCGTTGACTTTTTCTTCTTCTTTATTCCTAGCGACTTTTTCGAAATAGCAGTACGTCTTTTCGTCGTCGTCCACGTAGGTGACTGTTCTGATAACGACTGCAACATGCGCGCTGCGCCTACAGCGTTATATCCTGAACCATTCATGAGAAGAGAAATTTTTTCAATGGCTTTTCGTTGTAAATTATCTCCAGATTCGGCTGCACGTCGTCGCAATGACTCCCTGAATGGTATTTTGTGGCCGCTCACATCCTTGATAACGTGTAAACCCGTGCGAATGACTTCTTTCCCTATAGCCTTAGCACCTCTGGCCAACAGTGGTAAAACACTTCGAAATAGACCCCCGGAAAAACTACCGATACCGTAACCGCGCTGATGTGGGGAGCCCGCAAGCACGTTACCTATATAACCGTCTCTACCCCTATTTGATTCTCATAATACGTCGTATAATGAGTACACGTATTGTCTAATTGAGTCGTTTGAAATGAAGCGTGAGCGTTAACGTTCCATACTCGAATGCAATACGATTACCCAGATGATCTCTGTTGGAAAATCAGCTGGCGCACGACGATCGATAATCGTCGTGCGCCTACCTGTTGCGCTGCTTTACTACACGGTGGTCGGTTGAGGCGGAGATAGCCGAAGCATGGGCTTCGCGAAGCCGAGGATGTGCCTCGTTGGCACGCCGCGTCGAGCGAGAGGATGTCTCTCTCGCTTGACTTCGGTTTCGCTCACCGGCTATCTCGCTCAACTGACTTCAGCGCCCAACGAAACTTTCATACTTGCAGCCATCTTGAGAATTTGGCACTTTTTCGACACGCATCCATCGAGCAGCACGCGCATCTTTGGACTCTCGGACTTTTCATCTACTTCTACATCGGCATCACTCAACTTCACTCAACAGGACTCATTGCTCAAGGTAAGAGTGCACTGGCACAATTTGCATAATTCAATACCAGTGCGGAGGAAATATGGTACATCAGCATTTGGTCTCACACGTGGCGTGCGTTGCGGCACATGCTGCACCACGTTTTGCATCACTTCTTTTGCCGGGTAATTAATACAATTATGCCGGTGTTCATATTCACTGTGCTTTCCTCCTCGACATCTGCTGGGAGAGCACAGTGACCATGCTTGCTCATTTTGTACAGTCTTAATATCTGTTTGCATTGGGCTACGCAGTGCTGACGGTGTGGCTGGGTTCACTCAGACGAGCCCCTTATAACATTTATTGAGAGTGCTCTCAGTATTAATTCGCTGCAACTACTCAGCAATACAGTGCTGAGTAGTTGCAGTGAATTACACACAAATTTTTGCACCTCATGGCATCGGCGTGTCGTGCTGCGTAGCTGTTACTACGTTGCACGCACCGCTGGCTCAAGCTCAATCACACTCAGCACACAACTAATAGAATTGTGTGCTGCTCAAGTCTAATAGTCTAAATTCAGTTTATTTATTTATCTCATTTGTTAATTCATGATTTTGGTGTATATATTTTTTATCAATTTTGTATTTTTCTCTAAATTTATCTTAACATAAAAATATTCTAAGATTTGACATTTTCCTTGTAATACTAGGAAGGTAGAAATAAACCATTTCCTCACCATAACAGCTATGTGTCTGGTTTTATTTTCCTCATGCTCGGAGTGAGTACTCATCCTTTTCCAATATATTCGCAGATCGGTCAAGGCATCAACATCAGTTTTAGTTGAATTTCTCAACAATCTCTTATATCCACCTCGATCGTCCTGAAGCAATTGTTGAGTAAACCTATGTAATTTGACGATGCGAAACTTTTTACTTGCGTTGTACCATTACGTGTAGTTTTTTGTATTTAAATTTGCAATCCTGAGTAGTACTGTCTGTGTATCACCTACCGTATACGGTATACAAATATCGGTGTAGACAGAAAGCTGATCGGGTAGAGCCCCATTTATACAGGCGGGTACTCGACCTACGCGTGGAACGCCCCGCATAAGCTGCAGGTAAAGACCCCCTGGGGTTTCTCGGTCAAGCAGCAGTTCTTTGTGTTTCACGAAGCCCAGTATGCGCGCTATTTTACTACTTATTCGTAATACCCCAGGGTAGCCTAGAGGCTCAGGGCACGACTCTGTTACCTCAGCCTTAAGGGCAACGTAGCCTTTGGCCCGTTTAACATTTACAATTTTTATGCCTGCTTCTCGCAGCCCCGGTAAATTATTGATATTTTCCACAATTTCCTCATGATTTTTGTACAAATCTCGAGGTATTCGGTTTGTAGTAACTTCTTTATTCTCACAAACCACCCAACCGATTATGGTATCGTCTTCTTGTAAATGCGTCATTGTTCAGGGTATATAAATTTCCGATAAGCCCACAACCCAGTGGCCCTTTAATGATATTTCGCGTGGCAATTGAGTTGTAAAATGTGTTGTCGTATTTTCGGGAAAATACTTCATACTCTTGTTACTCGGCAGAACAAGAAAAAATTATCATCGTCATGCATTTTGCACAAATTTCCATTTATTCGAGACCGTGAATGCTTGATGCTGGTATCCACGAATTAAATTTTACCGGATATCCCACCCAACTCACGAACATTTGTTTTTTCGCACCGCGTCCTTTTGTCCGTAAAACTTGATCAATCTTGAATCTTTATTCTTCTCCATACGTTTCTCATGAACACTCGTCAATTCTTCGGGGTAAAAGAAACCATCGATAGTCTCGTCTTCGAGATCGCACAACACATACACATACAATCCCTGGTGATGTTAACCTTTTTTGATACGGAAAATTTCTTCACTCCAATTTTTCTCGTAACCTTTTTCGAAGGTACCTTTAGTTCTACTGATTCGAACGTAATCCCCGGGTTTGTATTCATACGTTGTGAAACGTCTCTTTTCACGTCGCTTCACGGCACTAATTGTCATATTACGCATTGCTGTATTGGCATTATACAGTGTCACGGCAGCCGGCTGCATTTTTATGGTCGAATGTATAGCATGATTGTACGCATAAACCATTTGTTGTAGTATATTGATGTAACGATGAGTATTACGATGTGTGAAGTAACGCCACATTCGCTCCTTGAGAGTGCAATTAAAACGCTCGACAATCGAGGCTTTTACATCCGGATTACGAGCAACGCTAAATTGTATGTTTTCATCTGTGAGAAATTTTTGGAGTTGACCACCGAGAAATTCTTTTCCGCGGTCGGTTTGAAGTGAAACAGGTGTACGACCATCGTTACGCTCGAGAATACGTTTAAATGTCTTTGTTAATTCGCGCACAGTTTTGTCCTGCAACGGTTCGACCCAGGCGTATTTGCTGACAACGTCAATTACATTGTAATACAGTCGTGGAAAGACACGGTGCACAGGTCTATGAATGGTATAACTATCCTGCTGAGTCAGTCAGTCATACCCGGAGTCTGCTTTATTTTTGCTACTGATTAAACGCCGCGCACCAGCGTATCCAGCTGGATGCGAAGGATTATAGTACACTTTTTGGAAAGTCATCTTTCACCGCGCGTTGTACATGTTCTAAATCTTTATCCACTTTTCAAACACTTTTATTACTTTTGTTTTCCAACGTTTTGAAGAAGTATTCCCCGGGTGTATATCGTTGCCGTCGTCGTAGTCGTCGTGATAAGTTATATTGTATGTTATGGTCATTATTCCGATTTGTCGAGTAAATTATATCTCTGTGAGAACAAGAGAGAGCAAATAATCTCTACTACCGAAAATAAAGTTATGCGTATGAAAGTTTTTGCCACAACGTAATCGACGAAGTTTTTTGATAACTATTACGTACTTCGAAATATAACATAGTTAGCCTTACTTTTTTAATGTTTAAAAATCTTTGTGAATACACGTTGGAGTTTTTAAGCATCATTAATGTTTTGCTAATTCTATGATAGATTAGTTTTTTTCTAAAGATGATATCATCTATATCTACATTTAACATTTTTGTATGTATTAGGTGTAGTATTTTTAAAAATCTTAGTCGATTTTTGCTATCAGGGGTACAAATTGAAAATGCGGGTTTGATAACAGATGGCGTTACTAACGCTATACGCATCAGGCAGTACTGTGACTATGTTCATGTCAAAGCTACGTCTTATAGCTTTAATTTTCAGTATGTGTCAATTTGTCGCAGTGTCAAATTCATAGTTTTTTTGAGCTCTCAATATGTCGAGTTTCGTGCCAACAAAACAGCATTTGCGGGAAGTTTTAATTTACTTCTTTAATTTGAAGAAAAGTGCTGCTGAAGCACATCGATTGGTCTCCGAGGCTTATCCGAGTCATGTTCCATCGGTTTCAACGTGCGAGAGATGGTTTGTGCGGTTTAGAAGTGGTGATTTTGACGTTGAGGACAAAGAGCGGCCGGGCCAAGTGAAAAAGTTTGAGAATGCTGAATTGGAGGCAATACTCAATGAAGACTCGTGTCAAACTCAACAAGAGCTCGCAGATTCATTGGGAGTGACACAACAAGCCATTTCCCATCGTATAAAAGCCCTCGGAATGATCCAAAAGCAAGGACATTGGGTGCCGTATGAGCTGAAGCCGAGAGACGTCGAGCGCCGTTTTTTTGCATGCGAACTGCTGCTCGAACGGCAAAAACGGAAGGGTTTTTTGCATCGCATTGTCACTGGTGATGAAAAGTGGATCCATTACGATAACCCGAAGCGCAAAAAATCATATGGTTACCCCGGCCATGCATCATCATCGACGGCCAAACCAAATATTCACGGCGCCAAGCTCATGCTCTGTATTTGGTGGGACCAGCTGGGTGTGGTGTATTATGAGCTATTGAAATCGAACGAAACCATCACAGGAGCACTATACCGAACTCAATTGATGCGTTTGAGCCGCGCACTCAAAGAAAAACGGCCACAATACGAGCAAAGACACGACAAAGTAATTTTGCAACATGACAACGCTCGGCCACATGTTGCAGCGCCGGTCAAAACATACCTACAAACGCTGAAATGGGAAGTCTTACCCCACCCGCCGTATAGCCCAGATATTGCTCCTTCCGATTACCACCTTTTCCGATCGATGACACATGGCCTAGCTGACCAGCGCTTCCATTCTTACGAAGAAGCCCAAAAATGGGTCGATGACTGGATAGCAGCCAAGCCGGCCGAATTTTTTCGCGACGGTATCCGTAAATTGCCAGAAAGATGGGAAAAAGTTGTGGCTAGCGATGGACAATACTTTGAATAATTCATTTGTTACCATTTTTTCAGAATAAACGTTCAAAAATAGAAAAAAATCCCGCATTTTCAATTTGTACTCCTGATACCATCTCGTTATTTTTCCTTCCGGCGCGTAAGCGCCTGGCGCCCAACTCGTAAGAGAAAATAAAAGGAAGGAAAAATAGCTTGGGCCAGCTATAGGTAACGTGGTGCGTTGAGGCACAAATTTACCGTTACAGTATCTTTACGATTAGTTTTAAACCGTCTTAAAAAGAAGGTATTCTTGTGAAGAGGGCCGTGTTATCGTCGAATTAAAAAAGAAACTGAGATAATTATGTCTTTTACTTATTTCACTTTTGATAATAAAATTTACAAATTTCTGGGCTTCCTATGGGCTTTCCATTAGCTCCAATATTATATCACATAGTAGTTATGGCAGCTTGAGAAGAATGTAGCTTGTCAGAACTTTATTACACTCCAATTTTATTCATAAGGCACGTAGACCACGTGATTACCTCTTTGCTCTCTCAAATCAAATTCGATGAACTTCAACAATTTTCAATACTCAGCATCCCAAACTCTAATTTACTATTGAGAAAGAGAAAGATAATAAAAGAAAGAAAAGGATCATAAAATACCATTTCTGGATTTGTTATTAATTAGCGAAAATGAGATCATTATCACAGATTGGTGTCGTAATCTGGTCTGGTAGATTTATTAACTTTTTCTTCAGTCATAAAAAATAGGCATTATATACATGCTCGTAGACAGAGCATTAAAACTTTCACATTCACAGTTCTGAAGTAAAGACTTGAAATTCATTAATGACACGTTACTCTTAACTTGTAATCCTATACATTTCATTAAATGTTCCATTCATGTTAGAAGACAAACTATAACGACTATTCCCAGGCACTCAAGAAGAAAATTTAAAACTTGACACAGGATGGATTATTAATTATTCATACATATGATATACATACTATTCTTCAGTAAGGCTTTTCAAATAATTTGAATTTAATCTAGTCACAAATGACAAACATAACATTAACTTGATTAGCGTCTCAACGAAGGATAAAATTCCCTCGTTGTTAAAATCCAAATTAGTTTATTGGTTACCATGAAAATATTGTTCTGCAACTGATACTGAATGGATTAAAAGGCACGCATTCGAGAGTATAGAAATAGAGAAATCACCTGTAACAAGGTCGCACCACCTTAGGCAATCACATTAATGCAACTAAACATGCTTTTGATATTTCTTGAATATTTGCTTTTGAATCCTTTTTAAACTTCTTCTCATAGAAATGATTTACATAAAAGAAGACAATAATTTCACAAATTTAAGAACTGACATTAATAAGTTAAGCATTACTCATAATTCCATATTATAAATTGGCAAAATAACTTTTGATAATCGATTACTCGTTTTAACGTTTTAACAAGGTTATAAGTGCAATAGAATTTGAAATCTGGCCCAGAAAATATTGCTATAATTATATACGGCTTAGATACACCGTGATACGTTAATTGATTGATTGATCATCACTGTTACACATTTGCCACGGATTACTGTCTGTTATACCACACGACCGGCTTCTCCGGTTGATTCCTTTTGTGAAATGTGAATAAAATTGTATAATACTCTTTTGACATAAAGGGTGGTTAAATTTTAAGGGCCGATGTTGAATGTGAACCACACCTAAACGTCAAGTTTTTTTCTGCATTTCATTTGACATTTCTCAATTTCAGACTAACTCAATTTGAACCATGGAAAGATACACAATCGAGCAACGCGTTAAAGTTATTCAGGCTTATTATGAAAATGGGCGTTCAAATCAAAATGCATATCGTGCACTTCGTGATTTTTTCGGTCAATTTAGTCGTCCAAATGTGCGTACAATCGGAAAAATCGTGCAAAAATTTGAGCAAACCGGGTCTGTAGGAGATATTAAAACACCAGTGCATGCTCGTACAGCTCGTACTGCAGAAAAGCTCGTTGCTGCTGTTCGCGATAGTGTGGCTGAAGAGCCGTCCACCTCAACTCGTCGTCGTGCCCAACAATTGCACCTCTCACGCTCGTCGTTGATGAACATTATGCATAAAGACTTGTATTTACACGCTTATAAGGTGCAATTGACTCAAGAACTAAAGCCTCTTGACCATTCCAAACGTCGTCAATGGTCAGAATGGTGGCAAGAAATGGCAACAGTGGATGATCAATTTTCGAAGAAAATCATCTTCAGTGATGAGGCACATTTTCACCTCAGTGGATTCGTCAATAAGCAGAATTGCCGCATTTGGGCGAATAATAATCCAAGAGTGATTGTCGAAAAACCAATGCACCCACAACGAGTGACTGTTTGGTGCGGTTTATGGGCTGGCGGCATCATCGGGCCGTATTTTTTCCAAAATGAGGCCGGTCAGGCAGTTACTGTGAATGGTGTTCACTATCGTGAGATGATAACGAACTTTTTATGGCCCGAATTGGAAGATATGGATGTGGGCGATATGTGGTTTCAACAGGACGGTGCCACTTGCCACACAGCTAACGAAACAATGGCTCTTTTGCGCGACAAATTCAATGGCCGTGTTATCTGACGTGGTGGCGATGTCAATTGGCCGCCAAGATCATGTGATTTGACACCGTTGGACTTCTTTCTTTGGGGTTATTTGAAAGAAAAGGTGTACGTCGATAAGCCAGCAACAATTCAAGAGCTAAAGGATGAGATAATTCGGCACATTAACGGCATAGAACCTCAATTATGCCTAAGCGTCATCGAAAATTTGGACCACCGGATGGAGGTGTGCCGCCGAGGTCGCGGCGGCTATTTGGCCGATATTTTGTTCCATACATAATTGAACCATACCATATTATCATAATAAAAAGAATTGACAATAATTTCCTAAATAATTTGTGTTTTATTCAAAATCAACATCGGCCCTTGAAATTTAACCACCCTTTATAAACTTATTGGTAATTATATTTAGCGTGTTTAAATATACATTACTTTACTCAACATGACCGTTACAGGAAACACAAAATAACTTTTGCAGATCTCACGAAGCATTAAAAATGTAAACGTTCCAACTGGAATACCCTGTTACGGAGATGTTCTTGTATTTTAGTAAATACTTATGTACAATATATTATTCTCACTTAAATAATTTTATAATAATTTTTTTAAATACACATACTACACAATTTGGACAAACGTTTTTCAAACAAATTTCTCATCATATCTCTGATAAAAGATATGGTTGGAGCTTACTATCTAAAGTCATATGATTATGTTTCACATTTTGTGCATGTTATGGTTGCGATGTCAAATATATAATTATTGTTAATTTATATATTAGGTGCGCAACTAAGTTCTCGCTGTTTTTTTTTTTATGAAAATGCAACTTTATTATGAAAAAATGTTTACAAATGAATCATTCAAAATATTGCCCATCGCTAGCGACAACCTTTTCACATCTTTCTGGCAGAGCTCGAATACCGTCAGGGTAGAAGTATTCGTCTTTTGAGGCTATCCACGAATCAAGCCATTTTGAGATGTCTTCATATGAGCTGAACTGCTGATTAGTCAGACCATGTGCCATCGAACGGAACAAGTAATAATCAGACGGCGCAATATCTGGGGAATATGGCGGGTGGGATAGGACTTCCCATTTGAGCGTTCCTAAGTAGGTTTTAACGGGTTTGGCAACGTGAGGCCGAGCGTTGTCATGCTGTAGAATCACTTTTTCGTGCCTCTGCTCGTATTGTGGCCGCTTTTCGCGCAGTGCTCGGCTCAATCGCATCAATTGAGTTCGATACCGTTCCCCAGTGATGGTTTCGTTCAGTTTCAACAGCTCATAATAAATAACACCGCCCTGGTCCCACCAAATACACAGCAAGATCTTCGCAGCGTGAATATTCGGCTGAGCCGACGATGTAGAAGCATGACCGGGCAGTCCCCATGATTTTGTTCTCTTTGGGTTGCTGTAATGAATCCATTTTTCATCACCCGTAACGATGTGATGAAGAAAACCCTTCTTCTTGCCGCTGGAGCAGTTCTTCACAGGCGAAAAAACGACGCTCAACGTCTCTTGCCTTCAAATTATAAGGAACTCAAGTTCCTTGTTTTTGAATCATTCCCAACGCATTCAATCGCTTGGAAATGGCTTGGCGGGTAACTCCTAATGCTGAAGCAAGCTCTTTTTGCGTTTGGCACGGATCCTCATCGAGCAATGCCTCCAATTCAGCGTCTTCGAAGGTTTTTGGCCTTCCTTCACGCGAACGGTCGTCAACATCAAAATCACCGTCTTTGAAGCGACGGAACCAATCACGGCATGTTGTTTCACTTAGAGCAGCATCTCCGTAAACTTTTTGGAGTTCTCGATGCGCTTCAGCCGCCGTTTTCTTCGAATGAAAGAAGAAAAGCAACATTTCCCGCAAATGACGATTATTTGGCACAAAATCAGACATTTTTACACAACCAAAGGTATATGACGCAAAAACAAAATCACTAATGTGTCAAAGCGGTTTGTTTACATATGTCTAAGCTTGGTTCATGACGTGTTGGTTCTTTATGTCACAATCGACCAGCACTTACTACTGGGGTCATCTTTTGAAAAACAGCGGGAACTTAGTTGCGCACCTAATATTATTATTTTTGTCAACAATATTACAGCAATTGTAGTGAAACTTGTGAAGAGGTTTCAGAAAATAATCAGAGTCGAAAAATAATGGAAGTTCTTTGACTTTTTTCTGACCGTCATCAACGCCACACAATATCACTCTAATTCCGAAAACTGTATACCATCTAAACGTGTTTCTTCTTACGGCCATTATTAAGAATAATTGGTTGCAAAAATTCGGCAGCAGAGCGCAAGATTTTTTACCAGCCGTCCGGTCCAATCTGCTCATCGACCGTACGTCTATAGCCTTCCTTACCAACTGTATGTCTACTCTACATTACTTACGGTCGGTAACATACCGACGGTTGACAACGATATACTTCTCCTACCGCCGGTACATAATCTACCCATCTGACTGCTGGTCGTCGAAGCAGTGAAACGATCACTATCATTGGTTTACCCATGGCACCAGGTATAATGACTCGAGGTCGTTCGGAGTCTTCGAACAAATCGAGCAAATCTCCACGAGTATCGGTTTCGCGAAAGGATGTATATACCAGTATCAAAAGGAAACGAAGAGTGAAAAAATAATCTAGGTAACAGAACGAATACTTATACATTTTTGTCAACTTCGATGCACCGTTACGGGAGTCTTTGGAAAAATATATAAAATTTTCGAATGAACGGTTATGAAAATTATACTTTTCATTGTGCGTCCTCGTAGATGAAGTCTTGCTTTCGCAAAAAAATGTTGTTCTGGTGGGGGTCAATAAATCGTGCTGTAAAATAGTAAATAAAAATTGCGAATACAAGACTGACGAATCAAATTTATATCGAATAAAAATACGAATGAGGTCAAAAGTGCACATGTTTTGTAATATTTTAGTTTTCTGATTCTTGGATTAATTAGATTTCTTTGTGTATTATTTTGCGTAATCAGTCTTCCTTATATTAATTATACCTCATTTAAATGCTAAATTGTTATTAGTGGGTTTTGGGCACGAAGAAGAGCAATTTTGTATTAGATAGATGCGTAATCAAGTATAATATAAACAATTGGTTATATCCATAAGTGTAATATAAATTCTACAACCGATGCTACGGAATATACACTCACCCGAAAAAAAAGCGGTACACTTAAAATTTGGAAAAAAATCACTAAATTTCAAATGACGGTAACTTCGTAAATAATGAAGATAGAAAGATCTTTAAAGAATGAAAATAAAGCCTGGAATCTCTACTTAAAGAATCGATTTATTTCAATGTTGCAAGATAAATTTATTGAAAATGGCGGATGACAAAGCGAGAACATGCGAGATTGAAAAATATTGGTCCGAGTTTGCGACGACCAATGGCGTGAGTCAGGTGTCGCAGCACAATGGGATAAAAAGCATGTGATAGTAAAGTCTCCTCTTTAAAATGATTTTTTAATCGTTTCAATACGATGATTTTTCGCCGAGTTATTCGCATTTAAAGTAAAAAAACATCCTTTTTCTTCAAATGCGAATAACTCGGCGAAAAATCATTGTGTGTGAACAAACTCTCATTGTGGCGTGTGCATGCGCGCGCGAGCGTGTGTGTGTGTGTAAGAGAGAGAGAGAGAGAGAGAGAGAGAGAGAGAGAGAGAGAACTTGATCAACGACTTCAGGAGTAATCGTAGCCATAATCGACCAATTTGAATGGGAAAAGGTTAATTTTTGTTTACTTCATGTTCGGGCGAGAAAGCGAAATGGCAACAAACTTTCAAACGGGAAATGAGAGTGAATTTATGTGCATTTAAGATTTCAATGGCAACGATAGTTTCCGAAACAAGCAAAAATTCGAATTCGCAAGCTTGAAGAACACACACACAACCACGAGATATTTACTTAATAAAAATTAATCTAGGCGAAAAGCTACCACCTTGACCTGCGACTTCTGTATGGTACCGAGGACTTTCCTCTCATGTCGATAGAATAAAGAAAAAGAAAATCTTTCCTTATTACAATTTTTTAATCGGACCTGTTTGGGCAAGACATTGCCAAATATTCGCTCGCCGTCGCGGCCTGCGACGGATCACCTTCAAATCGATCTCGATACGCTTAAGGTTACGGCCAGCCATAAGTGTGCCGCGGTTCTGACAGCTGTATAAGTGTTTCAGCTCCGGGCTAGTTCCCCGCATTCAAGAACTCTCGGTCCGGCTTACCGTCTTAAGTCATTTTTGGTGCCTGCTTTACGCAAATCGTCTGAACAAGGAAAGACAATTTTCGCTCTCGCTCGTACGCAGAGCGAGTCTTATTGCGAACTGTCTGCCGCACGGCAGAAGTTCATTCTAGCGTTACGTCTGCAAGCGACGTAACGCTCTAGTAAGACCATCTTACAGTTTGCCCGTTGGCGGCAATTCCGAACGACCCTACGTTGGCCTGAAAAGCACGCCCGTACGACGGCGGCGAAGGCTGTTAGGCGGCGCGGCGTTCGACCAACGGTTCACTAAAGTCGCACGATCATTATCATTATCATTATCATTATCATTATGGCTACGATTACTCCTGAAGTCGCTGCACAAGTTGTGGCGTTAATTGAAGTTGGGAGAAGTCGTAGATACGTTGCCCAGTCACTTAACTTATCGGTGTCAGCCGTGCAACGTGCTTACGCTAGGTATCAAGAGACCAATTCCTATCAGCGAAGACCCGGTTTGGGACGTCCCCGTATTACCGATGAACACGATGACCGATTTATTGTTTTAAATGCACTACGAGATCGTCATGAAACTGCTGTTCAAATTTGAAACAGTTTAAGGGACGTTCGCCACACTAACGTGTGCGTTGACACTGTTCTGAATCGATTGAGGGAAAACCGCCTTTTTTCACGAAGGCCAGTAGCTGTACCTTCGCTTACGCCTCACCATCGCGTAGTTCGGTTCGATTTGGCCGTCAATAATAGATATTGGACGTACGCAGATTGGAGTAACGTTCTTCTTAGCGATGAGTCTCGTTTTGCTCTGTTTTCTCCAGATGGGCGAGAACGGGTTTACCGTCGAGTTGGAGAACGCTTTGCAGATTGCACAGTGAGTGAACGCTACAGCTACAACGGAAGCTCTGGCATGGTTTGGGCAGGAATATCTGCCAATGCTCATACAGATTTACATTTTTTCGAGCGGAATATGAACGCAGATGTATACGTAGAGAAAGTATTGATACCCGACGTAATTCCGTATGCGCCCGTATTGCAGAGGGTTTCATATTCATGCAAGATAATGCGCGACCACATGTTGCAAGAAAAGTACTGGATTTCTGCAGGGAAGTTGGTATCAATTTACTCGAATGGCCAGCCAAGAGTCCAGACTGAAACCCCATTGAACATCTCTGGGATAATCTCGGCAGAAAAGTACGCAATCATGTACCTGCTCCGCAATCATTGCCAGAACTTCGAAGAATTCTTCAAACTGAATGGGGTAAAATTAGGCAGGCCGAAATTCAAACACTCATAAGGAGTATGCCTAGTCGCATGGAAGAGGTAATCCGTGCACGTGGTGATAACACACACTACTAATAAGGTGTACACACACACACACACACACACACACACACACACACACACACACACACACACACACACACACACACACACACACACACACACACACACACACACACCACGCGGACGGTTTGGAGTCCTAAAATATCGCGGTGCTAGCGAACAGCGGAATTCTTATTCTTGCTATTCAACGTTATTAAAAATTCGAAATTAAATATCTTAGCACTTGAAACAGCTAGCAAGTTTTTACAAAAAGCTTTTTAAAGGTTCGGATTTCAACTTTTTGAAATTTTATATCGCAATTATGTGCGACATTTTTTTTCAAAATGGCGGTTGATGAAGCAAAGCATGCAAAATTAAAAAATAATCGTCCGAGTTTGCAGTAGCACAAAGCGAAAGTTAAGTGCCGCAACTCAATGGAATAAAAAGCATGTGATAATACAGAGTTTCCTCTCTAAAATGCTTTTTTAATCGTTTCGTTGCGATGATTTTTCGCCGAGTTATTCGCATTTGAAGAAAAAGGATGTTTTTTTACTTTAAATGCGAATAACTCGGCGAAAAATCATCGTATCGAAACGATTAAAAAATCATTTTAAAGAGGAGACTCTGTACTATCACATGCTTTTTATCCCATTGTGCTGCGACACCTGACTCACGCCATGGGTCGTCGCAAACTCGGACCAATATTTTTCAATTTCGCATGTTCTCGCTTTGTCATCCGCCACTTTCAATAAATTTATCTCGCAACATTGAAATTAATCGATTCTTTAAGTAGAGATTCCAGGCTTTATTTTCATTGTTTAAAGATCTTTCTATCTTCATTATTTACGAAGTTACCGTCATTTGAAATTTAGTGATTTTTTTCCAAATTTTAAGTGTACCGCTTTTTTTCGGGTGAGTGTATAAACAATAACATCCATTCAGGAAATATTCTTGAAATTATTCTACGTACTTTAATATCGATTCGTGTTACAAATTCTTCCAGGTCTTTGACCCCGTTATTCAATCACGTACTTCTTTCAACACAGGAATACCGAATTTCATTCAATAATCATTACCAGTTTAAAAACAGATATATATATATATATATATATATCAGACATCGGAACATGTGACCATATCTATCGTCTACTTAAATTAGAGCAGGGATATTGTCACAAGTTCGACATATTGTAACATAGTTACACTCTCTAGCCTCTTTTATTATTTCAAACTGCTATGTGAGCCTAAATCACGTTCGGAAGCACCTAGTAAAGTGGGCACTAGGCCATCGCACCCGGACATGTAAGAAAAACTAGCTACGTCAGAGCTCTGGAATTCCCTTGCTGCCGAAAACAGCAGGTCAGCTGGCCGCGCTTGGCGGTGAGGGGAAGACGGGTAGTGCAACAGCGGTAGCCCGAGAAATTATTAAATCTCGGTAGATTTAAAAATCGAAGCCGATAATGACGTAGAGGGGTACCAGATTGGGGGGCAAGCTCTCTTACGCTCTTTACTTTTCTGACACAGGTTACCAAGTTGAAAGCGATTAAAAGACAAAGTTGTGCATTTTTATTGAGTTATAAAAATATATTCATCCTGTGACCAGCACACAATTAATATAATTGTGTGCTGGTCACTCAAAACCAAAATTCAATTCATTTTAATTTTTTGTATTTCTTTCATATATCTCTTTTGTATTTGGGGGCTGGAAGAGAGAATAAAAACCACTTTCTCTGCTTAAACGTCTGTCAGTCTGGTTTCTTTTTCCCTGTCGTGAGTGAAAACTCATAATTTTCAATATATTGTAGGTCGTTCCAACTACACTAGGAAGGAATTCTTAACACCATAAAAAACACGGCGAGTTTTCATTTTAACTATAAATAATGTAAAAAAACGAAAAGTGAAACGCGCCAAGTTTTTTTATATTAGAAAACAAAATCTTCTTTCATTTAAATAAAATATTATTAATTTTTGAAAAAAAATTTATTTTAATTTAAAAAATTATTTTTTTATAAATAGATACCGGACTTGGCGATTATAATTGACTTCAAATATTTTTTGAGAAATGACGTTTTAATTTTTTTGATAGTTTTGTAAGGAGTATAGATTTTTTTTCTTACAGAATGTACTTGGCGCCATTTTATTACAGAAATTCATACATACATAGCATACACACATTCGGAATTTTGACCGTTTTCCATGAAACGCATGACTCCCGTCTTATTAGTGGAGCTGTCGGCAGCGCCTGGGGACCTATTCTCGACTTACGGGATACGTTTCCTGTGAACGGAACTGTTGGAGAATCAGCTGGCGCACGGCGATCGATATTCGTCGTGCGCCTACCTGTTGCCGTGCTCTAGCACACTTCGTTCGGTTGAGTCGAAGATAGCCGAGGCAGGGCTTCGCGAAGCCGAGGATGTGCCTCGTTGGCATGCCGCGTCGAGCGAGAGGATGTCTCTCTCGCTTGGCTTCGGTTTCGCTCACCGGCTATCTCGCTCAACTGACTTCAGCGCCCACCGACGCTTTCATACCCGCAGCCATATTGGAATTTTGACACTTTTTTGGCTACACACCGGCAGAACAGCACACACAACAGGACTCTCGGACTCTCGGACCTTTTTCTCTGTCGCAATTCACCGGATTCGCTCAACTTTCAAGCTCAACAGTTCTCAAATACACGGTAAGAGTACACCGTCACAATTCAGTGCAATTCAATGTCGGTGAGGAGTAGAAAATAGCGGTACATTCACATTTTTGTCTCACTCTGTGGCGTGCGCTGCAGCACATGCTGTACCACGTTCTCCTCACTGTATGTTGCCGGTGTAATTAATATAATTATGCAGGTGCTTTATATTCACTGTACTTTCCTCCAGAAAATCTGCTGGGAAAGTACAGTGACTATACACTGCTCACTCGTGCATCCTGAGTATATGATGTGTTGTGCTACGCAGTGCTGACTACGTAGCTTGTCTCATACATGTAGAGCACTCAAGCAATTTTAATTGCAAGTGCTCTCATCGATTCACTGTAACCTCTCTTCACCAAACTGCTGAGAGCTTACAGTGAATGGTGTACAAAATCTTACGCACTCATTTTTCTCTAGCGTGGCGTGCTACGCAGCACTGACTGCTGCACGTGCACCGCTCTCTAGGATCAAGCTCAATCACACTCAGCACACAATTAATATAATTGTGTGATATGTTTTTATAAATTATGTGTAATGTTTTTATAAATTATGTGTAATGTTTTTATAAATTATGTACTTTGCGTGTACTTTGGACCGCCTGTCGGAAGGTGGAATAAACCACTTTCACACGATAACAATAACTTGTCTGGTTTTATTTATCACCTTGTCGAGAGTGAGTTTTCATGGGTATTCGATACATTCACAGATCTGTCAACTTCATCTACCGGATTCTCAAACAGGAACACAATCCGTGAAAGCATCACTCGCAAGGGTAAAAATTATTTCCGTTCACGTATACGATTCTGAAACGACGGGAATAGGCCCCCACACGGAGGGCTTTCAGTTCCGAACTACTCAGCGGCCCAGCAGCTGCGAGCAACCCAAGGCGTGACTTATCTCGAGGGTGCTGAAACCGCCCAGCGTCAAGACGAACATCGTCCCCCGTCGATGGATGTTGTTCTCGACGTCTAATATAATCCACAGAAATACAAAGAAAATGCGACTAGGATCATCCCGATATCTCATTTTTTCGAGCCGAGAACGCAGATTGTACATTACCTCTAAAATACAATTTTTTAAATATGTAAGAAGTCGATTATCTGTCCAAAAAAATTTTTTTTAATTGTGCTATCGTCCTAAATTTATGGAAATTGATCTGTCGGCAAGCCTTGTTCGTTAGGAAGGCAAAGAGCAGCAGAACCAGTCGCTATTAGAGAGACCGCAATAGATAACGTCACTCGAGTAAACGTAAAGAAGGTATATTTCGGTTCATTCGGTTTTCTGCGATTATCTCAGCTCCTGTTGGAGATATCGTTAATACTCTAGACGTTTTTGATAAAAAAAACTAATGAAACTGGAAAAATATATTTATTTAATTGCGTTTCAAAGCAAAAGCACCTCTTTATTAAAGAAACAAATAAAAAATCTATGACAAACAGCACATTTTTAAATTTATTCTCCCATGGATACACCATACAAAAATGTACATACACACTTTAAAAAACTCCTCACGAAAGGAGAGCATTATTTTTTTATATAATACAGTCCACTTTACGATGCGTCAAAGCCGAATGTTTTCGAATATTTTTTTCTATGTTTTTGTATCATAATTATTCAATAGATAATTCATTAGAATTATATTTTTATTAATGAAATGTATAATTTGAATATAATTTCTTTCCGTAATATATTAAAAAATAATTGCGTTCCTACATTTGTTAGAATCAAGTTTTCACTTTATAAAGTACCCCACTAAAGAAATTCTCTACTGGATTCTGCATTGCTATGTGTAAACGACGAGTCACGGGGCCTTTTTTTGAAGTGTACATGTATACTTTTGAAGACAAAAGGGAACGAAATAAAAACATTAAATTAACCACTCTGATGTGTATAGACATAAACATATGTATATTGTAACGGAACGCCACTAATGCGATCCGCTACAATACAGAAAGAAGAGCAAACCCTCCCACCAAGAACTAAAAAAGACTAACCAAGCCAACATATCAAACTAACACAAAAACACAAAACATACCAAAACCAGACAAAGGAAGAAAATCATCAATAATTAGTTAACAATCCATTAGTAAGCACCCATCGGACAAGGAGAACATAAAAGATCAGTAGGTACACACGAGCAATCGCTAGTACCCACCCTAAAGAGAATGGCGTCAACAGTAGGCCCCACCTAGCACAAAGGCCACAATCAAAACAAAGCAGAGCACACGGGAGAAACCCCTCCCGCACGAAGCGAACTAGACAGCAGGCAGGACGTCTAGCGATACCACGCGCTGTATCTACCGGACCCAGCGCAGTAGCCCCCGCCCCTACACTAAGAGCGGGCGGAACCACTCGGAAACCCAAACACCTTACCGTGCTAAGACGAGCGCAGCCGGCCCTATCCCCCAGTAGGCCATACCACCCAGACGGCAAAACGCCAACAACGCCACATTACGGGGAAAAGACGAAAGAATTAGTGGAACCCTCGAGGTTACACAAATCCTCGAGACAAGACAACAGGGTACCTTCACATGAAGCTTCGCTATACACCCCCACTCACGGATAAACATTAACATTAGGAAAAACACATAAATCAAGCCGATCTCTCACCAAATTCAATGAATAAAGAAGTATCAAGGCATCCCCTAAACATCAGAACAAACTAAAACTAAAATAACATAAAAATCAGCAAGGAGCACATAAGAAACTCCCAGAGAAAGGCAATTTTGGCAAAAATTAATGAAAAATAAGACAAACCAGCACTCACAAGGGAGGCAAAAAGTCACATGTGACAAAAATATCAAAACACCATGACCAAACTCCAAAAATCATCAAAAGGAAGTTTGAACCTCCAGCAGGTAGAGATTTAACATTATACAACGGAATTCAACCTCGCTGGAACCTCGTTTCAAACCCCAGGAAAAACAAAGAACCGGCTAAATATAGACATTCAAGACATAACGGAACACCTACACGTTACCCCGCACCCCCTTCGCCCAGTGAATAAGGTGCGATAAACATCACGTGACCTACCACAAAACACCCCCCGGGGCTCATCCGCTAAACTATATAAACCGCGACAGGACAAGCCTCAGGGCTCTTGTTTAAACTACCTTCTGCAAGACGAAATGCTGCCCGACAGCACACCGCAACTCTGATATTAATACGCATAACAGTTTTGGTACAACCATGGTAAAAATTAGTGTTCTTTCGCTCAACTAGTTCCCCCGCATTGTGCTTGGCCGTCAGTTGAACGAACGAACTAATTAGAGGTACTCTGTGAGGAGTAAGGCTCCCCTGCACTGCGCTTGGCCGCCCCTGCTCACAGCGTTAGGGCACTCTCCACTAACGGGTTCCCACGCACGGCGTCGTGGCTATCCGTCTCTTGGAGAGTGAAGAAGCACGTGTGACACGAGATCAAGGGAGTGACGTCCCGACTAACAAGGAAAGGTACTTTGGTGTCCCCCTTCGATTTTAATGCAACTCACGTATGTTGTAGAGCATCGAAAATTAAAAGACACGTATTTTTTTTATCGGCGGAAAAACATTTTTAAGGGGTGAAATTGCCCTTCAAAAATAGCATGTCGAGGGGTGATTTTGCAGTTTCACCCAGAAGGCGTCAACCGATTTTAATAAAACAAAAACCAAAATACGCCTCATTGAAGACAATCAAAATTCCACGTGAAGTTAAAGAAAAAAATTCATTTGCAGGGGTGAACAACCCCCTGATTTTTCAATTTTCCACCCTACACAAAAAACTAACCAACCAAATGGTTCAACCAAACCATGTGGTTCAACAAAAATGTATGCACAAATATACGTACTAATGGATAAAGGGTAGTTTACCCCCGTAAATTCATTTTCCTGTAAATGTGCAAAAATACGTCATGTTTATTTTAACTTGCGCTTCCAAATGGTATATGTTCTGTTCGATTTGGTTGGTTAGTTTTTTGTGTAGGGTGGAAAATTGAAAAATCAGGGGGTTGTTCACCACTGCAAATGAATTTTTTTCTTCAACTTCACGTGGAATTTTGATTGTCTTCAATGAGGAGTATTTTGGTTTTTGTTTTATTAAAATCGGTTGACGCCTTCTGGGTGAAACTGCAAAATCACCCCTCGACATGCTATTTTTGAAGGGCGATTTCACCCCTTGAAAATGTTTTTCCGCCGATAAAAAAAAAACGTGTCTTTTAGTTTTCGATGCTCTACAACATACGTGAGTTGCATTAAAATCGGAGGGGGACACCAAAGTACCTTTCCTTGTAAGTGCACTGCGCGCAAGATTCGTAGGGTGTACCTGCGTGGGTGGGACCACGTCAGGGCCAGCGGCCAACTACCCCCTGGCACATACTGATACCTGAGCAGATTGGGGAATTTTAAGAGACCGAGTTGCAAGCCCCTTAACGGTAGAACAAGGCAGCTTAAAATAAACGTAAATCAATGCTTCAGTATCAGGAGTACAGGACGAGCTAGTTGGTCATCGCTGCGAACCCGGTGTATCGCGCGAACAGTGAGTTATAGCTAGGGATCAAAACAATAACAAAGACGAGTACGATAGGTAGGTAAAATCTTCCCCCCTACCCAACATGATAAATCTCGCGATCCCATACTAAACTCACCGCGGAAACACCCAATGAGGCGGAGCCTCAAGAGGCAAAACCACACAAATCGGGCACACCTCACATGAAAGCGCCAAAGTCGCATACCATCAGCAAAGAACACCGTTCAATGATTATACGAGGGTCGATCAATAAATAGTCGGCTTGGTAAAGAAAATCGCGTTTTTTTTGACAAAAATCTTTTTATTTCTCAACATAATCTCTTTTTAGCTCGATACACTTATTCCAACGATTTTCCAATTTTTTGATGCCCTCCGAATAATACGATTTCGGAAGGTCCTCAAAATAGATCTCTGTTTCGGCGATGAGGTCATCTCTGGAACCAAATCTCTTTCCGCCAAGCCATTCTTTCAGGTTTGGAAACAGAAAGTAGTCGGAGGGGGCCAAATCCGGAGAATACGGTGGATGCGAAAGCAATTCGTATATAAATTCATGAATTTTGGCCACCAGCTACACGTTCTGTTTTATGGTCGACAGTGAGCAAACGCGGCACTCATTTTGCGGATAACTTTTTCATACCCAACTGATCACTCAGGATTGAAATCACTGAGCCATATGATATGTCTGTGGCCTCAGCAATCTCACGCATTTTTAGTCTCCTATCATTTAACACCATATCGTAGACTTTTTCAATTGATTCTGGTATGACGACCTCATTTGGATGATCTGGACGTTCATCGTCAACAATGTTCGTACGACCGCGTTTAAATTCAGCTGTCCAATATTTAATGGTTGATAACGAAGGTGCAAGGTCCATATAAACTTCGTCTAGCTCCACTTTGATTTCATTGTTCGTTTTCTATTTCAAAAACAAAAATCAAATCACTGCACGATACTCAATTTTTTCCATTTTTATAAAAACACAAAAGTTGTTTGTCTTTCGACGCTGTCAAACGCAAACTAAACATCGCAGCGAGCTGAAGCTTTGACAACAGTCATGTGAAGGATGGCATTACTAAACGTCGCTATTGATTTCTTTCCTCGACCAACAGATGCTGCAAGGTCGACTATTTATTGATCGACGTACAAAGGCCGACCGGTATATCTTATGAAAATACCACGGGACGCCCCGTATGAGGACAAGTGCAGGCAGGATACCAGAAGATGCACCACCTCGTAATCTTGCGTCAAAAACGTGATAACCCAATTAGAAAAAAATGAGTGTTAAGCTCCGTATATGCGATATCTCATCGCCATACGAATAATCAAGTCAACCCCGAAAATACCGGAAAACATTCCGCATACGTAAATTTAAGATAGTCGCGTCAAAGCATAACGCGATAACCCGCATAGAAAAATTTGAGTGTTAAGCTCCATATGGGCGATATCTCATCGCCATATGAATAATCGAGTCAACCCCGAAAATACCGGAAAACATTCCGCATACGTAAATTTAAGATAGTCGCGTCAAAGCATAACGCGATAACCCAAATAGAAAAAATTGACTGTTAAGCTCCGTATGGGCGATATCTCATCGCTATACGAATAATCGAGTCAACCCCGAAAATACCGGAAAACATTCCGCATACGTAAATTTAAGATAGTCGCGTAAAAGCATAACGCGATAACCCAAATAGATAAAATTGAGTGTTAAGTTCCGTATGGGCGATATCTCATCGCCATACGAATAATCGAGTCAAACCCCGAAAATACCGGAAAACATTCCGCGTACGTAATTTATGAAGAGATGATAGCGTATAAACAGGACGATTGAGTGTTAAGATCCGAGCGCACGTCGCACAAATTACGAAATTAAATTCCGGTCGGAAATAGAAAGTGTACAAAGATGTAACACCGCAACCTAGTCATTCGATACCACCTCCACCTATTGAAGCCAACCCTTCCTATTTGCCGAACGCACCAACAAATTAAAGAATTACCCACCAAACACATAGACCAATGATGAAAGGGTAACAAATCGCGCGTTTTTTCTTTTTTCGACCCGATGTATAATTTCTCGAGATATTCACAAAAATCAGGTTTCTTGCGATTACAGCGCCATCTATCACAAATCAAAATAAAATATTTGAGATAAAAGTTACTTATTTTTTATGGGGAATCCGAATCTGCAATAAAAAATGGGGGTTCCCGTTTACGATTTCAAAGTTGCCCCCTACCCTACCCCAGGAGGTGGGGGTGAGGGGTCGCACTTTAGTATCATTAGATTATCCTCTTCCAGGCGAACAAATTTTATTCGAAACTTTTTTTGATCCGATGCGTAGTTTTCGAAATATTTCAATGTCTTCAGATAAATCGGCTACCCTGTATATCGAAATGCCTCATAATGACCGTCATTCCTACCATACTCGTTCATGTGTACCTAACTTCAGAGCGCTCACGGTAGAGTGAGAGAACGAGCACGTGGGATTCAGTCAATATTTCTATATATTACCATATATGATTCATATGAAAACTTTCAAAGTTTAAGTCCTGTTTATTCTAGTTTTTTTGAAGTAGGGAGTTTAAAACATTTTTTATTATTTTTATTTTATACTTTTTCCGAGGGTCGATCAATAAATAGTTGGCCTTCTGTTGAGAGTCATCTGTTGGTCGAGGAAAGAAATCAATAGTGACGTTTAGTAGTGCCATCCTTCACATGACTGTTGTCAAAGTTTCAGCTCACTGCGATGTTTAGTTTGCGTTTGACAGCGTCGAAAGACAAACAACTTTTGTGTTTTTTCAAAAATGGAATAATTGAGTATCGTGCAGTGATTCGATTTTTGTTTTTGAAAAAGAAAACGAACAATGAAATCAAAGCGGAGCTAGACAAAATCTATATGGACCTTGCACCTTCGTTATCAACCATTGAATATTGGACAGCTGAATTTAAACGCGGTCGTACGAACATTGTTGACGATGAACGTCCAGATCATCCAAATGAGGTCGTCATACCAGAATCAATTGAAAAAGTCTACGATATGGTGTTAAATGATAGGAGACTAAAAATGCGTGAGATTGCTGAGGCCACAGACATATCATATGGCTCAGTGATTTCAATCCTGAGTGATCAGTTGGGTATGAAAAAGTTATCCGCAAGATGGGTACCGCGTTTGCTCACTGTCGACCATAAAAGAGAACGTGTAGCTGATGGCTAAAATTCATGAATTTCGATACGCATTGCTTTCGCATCCACCGTATTCTCCAGATTTGACCCCCTCTGACTACTTTCTGTTTCCAAACCGGAAAAAATGGCTCGGCGGAAAGAGATTTGGTTCCAGAGATGACCTCATCGCCGAAACAGAGATCTATTTTGAGGACCTTCCGAAATCGTATTATTCGGAGGGCATCAAAAAATTGGAAAATCGTTGGAATAAGTGTATCGAGCTAAAAAGAGATTATGTTGAGAAATAAAAAGATTTTTGTCCAAAAAACGCGATTTTCTTTACCAAGCTAACTATTTATTGATCAACCCTCGAACCTTATCATTTCTATTTATATTCGTATTTGTTGTATACGCAAATTGTCTTACTAAAACTGCTGCCATTTTGTAAATTTCATGAATTTTGGAATTAGTTTTTGTTAGAGACGTTTTTTCGTCCTCGATCGGGTACACGTTGTGTCAGGCTTCCTCATTTGTACCGTCGACGAAAATACTTACTTCGTACTGGTTCGAGTTCAAACGGGATCGTTTAGTATTAAGCGATCAAGTGGTCGTCGGTCAACCGTTTCGTCGGCCCACGTGGCGTCGATACTTGTGGAATTCGTGGCGAGAGAGTGTGACAACGTAACGTGGTATAAAATGCGTACAATCGAAGGATCGTTTATTAAACAGTATTAAATGTAATAGTATTAATGAAACGGATAAGATTAAGTAATAATATAAGATAACTAATAATCAGGGTACACTGTGGCGTAGTAGCCCGTATCGCGTTGTACTTTCTTGCATTAGCGTCGTATCGGCCGTTGTGCCTTCGTTGTGCGTAAGGTATCAGGCTAGCGTCCGTCGTCGAGCTTGGCCTGTCGCTCACTGCCGTTGCCGGGTTGTTGCCTGAGGGTACGCGGGCTCGCGCCTGTGCCTCACAGGCGCGTAGCAAACCACACGCCGTGCGGCGTCATCAGCGTGCCCTACGCCGACCGAAGCCCGGGAAGTATTTCCTAACATTTTGGCTCAAAATTTATGGCAAAGTTAGAACTTACAGATTGGAATATGAACAAAAAATTGTTTTTTCAATCTGAAAGCCTGAGCTTCGTAATGTATTTACCGTTATTTCTTTTGTTTTTTAAATTACAGGCGAACGACTATTCAAATGCGACGTTGAGGGTTGCGGTATGTCGTTCACGAGAAATAAGGATCTTACCAGATACAAGAGAATTCACACTGGCTTAAGACCGCGCTCGTGCATTGAGTGTGGCAAGCTATTTGGTCGTAAGGATCATCTAAAGAAGCAAACGAGGACGCACGAGAATCTTAGAGAAGAGGTGTCTTATCACATTCCCACGTCGACTATGGGACCTTTTGCTTTCAATCATCACGCATTTCCGCAGGCACATCCGATGGCTTCGTACATATATCCCATCTTAGAAGGACGATATAACAATGGTATAGTATAAAACTTTGTCAGAGCAATTGAATTTAGAGAAAGATAGTCTAAAATGTTGCAGGTTCTTGTAAATATAGCACATCAATGACAATGACACGAAAGTATATATGAAATGAAAATTATTTAAGTAATGTTTACACAAGAAAAAAGTCCGAACGCTTAGAAAGAGAGGATAACAATAAATATGGACGATGCGTTATACCGGGGCTAGGTCACCATGATGCCAATTTTTCTAATATTTTTAAATGCATCTACGCAGAAAGGTTACCGGTGACACATATTTTTGATAAACATTTATCCGCATGTTGTACAATTTATGTGATAAAGGATTTTAAAAAAAAATTGTTCTAACTGCATGGTACTATTCAGAATGTAGTGATGATTCGAAGCTTACGTTGACGGACATATGATATTATGGATAAGGATATTATTGTATTATATATAAGATGAGATATATGAACTGGTGAGAAAAATAATTGTTGGATAAGAGTATATGGATAAGAGTCACTGTAGAGTATATACATTGTAACAAATATTTTGCATGGCGGTTATGGGATTAGTAAAAAATGAGCGGCTTCTGTCTTTGAAGTAATTGTGTTATTCGTCACCGCTCTGAACGAAATATAATGCAAAAATCTATTATAATGAATATCCTGTTACGATAAGCGAATTGTCTGATTCTTCCGGACAGAAATTGCATGCGTTGAGCTCGAGATATTCCCAGATCTATACGCACAGCGATGGACACGAAGAAAGGAGTCTCCATTTTCCTCTCGATTAATTCTAAGATGGCGTCGGAGCGACCCCTCGCTGAAACGGGAACGAGTCAGCGAGGGGTGGGTATTCCGATCTCGTCCCCTTCTTGAATTACGCTACGACACAAGCAGGAGTTGTTTCTCTTCGCGTCAAACGATTGGTTACCACAGGCCTATCCGTTTTTTCCCTTGACATCTCTCTCACTCGCGATGTCTGCAGGGGTTACATATGAATGTTATGGTTGATTTTGTGGTAGCCCGCTTGGAGGGAGCTTATCTGTCAGGGGTTGAACGCTGGGGGATGACAATAATGATGAAAAAATGATATGGGATATGCTGAACTCTGATTAGATTACCCGTGGATGACAAAGATGTCGAGCTTTTCAGATATCATAAATTATCAAATGCAAAACCGTGCCATTACCTAGCTGTACATGAAATTAAGAAAATATAATTGTTCATCCGTTTTCAAGGAAATCGATAAAATAAATCGTAATATATATATATATTTTTTTTTTTAAATAAACATGTGTCAGCTACGTTGAAAAATATATAAATACTTAAGTTCAGTAATCTCGTAAGTTTGCTACTAATATAATTTTATTTTCTCCAATTCATAAATGAAATCATGACGTAAAATATTATAAAATAGAATTAAAATTCTAATCACGGGAAATTTGACTATTTTTTTCCAGCAGCGGTACAGATTGAGGTGCATAGATACTTACGGATGGCTAAATGGTATAGGTACATACATACAGGTGTATTATAACAAGTTTTTCATACTTTCATTGTTGAGTTACGGTAGCGAAAGAGAGGCTTGGCAACCGTGCTGGGACATTCGTTCGTAATCTCGCTGACACCCCCCTACTGTCCTACAGATATATGACAGTTAAACCCCAGCAAGCATAGTTTAAGACAGTAACCTTCTTTCCTTTTTCTTTCTCATTCGCTGTCCCTTTGGTTCCTCTTTTCCTTGCAATCCCCTTTAATTTCGCCCTAACTAATCCAACACTGCTTCAGTTAGCGGCACTAATAACGTTACTACTACTATTACTACTATTTCTACTACTACTACTATTACTATTACGCGTTGCCCCACCAACGCAGTCCTAATTAAGCCTGCGCAGGTAAAGTCCTACAGGCCTTCTCAAGGATCTTAAGGCAGAGGTCAACCCGGAACAACACCAGACGTCCATACGCTCTATCCGCGAGACTAAGGATGGAGGTATCTTGCTCGAGTTGGACCAGAAATCAGAGAGCAACACATCTTTCACCGACGCGGTAAAGGCGGCGGTCGGGGACTGCGGGGCAGTCAAGAACCTGTCCCCGATTTTCACTATCGAGGTCCGAGACATCCACTTCTCCACTATCCTTCTTTCGAGGATAGCGTACAGCCTTCGTAGACCTCGACGGGAAAAGCGCTCAAAAAATGCTAGCCTGCGGCCGCATAAAGATCGGATGGATAATCTGCCGAGTCAGACGGCACGAATTCATCCAGAGATGCTACAAGTGCCTTGGATATGGACATCTATCCAGCAGGTGCACCGGTCCTGACCGCAGCAAGCTAGGCTACAAATGCGGTGAGGCTGATCACAAGGCAGCAACATGCAGCAGAACACCACGCTACATACTATGCGCGGCAGCCGATGGCCAAGGTCTCGAGAGTGATCACGCACCTGGATCGGGAAGATGCGCTATCTACCGGAATGCGCTGAAAGGAGCACCTACTAACCAGCAATGACGACCATTCTGCAATGCAATCTGGGAAGGAGGTGGACTGCACAGGCGCTGTTGCTTCTGTACATCTCTGAGAACGCAGTCGATATATGCGTTATATCAGAGCAGCACTCGAACATATCGAAGGCCTCCTGGATCTCGAATACATCGGACACGGCAGCGATTTGGGTAGTCAACCCGAACCTGCACACTTCCAGCAGCGGACGCAGCGACGGATTTGTTTGGGTGCAGCTTCGCGACTTCACTCTGCCGAGCTGCTACTTCTCGCCAAACCGAGGCATCTTAGCATACAGGCGCTAGCTCATCAACCTCAAGGACACTGTACGACAAATTAGCGGGGAAGTCATCGTGGCCGGAGACTTCAATGCCAAGTCGACAGAATGGGGCATGAGCTGGAGCGACACCCGAGGGAACGTGCTGGCGGACATGGCTGCGCGACTTGACCTCGTCATACTCAACGAGAGCAATACAACGACTTTCAGAAGACCGGGCTGCCGCAAGACGACTCCCGACGTCACCTTCGCTACGCCGAACACTGCCGCCGGCGTGCGGAATTGGGGAGTCCTGGAGGAGTATAACACCAGCGACCACCAATATATCCTGTTTTCGGCCGTCAACGCGACGACCTGCGACACGAGCCGGAATGATGTGCGACGACGCTGGAACGACAGAAAGCTGGACGAGCCAAAACTCATTGGCTCCCTAAAGAATCAGATGCGGCTATATAACAATGAACCAGCCGACACGAGACTGGGTGCCGAAAACCTCATGGAAAAAACGTTGGCGGCCATCGCGGCCACCTGCGACGCGTCCATGCCTATCAGACGCACTGGAGAGGGAAGATGCCCGAACTACTGGTGGAACGAGGAGTTCAGCGAGCTACGCAAAAAGTGCCTGGTGCTGCGGCGCAAGTCCATAAGGGCTAACCGCAGGCGACAGACTGGCCAACCGGACATTATTTTTATTAAGTTCGACGGGGCCAAGAAAGCCCGGAAGCGAGCAATCAAAAAAAACAAAAGCCAGAGTTGGAAAAACCTATGCGCCGAACTGGACAAGGACCTCTGGGGCAAGGCGTACCACATTACGGTCAAAGGGCTGGGCAAACGAGGCCACGTTCCTCCTATGGAACCGGCTGCTATAGAGAGTATCATAGGCGACCTCTTTCCTCAACATCCGTGGAGAGCGCCCAGAGAAAATCTAACGACCGCTCTGGTACCGCCTTTCACAACAACGGAGTTCCAAAACGCCGCCAAGACTATAAAGTTAGGCAGAGCCCCCGGACCGGACGGCGTCCCTGTCAGCGTCGTCAAGGCCATAGCTAGGGAGTACCCCGACGTACTCCTTACCAGGTGGGCGGAAAAGTTCGTAGGCTGACACATAGATGGCGCTACTAGTATTGAATCCATATGATTTTTAGTCAGCCCTAACCTTCGAAAGACACGTGTATAAATTTGACAGCTGTCGCACTATTACCAGGTGTATGCATAAGTTTTTTCCGGTTTTTTGGTAAAAAAAAACACGTAATTTTCAAGGGAAATTAATTTTTTCAAAATATTGGCCATCGGCTTCTACACATTTCGCCCATCTTTCAGGTAACTTATAAATACCATGCCAGAAAAACTGCTTGTCTTTTGCGGCAAACCATTCGTCGAGCCATTTTCCAACTTCCTCGAAATTGCTGAAGTGCTGCTCTGGGAGCGCGTGCCCCATTGATGCGAAGAGGTGATAGTCAGATGGCGCCAGGTCTGGCGAATACGGCGGGGGCGGAAGAATGTCCCATCCAAGCGATTTCAAGGTGTCTTTCACTGCTTTTGCTGTGTGAGACGGCGAGTGACTTTGCGATTTTCTATTTGACGTTCATTCAAATCGTGTGGGACCCATTTACCGAGTTTATTGATCTTCCCCATTACTCGTAAACGTCTGCTGATTGTTTCTTGTGACACATGTAATGCTTCTGCTAATTGCCGTTGAGTTTGAGTTGGGTCATCATCCAATAACTCCTGCAATTGCTCGTCTTCGCATTTTTGTGGTCTACCAGAGCGCTCACTGTCTTTTACATTGAAATCACCACTTTTAAATTGTCGAAACCATGTCTCACATCTAATCGATGGAGCGTGTTCACCATATGTTTCTACCAGCAAACGTTGACTTTCAGCAGCCTTTTTCTTTTGATTAAATAAGAAAAGCAATGCGTGCCGCAAATGTTCTTTTTCAGGCACAAAACTCGACATGATCACTGAACGATAAAACAAAGACGCTAGTTTTTGGCGGACTCAACTTGTGTGTGTTTGTAGGTTAATGTCAGACGAACAAAATGACGTATGTGTCAAATTAATACGCTGCGTACTTTTCGCTGGCGCCATCTCTTAGTTAAACCGGAAAAAACTTATGCATACACCTGGTAGTTTGTGAGATATAGCATTTTGAGTGAAGCAACTTTTGTTAGTTTGAAAAAATGGATAAAAAGGAGTTTCGTGTGTTAATAAAGCATTGCTTTTTGGCGAAGATAAATACTGTTGAAGCCAAGGCTTGGCTTGATAAACATTATTTGGACTCTGCACCAGGAAAATCAACCGTAAAAAAAAAATTTTTTTCAATAAATAAAAATAAAAATAAAAAAAATAAAAATAAAAAAAATAAAAATAAAAAATAAAAAAATAAAAAAAATAAATCGTTGTATTGCCCTTGAAGGCAACTATATTGAATAACAAAATCAAATTTTATCAAAAAAAAGATTTTTTTCTATGTTAGCCTACGAACTTTTCAGCCCACGTGTTACTATGTACAACGCCTGTCTCGTAACAGGCACCTTCAGCCGACGATGGAAGCGCCAACGCCTGGTGCTACTGGACAAGGGGAAGGGCCCACCAGTGTCGTCATCCTCATACAGGCCACTCTGCCTGCTCGACGTTGCAGGAAAAATGATGGAAAAACTGATCAAGGTGCGTCTAACTACCGCAATAGACAAGGCTGGAGGTCTCTCGGCTAACCAGCACGGTTTCCGAAAGAAGAGATTTATAATACAATCACCGCGAACGAACAAGCCATCGCCATTGTGAAGCGGGCCTAGCCTGGTACCCAGTAATTTCGCAAGGCATGCATTCTCCTTACCTTCGATGTACAGAACGCGTTTAACTCCGTGGGCTAGGAAGACATACTGGACGCGCTGAAAACAGATTTCAGTGTCGACCGGTATATCCTCGACATAGTGGACGACTACTTCTGAGGCCGTAAACTCGAATACGACACGACAGAGGGCGTCCGAGTGGTGAGGTCACGACTGGTGTTCCGCAAGGAGCAGTCCTGTGCCTAGAGTTCTGGAACGCATGCTACGAAGACCTACTAGCCACTGAATTCATGCGGACACCCACCTGGTCGGGTACGCTGAGGACATCGCCGGCATCGTCATTGCGGACAGCACCGAGGATGCACGTCGAAAAATCGGACACCTGGTGAGGAGAATAGGCGTTTGGCTAGACAACCACGGACTCAAGCTAGCAGCCAACAAAACCGAGATGGTAGTTCTTAAGAGGCAGCGCTGGTTCGAGAAGCCTTTCACGATAAGCGTCGACGAAGCACTCGTCGAGGCCAAGAAATCGGTCCGATACATCGGACTCCAACTCGACGAGAAGCTTACTTTCTGGGAGCACATCAAAAGAACAGCTGACAAAGCCAACGGCGCTATGGCTAAGCTCTCGAGGATTATGCTGAACGTCATCGGCCCCCGTTACGCGAAGCGACGGTTATTGCTGAACACGATCTACTCGATCATGCTCTACGGTGCCGAAATCTGGGCAGAACAGTTCGTGCACGAAAAATACCGGCGCAAACTGGCCTTAGTACAGAGACGTGCCGCTCTCCGAGTCGCCTGTGCGTAGCGTACGGTTTCGGAATCGGCGATTTTAGACCTCATGGCGAAAGAACGAAAAAGGCTCCACCAACTGCGCGCAGCAAATGCCCTGAACGGAAAACTGTCGAAGACTGGGAGCTCAGGTGGCTAAACGGCGACACCGCAAGGTGGACAGCCAAACTCATACCCGGAATAAAGGAGTAGGTCAATTGCGAGCACGTGGAATCCAATTTCTGCGACAAGTGTCGCAATTGCTCACGGGACATGGGTCCTTCAACGCATATCTGTACCGAATGAGCCTACTCGACAGCCCATTATGTAGCTACTGCTCGAACGAGCTCGACGACGTCCAGCACACCTTCTTCCATTGCGACAGATGGGCGGAGGAACGAAGAGCCGCAGCTGAGACCATCGGGGAAGCTATACATCCGGAGAACATGATTCCCCACATGATCAGCTCCAAGCTAAAGTAGGAGGCCATCATGAGGTTCGCGGAAGAAGTGCTGAAATCGAAGAGGCAGGAGCAGCAATAGACCAGGCGCTTAGTAGCGCACCGAGGGTTGGCACTGAAGTAATGCGAAAGCGGTAGTAATCGTAACTATTACTATTACTATTGCTGTCAAAAACCCGGGCTATATCACTCCGACACTCGCTCTATAATACCAGCAATCCCACTGGTGACTCACTCAACTTTTTCCTAAACGATCGTTTACTCCCAGATTACACGGACAGTCTCCTAATCTTTTTTCCCTCGGATTATACTGTTAGAATTGACGTTTGTGGCAAGGATTGAAGAGGCGTATACCGAACTACTAGGCAGTCGTAGCTATTACTAGCTCGCGATTTTTTATAACGTACCTGTTTAGCACACCCATGTCTTATTTGACTTGGTCTCACCATTGTTTCCTCTACGATTTATACTATTGCAGTCGACATAGTATCTTCCGGATATCATGGAAACATGCAATTGAAAAATGTGTAGAATTAAAAATAAATATCGATTAATTCTTAATCAATATCTAATAATTTAATGAGTAATCTAATGCGGAAGGTGTAATCTTTTAGAGCACTAAGTATATATTGCGCTCTCTTTCTCTCTCTCGATGAAAATCGACTGGTTGGTGAAAACAAAAAAGAAATAAAAGATGAAATTGCATGTAAAAACGAAATCAAGACAATGATCGAGGAAATTGTACGAAGTGAACTTCAAAATATCAAAAAAGAACTTGAGTCGGCAGGAAATGCAAGGAGTTACTTGGATACGGTAATGGGAAAGAAGAAGGAAAGTGTGATAATGGTCAGACCGAAGAAACAACAAGAGAGCGAAACTACCAAGAAATTGGTGAAAGAAAAAATAGATGTAAAACATATAGCAGTTGGAATAACTAAACTTAGGAAAGGTACTCATCGATCAGCTCTGCCGACCTACAGTCTCTACAATCTCATCCATCATATCAGCAATGATATCTTGACGTCCGTCAATCGTACATCAACATATTGTCTCATCGTGTCGTGCACCCGGCGTCAGCTTCACCGCGAGGCCCGGTCATGACAGCATATCTCATCAAATTACACCGGTTAATATAATCGTGTGTGGTAACTAGCTCACCGAAATTGACTCACTCCTTTTTACGCTTATTTTCATATATATTCCTTTCTATATTTCATGTGTTTTATTTATGTAATTACGTCCACTGCATTTGAACAGGTGGAGCAATAAATGCTACTGTAACCTACATCTGTGTACTGACTATTAATAATGTAACAATTTTACAGTCCACTTAACTCGAACATCTGAATTCTCGAACAAATTTCTTGGATTGTTAGAAATTAATTTAGTACAAGGACAGGGTTTTAATGTAAAATGTATAGTAGGTACATTAAATATAGTAGCTCGAAAGAAAATATTAAAAATTCCAAATGGTATGGAAAAAAGTGGTTTTCCGATGAAATTACCGACAAGGACGACTACGAACAATGATCTTCTGATCCATCAGCGTAAATTTGGTCTCAAATTTTGTAATTAAACGCCTCACTGTCGATTCATTTGGCGCATTATTGCGACCAAAAACTTGACGTAATTGGCGAACTGTTTTCGCAAAACTTTCACCATTTTTGTAATGTGTTTTTACAATAATTAAACGTTGTTGGTTTGAATACTTCTCCATATTCTTAAATCGCGTGGTCTGTACGTGACAAATGCAGAAAAAATCACCGTACAACTTGTATTAACAAAATGGCGGCAAAATTAAATCCGGCGCTCTTGCTAGGACACCCTTTATGATAATTAGAGCTTGGTCGTACCTGCGATTCTTGTATTATTCGTATTATTCGCAGCATATTATTCGTATCGGGACCGACTGCGTCTATTTGAATGTAACATCGTGATCATTTGGCGGTTAAAGCCGGGAATAAGTCACTCCGTATTTTCTGTTACTTTTCGTTCGTTTATTGTGAAGGCGCGCGCGCGTTACTACGTCATCCCGTTGTGTGTTTCGTGTGTGTGGGATTGTCACGTTATAGACCCCGTCGCGTATTGTTCAGCCTAACTGACGTTTATTAATTTATTTTATTTTCTTTTATTTATTTTATTATATTAAACGTTATTTTATTATTTTCGTAAGCTTACGCAGTACGTGTTCGGCCGTCGTCCCGTATTTTGTACGTTTTTGCGAGGGATTTGCACGGTTCAGATCGTATTTCGCATCGTTAAATTTGCCGTTACATTTTGAGATATTTCATTTTATTGCTGTAAATTCGGTCCAGTTTTTGTAAATGTTTTATTAATTATTATTATTATTAATGTTTTTCTTTCCCTTAGCTTACTTTATTCATTGTATCGTTGTCGTTAGGTATTTGTTTATTGACCGATCAGAGATTTATTGTCTGACAGAGTTTCCCTGTTTTAAATTATATTCGTTATACGATGGTCTTTATCGAAACGATCGAGCTGTTAGACGCTTCGCGTACGTGACCTTCCGGCGTCCCGTGGTTGACGTGTTGTTTTGAGTATGTGGGATTGACCCGGCTAGGCCATATCGCGAGCTAGTTATTCTCAAGAATTCTTGTTTTACCTTCTTTCGTTTCACGTTATTTTGTTCTGACGAATAGTTGAAGTTTGATTTGAATTTTGTTAACAACGAGTACAGAGAATCGGATCAAGCGTAGAAATTATATTTGAAGCGCCGAGTACAGCGGACGCTAGGCCGACGAACCCGGACCTAGTACAAAAACGGGTGACGTCACGCCTCTGGAATTCGCTCGTCTCCAAAAACAGCAGGTCATCGAGCAGCTGGCCTTGCTCGGTGACGAGGGAGAGACAGGGGGGGGGGGGGGCGTGACAACGGTAGCTCGTATAATCGAGCGAATTTGGAAAATCTTGAAGCCAAAGTCTCGAATGACGTAGAGGGAACTAGGGTGGGGAAACGTCTATAAAAGAGCTTGCTGTGCAAGGAAGGCTCTCTTCTTGGTAATACCAGTTCAACTAAAACGAATACTGAGTGCACGAGTTCACAAAAACCATTAATCTCAAAATTAGAAAGGAGAAATACATAAAGAAACCTGGCGGCAACAATTAGTCGATAGTTTGAAAGCGAAATAACACTAGAAGTAGTTAGGAATAATCAGGATAGGATCAAGTGAATAAATATAAGCCAAAGAATTAAGTGCATCGGAATAAGTGAACAGGGTATAAGAGAATAAATTACATCGTGCGGACTTTAAACCAGCAGGGACAACAGGAATTACCCGTTCCTGTGAGTGTAAGCGAGAAACGGCGGAAAATAAGACAAGAGCGAAAGAGAAAAGCATTGTAAATAGAGTTTATACACTCTATCAAGGAGTAAGTTTGACGCGAGTGGCTGTGTGTGTGCACGTTAGAAGCTAAGAGGGCAATACCAACCCGTGTATACGTAAGATATTCGAGCCCGAGAATACCGAGAATTTATGCTCGAATAAGAAGAAATAACGTCAAAATAATCGCCAAAATTCCCGAATTTAAATACATCGATGATAGTAAAAATTAGTTTTAATGAAGTGAAAAGGAGACTAGAAATAGAGTAAGATATGAATAGTGAACAGTAGATTTAGGTGCGTAGGATTAAATAACACGTTTAAGGTAATAGTGTGTCAAATCAGCTGTATTGCACGACTCGATAATCGGGAGAGTGGAAGATAGAGAATGAAAAGAGAATAAAAGAAAAAGAATTGTACACAGAGTTAATACACTCTGTACCAGGAGCAAGTGCGATGCGAATGACTAGTGGTGTGAGTATATCTGTGTACCGAACGTACAGCAATACTGCTGCACGAGAAGAATAATAGACTTCTGGAATTACCGAGAAGTTGTAGACTCGTAATACGGAAATAATATTAAAACAATCACCGAAATTACCAGTATTGTATGCGCTATCATAAAAATAGAGACCAGAGACTGCTAAAATAACTTGTTAAAGAATAATTTCCTTTATTAATAAACCCGATTCTCATTCACCTCGAAGTCTAAGATTAATTAGTCCTGTTTTCGAGCCCGGATTCCCACGATAAATAAAAATTATTGATAACGACAAAAATTACCGTTACAGCCGCGATAGCTTGTACTGCCGAAATAATTGAGCTTACCAATTGTTAGAAACCAGAGCTAATTTACGGAATATTTTTTGTATATTTTCTTTGTTTTTTTTGTTGAGAAGTCAGTAGTGGTTTTTAAATAAATAAACGATCTGTTCTACTGGAATTTGTGAATCCCGTGATTAAATTGTTGTCTGTTTTATTTATTGATTTATTGATGGATTTTATTTATTGATTTATTGATGGATTTTATTTATTGATTTTATTTATTAATTTTGTTTATTGATCTTATTCCTCGACTTTAGTTATTGATTTTATTTATTGACGTTATTTATGGAATTGACTTATTACCACCTTGACAGTCCGAACCACCCCCTCTGCCTTGAACAGCTGTAGCTAGCCTGGGCTGAGTCTGGTCAACAATCCTCGAATCAGCACTCAACCCCTTCAGGGTAATAAAAAAATGAATGTTAACATCAAATACCGTTACAGTAAATAATTACACTAAAAATGGACATATTTTATGCGATTCATATAGTTCTATTTACTTGAACTGGTCGTAATTGTGTGGCAGACTTCATTGTCATTATATGAGAAAGTGCTATCCAGAAAAATACTGATTTTATGTAAAATTGTATTTATCCGAAAAAGTAATTTGACTACACGTTGGCAACACGAAGCGACAACGTTTCTAAAGGATGCATTTATGAATAATTGCGTGCGTATAGACATACGTGTGTATAAAGTCGTATCCTGTGGGATCAATGGACTGCCCATTATCTACGAGGGTCGATCAATAAATAGTCGGCTTGGTAAAGAAAATCGCGTTTTTTTGGACAAAAATCTTTTTATTTCTCAACATAATCTCCTTTTAGCTCGATACACTTATTCCAACGATTTTCCAATTTTTTGATGCCCTCCGAATAATACGATTTCGGATGATCCTCAAAATAGGTCTCCGTTACGGCGATGAGGTCATCTCTGGAATCAAATCTCTTTCCACCAAGCCATTTTTTCAGGTTTGGATATAGAAAGTAGTCGGAGGGGGCCATATCTGGAGAATACGGTGGATGCGAAAGCGATTCGTATTTAAATTCATGAATTTTGGCTATGGCAACTGGGCACGTATGAACGCGTGCATTGTCTTGATGAAAGATTACTTTTTTCCTCGCCAAATGTGGACGTTTTTTCTTCAATTCGCCGTTGAATCGGGTCAGTACGGCTGCATAGTATTCGCCATTAATCGTTTTTTTCGGCGGAAGGTAATCGATGTAGATTATGCCGCGTGCATCCCAAAAAACTGTGGCCATGACCTTACTGGCCGATGGCACCGTCTTCGCCTTCTTCGGAACACGTTCGGTCGGTGAAGTCCATTGTTTCAATTATTCCTTTGTCTCTGGTGTATAGTGATGGATCCATGTTTCGTCCACGGATACGTAAACAAACATGCCTTTGAATCAGCTACACGTTCTCTTTTATGGTCGACAGTGAGCAAACGCGGCACCCATCTTGCGGATAAATTTTTCATACCCAACTGATCACTCAGGATTGAAATCACTGAGCCATATGATATGCCTGTGGCCTCAGCAATCTCACGCACTTTCAGTCTCCGATCATTTAACACCATATCGTGGACTTTTTCAATTGTTTCTGGTATGACGACCTCATTTGGACGACCTGGACGTTCATCGTCAACAATGCTCGTACGACCGCGTTTAAATTCAGCTGTTCAATATTTAATGGTTCATAACGAAGGTGCAAGGTCCATATAAACTTCGTCTAGCTCCGCTTTGATTTCATTGTTCGTTTTCTTTTTCAAAAACAAAAATCGAATCAGTGCACGATGATCAATTTTTTCCATTTTTGTAAAAACACAAAAGTTTTTAAAAGTTTGTCTTTCGATGGCTGTCAAACGCAAACTAAACATCGCGGCGAGCTGAAACTTTGACAACAGTCATGTGAAGGATGGCACTACTAAACGTCGCTATTGATTTCTTTCCTCGACCAACAGATGGCGCAAGGCCGACTATTTATTGATCGACCCTCGTACGTTACAATGTCTAGTGTTGAAAAAAAAAACTACGAAAAAATATTTACACAACAAAACATCAAATTCCAATATATGACTTTCCAAAATTTTTACTATCATATTAATTCGCTTTAATTCGTTCAAGCATCCAGTGGATCTGTGTATGACTGATTTGACATGGGTGGCCAAAAGCCTTGGGTATTTACCTCGTCGGGTGAGGACAACTCATTCGAGAAACGGGGAGTCAAGCGATGCCTATCCGAAGACTCGGCTTCGTCTTTTGAGACTTCAATGAAAAGATAACGTGTCACGGAGGACACGGAAGCTCAGGACAAAGCTGTGACGGAACAGATAAGTTGCGAGGAAGGCGTGTGTCTCGATCAGTATGATCAATTTCGCCTAATGCCGGTGCAGATTTCGAGGAAGAAGGATCGACGAGCTCTGTGTTACTACAACGATAAATTAAAAGAGGCAATTCTGATGTGAGCTCCAGACAAGGAAGTAGATTTGTTATCGGAGGTGATAACGTGGCTCAACAAGTCTAAACATCTAGTAGAATTCGAAGAACTGGAGCGTTGAATGGGGCTAGTTCTCCCCCAAAAGATGATAGACGACGAGTGCTTGTTCTACAAGCCAAAAGTCGTGAAGGAGGTCGCAGAATTAAAATGGGAGGTGGATAATATCGACAAGGATAAAATTAGAAAAGCGAGAATGAAATTGGATCTCTACGAAACGATCGGCAGATCTTTTTTCTCAATTGTGAAGCCGTTAAAATTACCAATATTGACAAAGTCTGCGATTTCGTGTTCATACGACCAATTAGTAATATTTGATATTTTCACTTCATTCAGTGCGGGTTTCGTATGGTATACCTGATGTACCGCTGCTTCGAGAGCGTCTCGATTTTCAAGCCAAACACCTCGCGACCCGCAAGTTCCGAGCGATATATCATTTGCAAGGGAAAGCACGGAAACGTTCAGAACGTTATTGAATATTTAACCGTAGTGAGCAGCATACTCAGGTATAAAAAAGCCATACGCGACGTTGTGGAACTCGTGCCTCACGATATATTGAATGGGGACACCCTATTCGTTCAGTAGTTACAGGATTCTGATAATGATATTGGAAAGAAGCAAGTCGTTGGCGTAGTGAAGATGTGTGGGTTCCACGAATATCCCGTTCTCTCTAAGCTCCGGCAAGTCGAGACGTGGATACAGTCCCTCCGTTATTTGAATGTACCGATTGATCCACGGCTGAATCACATCAACGATAGACCCAACGAACGACTCAATACCATCACCGAGAGCCTGAATCTACGAGCTCTCACGAGTAAATCAACAGAATTAACGGTGGAAAATATTAATGCGACAATATTAAGCACATGCTACGACTCGTTCTGCATGCTTTGCGGAACCGGTGAAAGCATCGACGAGAACTTAGTGACTCTCTACATGGGATTGGGAAAGACAAAGACTTCACAGTATTACAAAGGTACCTGGAATCACGTTGAAAAGCTCCAGCTGCCACCCGGCACCCTCGTCTATTCTGAGATAATACAAGAATTTCGGGGCAAGTTCAAGGAACAGCGAAATACAACGTCGCTTCATATTCTTGACGCTTACCTGCTGGGAATGGAGGACGTCCGTCACGAGTGCTTGGAAGAAAGGTAAAATCCTTTTTTTACGACTTGAAACAAATCCTCGAAAAAACATATATACTTTAATATATTTTTACATCGTTCAAAAAATATATCCAGTACGAAAAACGCGCCATGACGATCTACGCGCTATCCCGCTAAATTATAATGTTATACGTCAGCGGGTGCGATGGTACTGTGCTAGTAGTATGTGCACACCTTTGCTTCATCCCACTCCTATCCCCACTCCTTCCCCCACCACGCGGCTACCCCCACCACATCACTTTTCCACCGCCACGCTACCCACTCTGCTTGACCAGTGTCGGTAACGTGGAGATGGTAAAGTGAGGTGGTGTGGGTACTCTGGTGAACAAGAAAGAGTGGAGATTAGAGCAGGATGGAGCAAAGGTGTACACATACTTGGAATAAAATTTTTAACTCACCTTTGTATTGGCGGCATATATGATGACTCTCCAGGGTGACGGGCACAATATTTACTCCATGGCATACACACGTATGCACACACACGCATTCTCTCTCTCTTTCTCTCTCTCTCACTCACTCACTCACTCACTCACTCACTCACCCTCACATCAAAAACCACAGCTACGCGCCCGGGTAATGCGAATTACCCGCACCCATGGAGCGTGGGCACTGTCAGGGGTACGCATGCGTATCCCGATCAGCGTATCATTACCGTGCGTTTCATCGATCCGATCTAGATATCCGTCCTCGTCAATTAAATGATCGAGGCCGAATACCGTACACTTCACGAGCAACGCCGGTAACACACTAATCGGTGGCTCGGGGTGAAATAGGTGAGACCAGTCGACGTATATCGATTCCCCGATATCGACAACACCTCGCAGCACCCGTCATCATCCATTTCGATAATCTCACCGCGTATAGCCCTTTGATGCCGCACAACTACACAAGCCGCACCAACGCACAAGTCCTCGAACACAAAACGACTCCTCTCAATAAACTCGTTAATGTATATCCTGTCCAAATTATCCTCCAGTTTAAGTAATGCAGCGCACATTTTGTTCGTCCACAGACACACTGCATTGTCACTCCTACCACATATTACACGACACACGAAAGCTTCGGATAGCTCACCGTCTAAATACCAAAGATACATTCTGAGTTTTTTTATTTATACCGTCGCTGTGCACTGCTAAAGACAGACTGAATGCTCCGGATGATGCTGGCGGGGATCACAGCGTTTGAAGATAACAAACGCCCCTCTGAATCATAACTAGGTTTGCAACGCTTTGAATGCAATGTCAGCGGTTTTGCTCGTGTGTATCGCTTTGCGCTGTGCTTCTCGTGAAGCGAATGCTCTGCAGTAAAAGACGCAGAATATGATACCGTACCGTGGGAGACCTCGATTATAATTTATATAATATATTATATAATTATAAAACAAGAGACACAATAAGCCGATGTATTTGTTTTTAATTAATAAATATTTTATTTAAATCACTTTACACATATTTACCGTCGTATGCAACATCCCTGCAAACACGGTAATCTTCGCTCGTAGACTCCTCCGCCGTTAAATGAATTTTTATCACTGTCTGATCGTCGAGAGGCAAAAGTATTGTAATATTCACGTACTAATCGATCGTTTTCCATTACGTTATCGCTAAAGAGATTATTAAATCGCGACATGGTGAAGCCGCATGACATAAGATGCAGGAATACGATATAAAATTGTACACACACATCCGACGTATTACTCTGTAGCTGCTTGAGTCCATACCGATAGAACTTGCAGTTTCTTCGTAGTCGTGCGAGATGTTGCGGTATAATCGGTGGTAGCCCGTAGCTATCGAAGTACATTTCTTTTCCACGATGGTTAACGTACATGGCGATCAAATGCTCTCCAGGTTCGTCTTGGTTATCCGTGTTAACTACGAGTGCAGCCGGTAACGACCATACATGAGGAATTCTGTCAGCAGGGTATACGCCAACGGTTGAAAGTGGCAGATACTGCAGACTCTCTTAGATTTGTCTAGTGTTCATGCTGAACACAAAGTCAATGGTTAAATGATGACCAATACGCTTTGAAAGACGTATATATGCAAAATTTATTTTACAGTATCGTCGATCGTGTCACGACTACATGATGAAGATTTCTTCTCTTTCTTATTCTCTTCCTCTTCGTCTGCTGACCAAACATCCATGTATGATTCTCCTTTGAATGGGTGCTCGCGAAGCCAATTTTTTATTTGGAAAGCCTGGCGCATTGCACAATGCGAAGACGCTGTATCGTTTTTTATAGCGTGTCTGAAGCATTTTCGCAAAGATTTCGGCATAAATGCGTACGATGGGGCGCCCTCCTCATCCTCCAGGTTGGAAATTTCACGACTCGTGATATCGCAAAGAAGTATAGCCTCCTCGTGGGCGCGTATATAGATACGTCTCGTACCATTCCAGGCCGTGAAAATATTTCGAGAGCAAATTATTCTGGCCTCTCGAATGCTGTGGTAATTCGGCAAAGTGACACGGCGCACAGTGGGGCCGATTCCCGAAAAGCTGGTCAAAAGTCGAAAACGTAGTTCATTCTGTTTGAAATATAGTATACAAGGGTTTTTGGGGTCGCTGATTACGAATCTGAAGTCAAAATTGTAAAAAAACAAAATGGCGGGTTAAAAATGGCGATAGTAAACCAAAAATACTCAGTTCTAATACGGAATGTTTATCAAATTTGTATGAAACTTGGTTTCTGTAAGTTTTCGAGGTCGCTGAATACGAATCCGATGTGAAAAAAACAAAATTCAAAATGGCGGATCCAATATGGCGGACGCAATTTTTGTAATCAGCCGGATTCGCTTGAAACTTGTTATTTGGGGGTTTTCGAGGTCGCTGAATACGAATCCGGTGTGAAAAAAACAAAATTCAAAATGGCGGATCTAATATGGCGGACGCAATTTTCGTAATCGGCCGGATTCGCTTGAAACTTGTTATTTAGGGGTTTTCGAGGTCTCTGAATACGAATCCGGTGTGAAACAAACAAAATTCAAAATGGTGGATCCAATATGGCGGACGCAATTTTCGAAATCAACCGGATTTGCTTGGAACTTGTTACTCGGGGGTTTTTGAGGTCGCTGAACATGAATCCTATGTGAAAAAGACAAAATTCAAAATGGCAGATCCAAAATAGCGATTACAAAAATTTATTAACTTTTTATAAATCTGTAAGTAAATTATATAAAGGGTGGTTAAATTTTAAGGGCCGATGTTGATTTTGAATAAAACACAAATTATTTAGGAAATTATTGTCAATTCTTTTTATTATGATAATATGGTATGGTTCAATTATGTATGGAACAAAATATCGGCCAAATGGCCGCCGCGACCTCGGCGGCACACCTCCATCCGATGGTCCAAATTTTCGATGACGCTTAGGCATAATTGAGGTTCTATGCCGTTAATGTGCCGAATTATCTCATCCTTTAGCTCTTGAATTGTTGCTGGCTTATCGACGTACACCTTTTCTTTCAAATAACCCCAAAGAAAGAAGTCCAACGGTGTCAAATCACATGATCTTGGCGGCCAATTGACATCGCCACCACGTGAGATAACACGGCCATTGAATTTGTCGCGCAAAAGAGCCATTGTTTCGTTAGCTGTGTGGCAAGTGGCACCGTCCTGTTGAAACCACATATCGCCCACATCCATATCTTCCAATTCGGGCCATAAAAAGTTCGTTATCATCTCACGATAGTGAACACCATTCACAGTAACTGCCTGACCGGCCTCATTTTGGAAAAAATACGGCCCGATGATGCCGCCAGCCCATAAACCGCACCAAACAGTCACTCTTTGTGGGTGCATTGGTTTTTCGACAATCACTCTTGGATTATTATTCGCCCAAATGCGGCAATTCTGCTTATTGACGAATCCACTGAGGTAAAAATGTGCCTCATCACTGAAGATGATTTTCTTCGAAAATTGATCATCCACTGTTGCCATTTCTTGCCACCATTCTGACCATTGACGACGTTTGGAATGGTCAAGAGGCTTTAGTTCTTGAGTCAATTGCACCTTATAAGCGTGTAAATGCAAGTCTTTATGCATAATGTTCATCAACGACGAGCGTGAGAGGTGCAATTGTTGGGCACGACGACGAGTTGAGGTGGACGGCTCTTCAGCCACACTATCGCGAACAGCAGCAACGAGCTTTTCTGCAGTACGAGCTGTACGAGCATGCACTGGTGTTTTAATATCTCCTACAGACCCGGTTTGCTCAAATTTTTGCACGATTTTTCCGATTGTACGCACATTTGGACGACTAAATTGACCGAAAAAATCACGAAGTGCACGATATGCATTTTGATTTGAACGCCCATTTTCATAATAAGCCTGAATAACCTTAACGCGTTGCTCGATTGTGTATCTTTCCATGGTTCAAATTAAGTTAGTCTGAAATTGAGAAATGTCAAATGAAATGCAGAAAAAAACTTGACGTTTAGGTGTGGTTCACATTCAACATCGGCCCTTAAAATTTAACCACCCTTTATGTGATAAAAAGTAATAAAACATCTACTTTTACATCTATAATTGTATTGATTAAAATCACTTTTGAAAGACTTATTTTATACTATTTACAAGTTACATTTCCTTTTTTTATTGAAGTGAATGTACTTCAGTTACATGCAAGTAATTTTTTCTTTGAAGCACATATTTCTTAAAATCATTTTCTGAAACAAAATAAATTTTGTGAAATAAAATTAACATGTTCAAACAGTTAATTTATAATTATTTTAGTTTAAGTAAACATTCTTTAAGATTCCTGTATAATAATTTGATTTACAGTTTTAAAATAAATGTATTGTAACATAGTTACAAGCATGAGCGTAGGAATAAATGTAGCAATTATGATAGTGCAGTATATAGAGTTAGACTCTCTAGTCCACGGTATTAGGTCGAACGGTTATAATAGCCGGTATAGATTCCGAGGACGTAAAAACACCTGGGCGATAGACTCGGTACAAGTGTACCGAAGTTCGCGGGCAATAGGCCGTCGAACTCGCGTGAAAAACATGCGACGTCACCACATCGGAATGCCCTCGCTGACATAACAGCAGGACAGCGACCAACTAATTTTGCGAGGCGGTGAGGGGAAGGCGGAGAACGGTGTGACAGCGTCCCGCGTCAGCCAAGGAAGGCGTTAGATTCAAAAATTACGATGAAAAATGTACAGAGGGGACTGAGGTAAGGGGAGACCTATAAAAGGCCGGTGCGGAAACAGAGAAGCTCTCTTGTCTCTCTTGTCTTTAAGGCCGAATAGCGAAAATCAACCAGGTATAAAAATTGTGAGAGAAATTAGTCGAGTGAAAAGCTGATGAGAGCATTAAAATATCAGGGAAACAGTGAAGATCATTACATGATCACTCATTAGGAAGATAATAGGGATAATCGAGGGGATTTATAGATAAATTAATACATAGAATTCAGTAGTCGATAAGTATTATTAATTTAAAATAGTGCATAGGAATAAGAAAACGGGATATATAAGAATAAATTAAACAGTGCGGTCTTTAAACGAGCGGTAATCAAGGGACCGAATTCCTTGTGTGAGTAGAAGTGAGGAAGAACGAGAGCAGAATAAGAGCGAAAAGGAAAGAATTGTAAACAGAGTTCATACACTCTGTACACTGAGAATCTGAAGTGTGTGTGTGTGTGAGAAGTGAAACACCGAAGCGTAGCGACGCAACCATAGCCCGAGTACCGAAATTCCGCGAATTTATGTGCAAATAAGTGGAAATCATAATAACTAAAATCGAGGGAATTCCCTGATTTTTAAAATTAAGAAAATAGAATTAAGAAAATCGAAGATAGGATAGTTGTAATCGAATTATATTTGGTAGCATTAAATAGATAGGATAAATAAGTAATAATAAAATGTGTATGAGCGAAGGTGGAATGCGTGAAAAAGAATTGTAAGTAGAGTTACTACACTCTATAGAAAGAGCGAATGTGCAGCGAAATCGCTAATAAATACAACCGGAGCGAAGGCGATAGAACGATAAATCGAGTGGATCCGCTGTAGCGAAAGAGTGAGTGCGAGGAGGAATAGCGAGTAGTGCGGTATATTCAAGCATCGGATATATAGTAATAGCGTGTTACCGAGCCAAAACAAACTTCCGTGAAATACCAGGAATTGGTGCACCCAAAAATAATGTAATGAATCGTAGAATAATCTTAGAATTACGAAATTATACTCAATCCCTGTGAGTATAACAAAAGGAGTGACGTTTTACAGAAGGATTTTGTTTCAAATAAAGACAAAATGTTAACCACTAAGAAGTCTACAATTAATTAGTTCTGTGCCGAGCCCAAAACCCCACGAAAAATAAAAATATATGTGAACGGGAGAAAAATACCGTTACATTTGGCGCCCAACGTGGGGCTCGACACAACTAAGAAGGACTGCAGTGGTGAGGTAGGTCGCGTGGTAGAAGAATAAACTCGGTGAAAATTGAAGTATGGATACAGGCGATAAAGCGAATCTCTCGACAGAGCTCGAAGAGTTACGAATGATGGAGAGCATGGAGGAACAGCATCGGCCTGAGGGGGAGGCTGGAGTAGGCCCGACATATGAGTGGGAGTCTACAACGGCGGAAAATTTATTAGAGGACAGGCGGCGGAGAGATAGAAGAAATATCCAGCGGTTTTCGGAGATTAGACCGGTCGTGGAAAACGAGGATGCATTAGAAGAGATTTCGGATAACCAGATGAACAGGGAAGACGGTAGTACACCAAGGCCCAACGACAGGACTGCAACTATTCCACCTGATCCGATCGGCGTAGGGGAGTTAATGCAGTTTTTGCAGGAGAAGCACGAGGAGGTGATCAAGTCACAACAGAAGATGGAGGGAAAATTTACCGAAGTAATAAAGTTGCAGCAGGAGATGAAAGACGACTGTCTAGGAAGGATATCGGTGTTAAGAGAGGCAACGAAGGACGCATTGATGGAAGGGATCGCAGCGGTGGAATGTCGGACTGATAGAAAAATCAAAGAAGCCCAGGAGAGGATACAAGAAAATCAAATTGTGACCAACAACTACATCCAACAACAGGTGGCTGGTCAAAAGGTGACTGTGGAAAAGTTGGAAAAAAGAACACAGGAGATGATGGCGGAAATTCGTGCAGCACAGGAAATTACAGAAGACCAAAATAAAAGGATTAAAAAATTAGAAGAATCAACACGAAGAACCAATACGTCGATGAGTTTCGGACAAACTATTGGAGGGGGTTTGAACGTCACTCGATTGTATACGACAGCGCAGAAGCCACCCACATATAATGGTGATGGAAAGGAGAGACCGATGCGATTCTTAAAAGAATTTCGCGAGTTTTGTATCGCAGGTGGCATCGAAGATACTGAAATTCGACACGCCATCGGAACTGCCTTGAAGGGAGTGGCGAACGATTGGTGGCTCGTGGTGGAGGGCGCAGTACACGACCTTCAAACATTTGAAGAGAAATTCCGTGCACGGTACTGGGCTCGTGACATGCAGGACAAAGTCAAGAAGAATCTAGAATTCGGATCATTCTATACCGAAGGCCAGTCGTTAACACGGGCCGAGTATGCAACTCGTGTTATCGGAAATGCGCGAGATTTGAGCGAAAAATTGAGCGATGAAGATATTATACGTCGTCTCGCGAAACATTTCGATGAAGAGGTACGCAGTGCTGTAAGAGTTCGGCAAATTAGTGACATTGACGAGTTTTTGGAACTTCTGGAGAGCACGGACGTGGCCGGTCCATTAAATTACAGGAGAGTGACAGGTCGTATGGGGGGATACGTGTCACACGAACCGCAGAGAAATTTTAATAGAGGAGCGGCACGTGAGCAGACGGCACGTCCATACTTTCGAAATGACAATCGAGAAAGTGTTGCGAACAATGGCGGCAACGGTCTTCCATCCTCACCAGGACACCGGAGTGGTCGGGGGGATCGACCACTATGGCAGAATAACGGACCATGGCAGCCATCAAGACCTGTTTGGCAAGAAAATCGGTCCGAAGGTTTTCAGAGGCCGGAAAATAACGGACCGACGGGATTCGTACCACAGAGACAGGAGCAGCCGCCGAACGGTCAAATGAATAGCATAAATCGTGCGGTGCAAGGTCCATTCGTGGCACACACGATCCCACGAGAACCAGCACCAGCATGCTCGGGAGTCGTAAACAGCAATTCGGGAAACGCTTAAGCGTTGCGCCCGAGGAAAAGAGAAAAATGAGCATCGACGTAGAGGAACGGAGCGCAACGCTGAAGGAAGAAAGAAAAAGCATTAGACAGAAAATGAACGAGAGGAAAAGAGAGAAGAGAAGAGTGAGGAACCTACGAAGAAGAGAAGAACGGAGCAGGAGTGAAGAACAGACGGTGCAGAGAGAGGTAAAGGAGTACACCGAACGGCGAGGGCAGGCTGAGTCTGTGGAAAGCCTAGTTCAGGAAGACGGTAAAGGCTCATGTGATAATAAAAAGAGTATGTGGCCTGAAAACGTTGCCGGAATTCAGAGAGTACTGGATATCAGAGGGCCAGCACCGAAGGTGGTCGACAAGGAAGAGGTCAAGCCGAGGATGTGTTCAACGCTCATGGAAAATCCACGCGAATATTTATACGAAGAGATGGAGAGTGGCCCGAGGAAGTGGTACGACGAGACTCATCCCAGGTGTCCGGAGATACCCGTGGCGATTGCTGGAATCTCAGAGCTGTGTCTCATTGATAGTGGGAGTGAGGTGTCGTGCGTTTCCGGGAGATTTTTTTTTTTAAATGAAGAAATCTTTAAAAAGTGCCCTGCTCTACCAGTGACGTCAACGCAGGTGGTCGGAGCGTTTGGGGGGGAAACCGAACGCATCAAGAAGCAAATTATGGTCGAGGCGGAGGCATATGGCTCGACTGGAACGTTACAAATGCTGGTGGTGCCAAAATTAGTTAGGCCGGTAATAATTGGTATAGACGCAATGCTGGTGTTGAAGATATCGATCGACGCTCAAAATAGAGTGGTAGCAGTCGACAATAAGGTAGTGGCAGAATTAAAAGATGGAATTTGGCGATATATCGATCCGGAAAATGTGCATTCTTCGGAGATAAATACGATGGGTACCACGTTCGACATGAAGGAAAATTCTGAGGACGGAGAGGGGGCAGAGGTTAGTCTAACAGAGGGAGAGTTTGAAGAGAAAATGGAGGAATGCCGGGACGTGAGGCCGGAAATCAGAAGGATATTTAAAAGAATTGTAGAAGAGAGAAGGGAAATATTCGATAAGGTACCAGGACGGATGACGGAATATCAGCACAGACTGTTGCTAAAGGATCCGAAGCCATATTTCCACCGTTCATATCCCGTGTCTTTAACGCAACGAGAGAGGGTACAGAGAGAGATTGAGAGAATGCTCAAAATGGGAATTATACAAAAGTCAGAGAGTGTATACATAAATCCATTGATGCCTGTCACGAAGAGCGATAATTCGGTTCGCCTCTGTCTAGATGCACGAGAGCTGAATAATTATTTAATAAATGATTATAATAATGCACCCCCCATTGAGGAAATTTTTCAACGGTGTGGTGGAAAGACAATAATGTCAACGCTAGATTTAACTAGTAGTTTCTGGCAAATTCCTCTCCATCCGGAATCGCGAAAATATACAGCTTTCCAGAACAACGGGAAGTGTTATGAATTCACAGTGACACCATTTGGTTTGAAGACCAGCACAGCGAGTTTGGTAAGGGCCCTCGATATTGTCCTTAAGGGTCTAGATTTTGTTATTAATTTTGTCGATGACTTATTAGTGATGTCAACATCATATGAAGAACACCTGGATCATCTACAGAAATTATTTGAGAGATTTCATCGGCATGGAATGACTTTAAAATTTAGTAAATCACATTTTTTCCGGAAAGAAGTGATTTTTCTCGGGCATATCCTTACCACGGAGGGACTAAAGCCGGACCCTGAGAAGATTAGAGCGATACACGAATATCCACAACCTCGGACGATAAAGCAATTAAGAGGATTTCTAGGGCTTATAAATTTCTACACTAAATTTACCAATCGACACGCGCATGAGACAGCACCATTATTGAATCTCCTACGGAAGGGGATACGGTGGGAGTGGAATGAGGCCATGGAAAATACATTTAAAAAAGTGAAAAATTTATTTTGTCAAGATGTGGTCCTCAGATTTCCGGACACAAGAAAACCATATACTCTTACTACGGATGTGAGTGGCCACGCGCTTGGGGCGATTCTGTCACAGGAAGACGAGGACGGAGAAGTAAGAGTGGTGACTTTTGCCAGTCGAACATTGAAAGGAGCAGAGATTGGATATATGACCACGGAAAAAGAATTACTAGCAATTGTGTGGGGACTACAAAAGTTTAGAACATATTTGAAAGGAGCACGGATATTCGTTAAGACGGACCACAAAGCGTTAATTTTTTTGAAGACATGCCGATTTACCGCTGAAAGACTAATGCGATGGGCATTAGCTATACAGGACTACGATCTACAAGTCGAACATGTCTCAGGAAAAACGAATGTGGTGGCGGATGTATTGAGCCGAATGAGAGACAACGGGGACGTATCCCTGACTGAGAAGAATAGAATTGTACAGATCGCGGGAATCTTGGCCGAAAAAATTCCACGCGAATTAGCGAAAAAATTGAAGAACCTAAAAAGCATACAGAAAGAGCAGGAGGATTTACGGATCATCATTGATTTACTGGCCGTCGAAAGAGAAGAGACAGAAGAACAGAAGTACCGACTAAAAAAAGGAATTTTACAGAAAAAATCAAAGACCGGAATTTGGCGGGTGATAATACCAAAAAGTATGATTCAAGAGATGGTAAAGACGTGCCACACCATGTATGGACATCTGGGTGCGAAGAAGTGTTCACGAATACTAGAGGAGGATTTCACATATCCACATCTAGCAAAGATGGTCCGGAATTTTCTAGCTACTTGCGATGTGTGCCAAAGAAATAAAATCGCGGTACAGACTAGCTACGCAGCGATGCAAAATATCATACCGGAAGGACCGGGGGATTTAGTTTCTATAGATTTTTATGGGCCTTTGCCTGCATCGGTGGGTGGAGTAAAACATATCCTGGTGACACTAGATGCATTTAGTAAATTTGTCAGACTATACCCCATGAAGAAAGCAAACACGTCGACGGTGATTAAACGAATATTCGACGACTACATTCCAAAATACGGGAAACCACGGAGAATTCAGTTCGATCATGGGACGCAATTCACAGCTAGGAACTGGATACAGAAGCTCAAGGACGAGGGTATTATGGCCGTATTTTCATCGATCCGGCACCCCCAAGGAAATATCGTCGAGCGAGTGAATCGAGAACTCGGAAGGTTTTTTCGAGTTTTCCTAACAAATAATCATGCAGGATGGTTCAAGTGGATAAAAATAATTGAAAATTGTATTAACGAGAGTCATCACGACACGACTGAATTCACGCCGGTGGAACTACAGTGCAAGAGAAGGCCGGTACGAGAATGGAATAAACAGATGGGTTTAGAAAAAGAAGAGGATGATAGAATAACATATGAAATGAAAATTAAGATTGTACGCGAAAGGATGGAAAGGAAAGGCCTGCTTCGGGCAGAGAAGTTCGATGCATCCCATAGGTTAACGAGTTATGAGGTGGGCGATTTAGTTTTAATTAAGGCATTAAATGTATCAGACCCGTTGAAACAGCTAACATCGAAATTCATGCCACTGTATGAGGGACCGTATAGAATCGATAAATGCGTAGGAATAGCTACATATTTAGTCGTAGATCTAGAGAATAAGAAAGAGCGCGGTAGATTTCACGCGAGCATGTTTAAAAGGTACCAGACTGAGACAGAGTGTACAGAAGAGAAAGGAGAGAGCGCGAAGGACACAGTAACGAGCGAGCGAGGAGAGACAACGATAGAAGAAGTGACAAAATCAAAACAACTGGACGAACGCGAGCATGTATAGGAGTAACACCGATTTATCCATCGGGAGTCGTGGAACATAAAGAAGAACCCCGACTCCGATAAGTTCTGACGTCACGGCTAACGGCGATTCCGAAAAGAATGCCTCAAATTCCGAGGAAGGAAGACTAGTCAGAAGAGGGGAAGTGATAAATAGGGCATCAAATTGGCTGTAGTGGAAGAACATGAGATATAGATCCTCGGGACGCCCGAAAGCAATATAAAAGGAGCGGGACGGGCCTGTGACCAGATCAAAACAAATTAACCAGAATATAGAGAACAGAGTAAGAGACAGCAAGAAGAATTCGTGCAAAGATAGTTTGGGTGTGGAAATTTTTTTTTATTATTCATCTTTCAAAATAAAAGTGAAAATGCATCGATTTGTGGAGAACGCGGTGGAACATTTGATACCGGGGGAACCATACGAAGCCGAAGTCATTGGAGTAGAGAACCCATCTCGGTTTTATATTTGGATGAAACGAGACCAAACCAGGAGAGAAGAAGTGTTAAAACTAGTGGCAAAAACACCACGGGACCACCCGCAGCTCCACCGCGTTGTGGAGGAGGAGGTGTACCCCGGAAGGGCGGTGCTTCTCCTCATGGACAACAAGGAAGACGCCAACGATTACACTTTCTTCCGGGGCACCGTAATAAAAAAAAAATCAAACGGAAAGTGGTATGTGTGGTTGGGGGATCTGGCTAAGAGAGCGGCCGTTGAGATGGATGCACTATATACCGTTCCTGAGCTTTACCTGGGGGAACCATTTTTCGCCGTCGCGTGCGCCCTCGACCACCTTGGCCCTGCAAAGACGAGTTGGACGGAGGCAGCCCGTGACCGATTAATTGAGCTGGTGTGGGAAGGGACGTGTGACGTCTACGTCAATGATTTGGATCCGGTAGTGGAGGCGGTATGGCTTGACGTACACGCGGGTCACGGAAACGTTGGATACGATGTCTCCGAGGTACTGATAAAGGAAAAAATGGCAAAACGCATTCAAGACAACCCGAGCTACGAGTACGGGACAGATGGTGGGAGGCTGGGCAAGCATTTTCGCCAAGAGAGACGGGAAGAAAGGAGGGCAGCCCGGATGGCAGGGACGACTGTACAAAGTACGACTGCACGTACGACAATGGAAGAGGAACCCCAGAACGAGTGGACGGATGGGGACTGGTCGGATAGTGACAGCGAGGAAGGAGAAGAGGACCCAGGAGAAAGGGCCTGGTTGGCTACCCCGGAACCGGACGAGGCCACAACAACCACATTGATTAATTGGGGAGTGATTACACAAAATGAGACAGACGAGACGGACGGCGACGATGACTGGGACAACGATAGCGATGGACAGTGAAAAATGAATAAAATATAGTAAAAAGAAACATGCTCGAGTTGAAATTTATTTGTGTTTTGTTTTTAAAAATAAGAGAGCGTTTTGTTTAGCTATAAGTAGAATATAGGAAACCGATTAGAATTTAATATTAGCAATAAGAAATGGTGCTGTCCTAGTTGATAAGCAGGAGACAGGAAAAAGAGACCGAGGGAACAAGGCGCCAAAAGAGAGAATTTGGTAGGTATAAAAGAAAAATAATAATGAATAATAATAATAAACATAATAGAAATGAATAGGTATTTAGCTGGTAGGAAATTTTGGAAGAAGTTGCATCGGCAGCTTCTTCAAAAAGGGGGGATAATGTAACATAGTTACAAGCATGAGCGTAGGAATAAATGTAGCAATTATGATAGTGCAGTATATAGAGTTAGACTCTCCAGTCCACGGTATTAGGTCGAACGGTTATAAGAGCCGGTATAGATTCCGAGGACGTAAAAACACCTGGGCGATAGACTCGGTACAAGTGTACCGAAGTTCGCGGGCAATAGGCCGTCGAACTCGCGTGAAAAACATGCGACGTCACCACATCGGAATGCCCTCGCTGACATAACAGCAGGACAGCGACCAACTAATTTTGCGAGGCGGTGAGGGGAAGGCGGAGAACGGTGTGACAGCGTCCCGCGTCAGCCAAGGAAGGCGTTAGATTCAAAAATTACGATGAAAAATGTACAGAGGGGACTGAGGTAAGGGGAGACCTATAAAAGGCCGGTGCGGAAACAGAGAAGCTCTCTTGTCTCTCTTGTCTTTAAGGCCGAATAGCGAAAATCAACCAGGTATAAAAATTGTGAGAGAAATTAGTCGAGTGAAAAGCTGATGAGAGCATTAAAATATCAGGGAAACAGTGAAGATCATTACATGATCACTCATTAGGAAGATAATAGGGATAATCGAGGGGATTTATAGATAAATTAATACATAGAATTCAGTAGTCGATAAGTATTATTAATTTAAAATAGTGCATAGGAATAAGAAAACGGGATATATAAGAATAAATTAAACAGTGCGGTCTTTAAACGAGCGGTAATCAAGGGACCGAATTCCTTGTGTGAGTAGAAGTGAGAAAGAACGAGAGCAGAATAAGAGCGAAAAGGAAAGAATTGTAAACAGAGTTCATACACTCTGTACACTGAGAATCTGAAGTGTGTGTGTGTGTGAGAAGTGAAACACCGAAGCGTAGCGACGCAACCATAGCCCGAGTACCGAAATTCCGCGAATTTATGTGCAAATAAGTGGAAATCATAATAACTAAAATCGAGGGAATTCCCTGATTTTTAAAATTAAGAAAATAGAATTAAGAAAATCGAAGATAGGATAGTTGTAATCGAATTATATTTGGTAGCATTAAATAGATAGGATAAATGAGTAATAATAAAGTGTGTATGAGCGAAGGTGGAATGCGTGAAAAAGAATTGTAAGTAGAGTTACTACACTCTATAGAAAGAGCGAATGTGCAGCGAAATCGCTAATAAATACAACCGGAGCGAAGGCGATAGAACGATAAATCGAGTGGATCCGCTGTAGCGAAAGAGTGAGTGCGAGGAGGAATAGCGAGTAGTGCGGTATATTCAAGCATCGGATATATAGTAATAGCGTGTTACCGAGCCAAAACAAACTTCCGTGAAATACCAGGAATTGGTGCACCCAAAAATAATGTAATGAATCGTAGAATAATCTTAGAATTACGAAATTATACTCAATCCCTGTGAGTATAACAAAAGGAGTGACGTTTTACAGAAGGATTTTGTTTCAAATAAAGACAAAATGTTAACCACTAAGAAGTCTACAATTAATTAGTTCTGTGCCGAGCCCAAAACCCCACGAAAAATAAAAATATATGTGAACGGGAGAAAAATACCGTTACAGTATTTGGATCACAGAGTAATGATTTTCTTGTTTAAAAGAAATATTTTGTACATATTTCAGATAATTACATTTTTAATCATTTATAAAAATATTGAAAAATGTATAATTCAAATATATAAGAAAGTGTAATAAGGAACACGATTTTTTAAATACCAACATATTTATTTGAGAAATACAGTACAAAGCCAAATTCAAAAAATAAATTTATATTAACAAGAATATTGTTCTAATATTAACATAAAATATAGTCTTCATCATCAGCCGAATTGTCTGTATAAAAATCTGAAGCATCTGACGACATCGAAAAAGAAGAGATAGAATCATCAGTAGACGCATAAACAGTTGGTGAAGTAAGCAAAGCAATTGTTTCCGGAAATAAGGATTTTAATTTCTTATGTCGCAATTTGTTTAAGCTTGATATATACGGATCTGACGCCACTAGCAAGCGCAAGAAAAGATCTTCCATCGATTTTGTTCTGCTGCATTTTCGTGCAAAATCTTTACGGTATCTTTTAATATATTTATTACAAGACTCCTGTGCATCTTCAGACATTTGTCCGAATGGCAATAAAGCAGATTGTATTATTTCAGAGCCGTGAATTAAAAGTTTGTGAACAGAAGTAGGCATGTAGAACCAGGGATATAAGTCGACGAATTTTCGAGCTGTCTCTATTGTGTATTCTTGGAAATGTGGTACATTAATTTCATGACCACCTGAAATAGCTTGTAAAATAATATGGAACCTTTTAATAACATCTTCGTCAACACCCGTTATAGTAGCGGAAATTGATGCATTTTCGAAAAATCGTCGAGCAGTGTTCCCATCATTCGTACTACCATATCCAGGCTTTGGTTGATCCACAATAAGTCCTAACTGTTGGCGAAAACCTTTTTGAATATTTTTTTTTCTATTTTCTGTCGCTTTCTTATCTTCACTTGTTCGCGCTTGCGATTTTTTAATATCCAATTTATACGAAACATGCAAACAACATTCAAATAATCGAATCCACATATGTAATGTAGATAAGCCAAAAGTTAAATTATCTCTATTAATTTCTTTTTTCAAAAGTACATCGATCTTATTGAAATCTTTACTAGTAGCATTACATAAATAGCAACGTTGAGTAGAAGCAGTTGCAGTAATTGCGTTACAAATTTTACCATCAATCATAGTTAAAGCAAGTTCCTAAGTAACAATAATCTCTTTTCCATTTATTACAGTTTTAAAAGGCGTAAGTTTGTCCGCTTGTTCTTTTATATACTCTGTTTGTTTAACAGTGGCCTCAGTAGTTTCATGCAAAAATTCAATTCCTATTGGTCTACAAAAGCGTGGTGATGATGGTCTCGGATTTTTCCATACAATGATTTTTGCAGATGTATTTTTATCGATCGATATTAGTTGCACTGGAACAAGCGAAGTGAAAAAGATACTAGCATCTGATTTACTTCCATCATCATCACTAAATTTTTGCTTGTACATACTTTGGCCAAAACTGTTATCACAACCCCACTTACAAATTAAATAAAAATTAGAAAGTTGTTCATCCGGCATTCAACCTGAAACCTCCATTCTGCAGAATTAAGAAACACCAATTTTACGATTTTCTACGAATTTTTTAATATGACGCTTGAATATGAGCTCGAACGATCGAGCTATTACTTGTGCGAAGGTCTCTTTTGTACTGGCTTATACCTGCCAGGTATACTTCACTAGCCCTTATAAAATGTTCCATTATATTCTTTAAACATTACTCCATCCATCTATCTACTCTAAATCCTATAAAATGAAACTTCATTTTTCGACTTTTGACCAGCTTTTCGGGAATCGGCCCCACTGTGCGGCGGCGGCGGCAGCGACCCCGCGGCATTAGCTATTTTCGCTGCCTTAACGAATTGATAAGGCGCGGCGCGCCTGCACTAGCTGATGAGGCGCGGTCCTGCGCTATAAGCTGGTGTTTACACCGTATGTAAATTAAATAACGATAGTTTTTATATTTCTCACAAATAAAGGAATATTTTTATTTCACTATGCATACATCTTTATGTGCAAATTTTACGAATCATCAAATTCTAAACAGCAATAGTATATCCCCGGAGGTAGCACGGGAAAGTCAGAACAAAAGGAAACACTCGGTAAGAAAGACGGGACAAAAGGAATCAACGATGAGAAAGTCAGATCAAAAGGGAACGGTAGAGAGATAGCAGCTACTGCAACGAATAGCAGCACAAAAAGAACGAGCCGACAACGGTTTCATACATAATAAATCAATATTTTTTAAAAATTCTCTTTAATATATTGTACACAGTAAATATGATACATGAAATTAGGCAAAAAGATTATTTTAAAATATCGCGAATTCAACCGTAAATCTATATACTTTTTTGCGTTATACTAAGTAGCGTATTTCACTATAGTCGTACGGTACAGTAGAGTACATCCGGTGCCGGTTTCGCTTCGTGTTAACAGATTCGCATGATTTCGTTTCTTCACGCGTTACTACATGACGAAATTCCGTGCGTCGAATAGCGTCGAATTTTAAAATAATAGGTACGCTCTTAGCTCCTGTCACGAAAGATCGTAATGCGTTATAATTTACATGACGGCTATTCGCAAAATTTAGCGTGATACCTTTTACTTTACATTTTTCAATAATCGTACCGTCGGGTTTACGAACAAGGTATGCGCAACATTTTGGTCCTTCCGAAACGAACGAAGTTATATAGCGACCAGGCCCGTATTAGCTTAATTCATCCGTAAGATCTCCTAAAAATTGATCGATTGGCGGCTCATACTCGTCACCATCGGGGCGACTCACGTAAATACAGGAGTCCGTATCGCAGTACAATATTCGTCGCCCGAGCCTCTCAAGATAACTGTATAGTTTTAGGCGTGCCTGTGCCGTCGTGTATGCTGCAATCACGGCATTTGATGTCAGGGATGGCTGGATAGCATCACGGTTGCTCACATAGTTTACATACATGATCTTGTGATTAACCGGTAGCATCCCCGTCACCTCAATCTCCGGACTCGTTAGTAAATTCATTAGCTCCGCGCGTGTGAAAACGATAACGGTTTTCGTGAGATTCTCACGTTGACCAAACTTTCTCCAGAATGAATTAAGAGCCAATTTTGCGAGTGAACGTAGACCCGGATTTGGCTGCAAAGCACTTCGCTCGAGATATACACCCTCAGACTCCTTGTACAATGCTATAAAACGCGCTATTGCTTCCTCTTCATCGTTACACTCTGTTGGCAGTCCACTCGCCTCCTATTTTATTTATAGGAATGTATCGATGTACTCGGCAAAATGACCGCCTCGTCGCGTTGTCGAGTCATACTGGGTAACAACGTATTGCCAAATTTCATAGGTACGCGTTACCTTATATCCGAGAGACACAGCTTTTCTCAGTTCGTCCACGACCCGTGTGCCGTCAAATGCTCGCTCAGTCGTGTCATCGTGTATACCACCCTCGGATGTGTCCATATCTGTACAGCACATTCTACACAAGGGGAACAGTAGTTTCCCATGCATGCGAACAGGCAGTACGGGTATATACAAATCTCGCGGTGCTCCCATGGTACACTTCATGAGACTCTCGGCGCCTGCTTGACCATGGCGTGATTTTTCACGTATAACGATATTTCTTCATTATTCTTGAGTAATCTGTAAAAATCGCATTCCCATATTTCGGTTAGATTGTACCCTTTCGATTTGATTCGCCCGGAAATAAGTACAGTTCGCTCGTATCGCTCATCCATTGTATCGCCAAATTTAGTTCGAGCATCTATATTCACGCGATAACATCGCGGACAACCATGCCAAAAGTAGCCGTGAAATTGAAGAACGTGATGGACCCCCGCATCCTCGTAGTATCCGTCGACAGCCGTTAAGCCGGTCGAAGGACGATAATCTCTCGTGCGTCGGGCATGAGCGATAACGCAGTTGCGCTCACGCTCGAGCCATACGACGGCCTTGCGCGACTGCATATCGCCCCAGCGATACCCCCCTGGTGGTAACACCGCAATGCGATCTTTCTGTAGAAAATTTTTTCGAAATACTCTTATACATGCTGATGCTATCGTGCATGCTTCTGTAAAGGGGCACACGCTCCCGCAACGTATAAGTAACTCTCGAAAAACTAAACATGCTCGTCTCAGAACCGTAACATCTGTACGACAATATTGCACAAATTGCGTCGCAAAATCAAATTTATAATCGACGCGACTCGATTCTTCCTCATACCATTTTAAAAATCTCTCACAATCCGCTGAGAATATAGTATCGGGTGAGTAAAAATGCATAGCCGATAGAGGACCTGAGTAATGCTGATATTCCAGTGTGTAGAATAAATGGGGAAATGTACCTTTTGCCACCTCATCAGCGAAACCAAAGGCCTTAGGTACAGCGCTAAGAGCCATGGGTATATAGTTTAGACAATCGAGAAAAATGACATCGCCAATCTTCATTGAGACAACCTTGGTACCATTTATAATCAGAGAGGGCAACTGTGTTTTTTGCACTTCGATTAAATACAGTAGAATAAATTGCCCGTCGAAGCCTCTCGCATTATGAGCAATACAGATGGTCTTTTTAAATTTTTGCGATAATGCCAATTTCACGAACTCCCCAACAGGATCATCGATAAACACGAATTCACGTTTACCACAGTCAGCACAATCGGTCTCTATGTCTGTGATATCCAAACATGTCATACATACGCATTGTGTAACACATAAATTCGGCTCGTGAATTCGTGTCGATTTATCATCGTGCAATTGCTCGTGTTGTTGCGTCTCAAAATCATAAAATAAAAATCTCGTGGAAGGCTTGTCTTTTTTCTTCTTCGTTTGCGCCTCTTGTTTCTTTAAAGGTGCTATAAAACACGCATGCGTAGTCGGTCGGGTTTGCTTGCATGTAATACAAAACGATATACCACATACATGCATCTTTTTATGTCCGGTTTTAATCATACGCGAGCAGCCTCTACAGATTTTCAATGCTTTACAGATGCTGTACCGTCTATATTTATGAGATGTGATACCCGCGGAGCCCTCACCTTTGTGATGAGCGAGGCAAAGAGCACCAAAGAACGAACGATTACAGTCTGCGCAATACTCAGGCTGAGAGTCTCTATTGCCGTTGCAATAAGTGGATTTACATCGAGCACATTTATAGCTACAGCGATGCTCGAATACTCGAATATATTTGGAATTACATTGTGCGCGGAACCCCGACTACCTAGCGCACCAGCGAGATTTAATATTGGCTGGTAGTAATGAGAATGCTCGTAATAAAGAATAAAGAGTGTATGATTAATTTTACGTATTGCAGAGAGTACGGATTTTCGTCCATCGTACAGAGCCGGAACGCGTTTTCCGAAGGTGAGAAATTCATAAACAACAATCGCTATACCCTCGTGAACCAGGTGCTCCTGAAAGAGCTGAATTTCGCACACACCGCACCCTCTAGACGGTGTCGTTATCCCTGCATTACGCGAGAGCTCTATCGCTGCTGTATATTGCGCACCTCGAAGCCCGTTCGGAATATGACCCCATCGTCTGTGTAGCTCGCCCGTACGTGTTTGACCGCGTTCGGCATGCGCTCGGGCTGTGACAAGGGATCGTTGTAGACACAAATTATCGCGATTACGTATGCGTAAAATTGACTTTTTTGCTATAGACTCGTGTGTAAGCCTGGTGCCCACACCGGCTCCTTCGACGCCTCGTACTATACATGTCGTCATTCTTCATGTACCAGCGTCCATTCGAAATTCGGGCGCGCTCTGAGTTACACTATTAATTAGTCGCCATATATCGTCAGGAACGATGTCACGAACTGGTCGAAATGATAACCATACAGGTCCTTGCGCGAAAGACGGTACGCTGAGAGTCATACCCATATAATCATGTCCTTCGCACGATTCTGTAAAACATGTAAGAACATCTCGTACACCGCCCTCGAACCATGTCAGATGATCGATACTGTCCGGTGGCTGACGAAAATAAAAATCTATCTCTCGACCCTGCATCGTAAAGCGTGGAAAATATCGTCTCTGCTCATTGTCGATACCGACACGTTCACCAGGAGGCAAAATATCACCTCCCCGTGCAGCAGTCCTTCCATCGCCAGTCTGTCCACCTGCAAGCATAATTAACCCTTATTATTATTAACCTTATCATTATTAAACCTTAAGCATTATTCGAATTTTTATTTAATTTAATTAAATTTTTTGTTTGTCGCTAGCTATATACTATGTATATAATTCGTGTAACGTAAGAATTACAAACTTATGTTTGCTTCTAGTCCTCGAATCCGTCGACTGCACCCGGGAACTGCCGACGCATTTCGTAAACCAACTCGATTGTCGGCGGTCTCGGCACAGTGAATCGTGCAAAGCGAAAAACGTTTGGGTCCGACTCGTACCCAGTTTTTTCATTTTACTATTATTATCCGCGTAATTTTTTTATTTTTGTCAGCGTAATTGTATTATTAAAAGCTTACCTGAATCTACCGGGTCCTCCACCTCCTTCTCCTCGTCATCGTCCTCGTCCTGCCCCTTCTACTCTTCTTCTTCTTCTTCTTCTTCTTCTTCTTCTTCTTCTTCTTCTTCTTCTTCTTCTTCTTCTTCTTCTTCTTCTTCTTCTTCTTCTTCTTCTTCTTCTTCTTCTTCTTCTTCTTCTTCTTCTTCTTCTTTTTCTTCTTCTTCTTCTTCTTCTTCTTCTTCTTCTTCTTCTTCTTCTTCTTCTTCTTCTTCTTTTTCTTCTTCTTCTTCTTCTTCTTTTCTTCTTCTTCTTCTCTTCTTCTTCTTCTTCTTCTTCTTCTTCTTCTTCTTCTTCTTCTTCTTCTTCTTCTTCTTCTTCTTCTTCTTCTTCTTCTTCTTTCTTCTTCTTCTTCTTCTCTTCTTCTTCTTCTTCTTCTTCTTCTTCTTCTTCTTCTTCTTCTTCTTCTTCTTCTTCTTCTTCTCTTCTTCTTCTTCTTCTTCTTCTTCTTCTTCTTCTTCTTCCTTCTTCCTTCTTCTTCTTCTTCTTCTTCTTCTTCTTCTTCTTCTTCTGCTTCTTCTTCTTCTTCTTCTTCTGCTTCTCTTCTTCTTCTTCTTCTTCTTCTTCTTCTTCTTCTTCTTCTTCTTCTTCTTCTTCTTCTTCTTCTTCTTCTTCTTCTTCTTCTTCTTCTTCTTCTTCTTTCTTCTCTCTTCTTCTTCTTCTTCTTCTTCTTCTTCTCTCTTCTCTCTTCTTCTCTCTTCTTCTTCTTCTTCTTCCTTCTTCTCTTCTTCTTCTTCTTCTTCTTCTTTTCTTCTTCTTCTTCTTTCTCTTCTTCTTCTTTCTTCTTCTTCTTCTTCTTTCTTCTTTTCTTCTTCTTCTTCTTCTTCTTCTTCTTCTTCTTCTTCTTCTTCTTCTTCTTCTTCTTCTTCTTCTTCTTCTTCTTCTTCTTCTTCTTCTTTCTTCTTCTTCTTCTTCTTCTTCTTCTTCTTCTTCTTCTTCTTCTTCTTCTTCTTCTTCTTCTTCTTTTCTTCTTCTTCTTCTTCTTCTTCCTCGTTGTCTGTATTGCTATTGGTATCATCGTTCGAACTGTATTGTCGCGATGGACCTGCGACGGCTCCATCTGGTGCTCTCGCGGGGCCGGCCATGAAAGACCGTTTGTTGGTTTATAGCCTCAGAATTGGTGATATTGGTGAGCAATTTTTCAGTCGTATGATTTGCAGTATCAAAAGAAGAGGCGATGCAGCTAGATGGTGGGGGAAATCTGTATAAAACGGAGTATGAACACCACCGACGATTCATCCGAAAAGTTACAGTCTACACGAAAGCAATAAAAATGGCAAATAACGGTGCTACGTCTCATGCGATATCGCCATATATAGCGAACCTCATTATGTACGGTTTAAATAAATCATTTGGTAAAATAATCGTCGCCGGGCTCCAGTTGAACTCTACGGATACTCTTACACCAGTGGTGAAATTATTGTCGAATACTTTTACCGGAATTACACTCATTGTCAGTGCGGACGAGTGGCGAGTGTTTAAAAGTGATTTTTCTCGCGTACAACAATATTTCGAAGCTCATGGGGCTGATGTCGAGAAAATGTGTAATACCCGCATAGAGCAGACAACACATTACACACTTTTAACCTCGTGTTACCAGCACAGAGCTGTCTCTTTTGGTAAAATAAGTGGTAGCGCTAATGAGGAATACGAGAATCAAGAGGAATCTGGAGAACTGGAACGGAAACGATTCCGAAAGTACTCTCCAAACATTACTCTGCAGCGGCCTACATTTGATATGCTCGTCGAAATAAGTAGAAGAATAGATATTCACATGCAGGCTCTAGAGAGCAAAAGTGAAACGATTCAGCGGTGTATGAACGAGGCGGTATCATATATCCGTGAAAAGATAGTTGTCAGTGAAACGCCTCGTGCAGCAGCGTATGAGATCATCGGTTCCAAGGAATTCTTTGAAAAAGTGCTCGCGCACATCGCGATCTTGCTAGCGACGGAGGATACGGAGTTTATGAAAATTATTTTGTCCGAAATAATTGTGCTGTTTCGTGGTCATATCGCTGATCATGCATCGGGTGTTGCGTTGCGAACGCAATTATTCTCCGTATTTGCAGCTATTTGTGATAAAGACACAGTTGTAAATAATTGTATATTGTGTACATCTCGCTCGAAATATTATAAAGTATACACCAAGGTCAGTCACGAAGAGAGAAAGAGAGAGAGAGAAAGAGAGAGAGATAGAGAGAGAATGTGAGTTATCACAGTCCTAAAACCGAAGCATCAGCAAAGGTGTGCGATAGAAAGAAGACGGAGCGCACGTCTTTGTTTCATTGAATACGTGCCAATGTCGATTAGCAGCAAAGCAGCAGAGCTTGGTAAGTAAAAAATATAAAATAATTTTTAAATCGTCATTTAAAATCATATGATATTTATTTTTAAGTACAAAAAATAATGTCTTGCAGAGCGAGCAGCCCCTGCATATGAACCGACACCGAGGGTTCGTTATTCGCGTTATGGAGAGCGAGAGGAGGATACATACACAGATAGATCTAACTTCGGGAAAGAAAAGTGTCACCCGCCATCCTCATCCACAGTTGTCGTCGGTGGTAGCAGATCATCAACGCTGCCAACTTTGTATAATGATTCGTGGCATATCAGGTAAGACAGTATCGATTATTCTGTACACGTTGTTTTTATTGACCAATGCGTTCAATTAAATACTTGTTTCATTCTTTTTTCAGAAGTACACTGTGATGACAACACCCACAGCGAAAAATAATTTAAAAGCAATATTACGAGTGATAATACAAATAAAATTAACCGTGCAGGAATCTCCGAGCGTGGATTACCGTGTTTGCAGGGCTGTTGCATACGACGGTAAACGTGTAAAGTGCTTTCCACAAAATGTTGATTAATTTTAAAAATACATGATCTTACTGTGTCTTTTATTTTTATAGCATAATAATTAGAGAATTTTAATTGAAGTCTTCCTCTCCCTCTGTGAGGGATCATATTCTATATCTTTTACTGCAGAGCAAGCGCCTCGCGAGGAGCACAGCGCAGGGCTATGCATACTCGAAAACCGCTTTCGTTGCATTCAAAGTGATGGATACCTAGAATTATGATTCATAGGAGGTTGTTATTTTTATTACCGTGATATTCTCTAGCAGCATCTCGAGGATTTAGTTTGTCTTTGGCATCCTACTTGCATACAATAAAAAGCAATATGTATCCGCGATACGGCAAGGAGATTTTAAGCGACGCATTTTGGTGACGAGTAATGTTTGTCGAGACTGTGATGAGCGTGTTCCTGCGTACACAGGAAATGTGCGATGCATACAACGATCTGGAAGAGCTCCTGCGTAGCGTGTATTTAGTGGAACGTCGTGGAAGACCCATTGATCTTAGGGAACCGTATATCGGAATGTCCTGTATTGTGCCTCGTTTCAATAGCGTTATCCGCGGCGAAGTGATTTACTCGGACTTTGATGGGTACTGCGAGGTGTTGTTAGTCGATTTCGGCGATACCATTTACATCGACTGGTCTCTCCTATTTCGTCGGGAGCCTCTAGCAAGTATGCTGCCGGCTCTTGTCATGGAGTTTTCAATATACGGACTCGATCGGGTGGATGTTGCAGGTATTGAGCATCTCGTCGAAGAAGCGTGCGGTAGAGATGCCTTGATCGCTGTCATGATGCGACCTCTTGCCGGCGATAACGTTCCGCGGGTTCGATTATCGAACGGAGAACGCGTGGACGTGGCAGCGCTTATTATAGAGGCCCTCGGTGACGAGATAGATGTCGGATACGATATCGATGCCGTGGACGAGGGCTTCGACGAGGACATTGTAATAAATCAAAGATACGCCTCTGCCTGTGTGTATGTGTGTGTGTGTGCGTGTGTGTGTGTGTGTGTGAGAGTACATTCGAGAGACAGCAGTTTAAAATCGCTTTGGCAGGAGGGTAGATGCCTACAGCAGCTGTGGTGGTGAGTACATAATTTTATTCATTTTTCCAATTATGTGTACACCTTTGCTCCATCCTGCTCTTATCTCTACTCTTCCTTGTTCACCAGGGTATCCACACCACCTCACTTTACCACCCCCACGTTACCGACACTGGTCAAACAGAGTGGGTAGCGCGGCGGTGGAAAAGTGAGGTGGTGGGGGTAACCGCGTGGTGGGGGAAGGAGTGGGATGGAGCAAAGGTGTACACACTACGTGTGTTCGTACGGTACCAGCACGTCGTGAGCATGGCGTGTTGGTTGCGTAACAATTCACCCAAATGAATAAAAATTAACACCGACAAAAAAAGAATGGCAGAATATCAAACCCAGATAAAGAAAAAATTTTAATAATGAATAAGTACAAAATAACCTAAATAAAAGTGAATTAAAATGATAGTGACGATTTTGGAATCCCATATTTTGGAATTTGATATTTTGTCGTGTAAGTAGTTTTTCGTGGTTTTACTTTTAATGCTAGACATTGTGTCGTAGATATTTTTTAACTTACGTCGTCGCTCCGTATCGCCAACGTGTAGCTAAATTACTTCCTTGAATAAATACAATTTTACATAAAATGGGTATATGTTTTCCTGACATTAAGAACCGAAAATAATACTTTTGTTATTATTATTTAGTGATAATCTCCAAATTTCGGAAGAAAAGTGACTGAATATTTTGTGATGGTTGCAAAGTCGGTTTCAAAATTTGAAACGGAATGTAGCGTGCCCCCACCAATCGAATAAAATTTCAGATATTTTTATCTTTAACTTGCCTAAAGATCGTTTCATAATTAAGTTTATATTTTGTACATATTATCAGGAGTACAAATTGAAAATGCGGGATTTTTTTCTATTTTTGAACGTTTATTCTGAAAAAATGGTAACAAATGAATTATTCAAAGTATTGTCCATCGCTAGCCACAACTTTTTCCCATCTTTCTGGCAATTTACGGATACCGTCGCGAAAAAATTCGGCCGGCTTGGCTGCTATCCAGTCATCGACCCATTTTTGGGCTTCTTCGTAAGAATGGAAGCGCTGGTCAGCTAGGCCATGTGTCATCGATCGGAAAAGGTGGTAATCGGAAGGAGCAATATCTGGGCTATACGGCGGGTGGGGTAAGACTTCCCATTTCAGCGTTTGTAGGTATGTTTTGACCGGCGCTGCAACATGTGGCCGAGCGTTGTCATGTTGCAAAATTACTTTGTCGTGTCTTTGCTCGTATTGTGGCCGTTTTTCTTTGAGTGCGCGGCTCAAACGCATCAATTGAGTTCGGTATAGTGCTCCTGTGATGGTTTCGTTCGATTTCAATAGCTCATAATACACCACACCCAGCTGGTCCCACCAAATACAGAGCATGAGCTTGGCGCCGTGAATATTTGGTTTGGCCGTCGATGATGATGCATGGCCGGGGTAACCATATGATTTTTTGCGCTTCGGGTTATCGTAATGGATCCACTTTTCATCACCAGTGACAATGCGATGCAAAAAACCCTTCCGTTTTTGCCGTTCGAGCAGCAGTTCGCATGCAAAAAAACGGCGCTCGACGTCTCTCGGCTTCAGCTCATACGGCACCCAATGTCCTTGCTTTTGGATCATTCCGAGGGCTTTTATACGATGGGAAATGGCTTGTTGTGTCACTCCCAATGAATCTGCGAGCTCTTGTTGAGTTTGACACGAGTCTTCATTGAGTATTGCCTCCAATTCAGCATTCTCAAACTTTTTCACTTGGCCCGGCCGCTCTTTGTCCTCAACGTCAAAATCACCACTTCTAAACCGCACAAACCATCTCTCGCACGTTGAAACCGATGGAACATGACTCGGATAAGCCTCGGAGACCAATCGATGTGCTTCAGCAGCACTTTTCTTCAAATTAAAGAAGTAAATTAAAACTTCCCGCAAATGCTGTTTTGTTGGCACGAAACTCGACATATTGAGAGCTCAAAAAAACTATGAATTTGACACTGCGACAAATTGACACATACTGAAAATTAAAGCTATAAGACGTAGCTTTGACATGAACATAGTCACAGTACTGCCTGATGCGTATAGCGTTAGTAACGCCATCTGTTATCAAACCCGCATTTTCAATTTGTACCCCTGATAGTTGAAAATCTTAATGCTAGTTAAAATTAACATATTAAAATGTAAACTGGTTGTTCATAGTGCCAATTGTCAACTTTTGTGGTAAATATTGTGGAAAAAGGATGTGATATTTGAATTCTTTGGTTTTAATTGACATGCGGCAATTGAGATTACGGTCGAGCAAAATCAAATATGTGATACGCACGGAAACTGAAATTCAGCTTTCTCCAAGCGATTTTATATTTTATTTAAAAGCAAATTCGGTTTGACAGTAGATAGATGAACCGAAACCGAGACTTATTGATTACTTTCCGAAGGCGTGTCTTATCATCTTAAACGGGCCTTTTTTTCTTGGTAATCAGTATACACCCAGAAAAAAACTCTAGTTTAACCGATTAAATTCGGCTATTCGATTGTTTTTTATTCGAACCTACTAAAATTTTTTTCCATTAAACATATTTTTATTTAATTCATTTCTTTAGCGTATTTAGTTCTAATATAAGTATTTATTTAAATCAACGTCAATTGCATCGACGAAAAATTCTATTTGTAACTACTAAAATCCTTGTTCACCCGGAAAAAATATCTAATTAAAACGAGTCGACTCTTGTATTCATCTTTTTTTATTGTTATGCCGGTACCGCGTAATTGGATAACTCGGTAATTGGTATAATATTAAAAAGTTATTATTTTGGGATCGTTTACTGATTAGGAGATGGAACTCGAGTAATTCATGCAAACGTGAATTTATGTAAAAATGGAAGTATTTATTATAGGCAACGGTAACCTCCCGTTGTCTATTTAAAAGCCGATAAGAGTATAATACAATATAATGTGGTTTCGAGCCCGTACGAGGAACCAACTTCTCGTGTTTGAATCTACTCATAGAATTTAATATTTCGGGCGAGTTTGACCCGCGATCAACCGTTCAGGTTGATGTTAACCCTTAGCGGCCACACCTCAGCCAGGCCACATAGCGGCTACATGGGGTAACTCACTACCCCACGCTGAAGAACTTAGTTGTACAAAACATATGGGTGTTTTAAGACTTCTAACCGATTGTTTCATGTTTGTTGAAGAGTTTTTTAACATTTCAAATGATTTTTATCCGTCAATTTATAGATGGCGTTCTAAAAACTGGTCAAATATGTGAAAATTCAGCAAGGATGGCTTTTTCAGACAAAAATTCATTACTCCGCCATTTTTCAATATTAAGGGCTAACATTTTAGGATTGTATGCACAACATACGAGGTCTGTTAAAAAAGAATCGCGAATTTTGAATTTCCGCGGAATACGTATATTCGATTTTCAATTTTTTTGTGGCGTTAGGTTAGTAGTCATGTCCCTCACTTATGCTGACAACGTCAGCCATTTTGAATGTTTAGTTAATTGTTGACAGCTATTTTGATTGGACGTGTTTTGGCTTGTCTTCGATTTTTACCTATTCCAAAAAATGGATCAAAGAATCTGTATCAAATTTTGTGTGAGAAATAAAATTAAGTGCGCGGATGCATTCCGAATGTTGACTGTGGCATATGGTGAAGCTACCTTGGACTAAAGCAACGTTTATCGGTGGTACAAAATGTTCTCAGAGGGCCGAGAAGATGCGAACAACGAAAAGCGTGCCGAACGCCCGAGCACATCAAAAACAGACGAAAACATTGATGAAGTGAAGAAAATGATATTGGCCAATCGTCGAATCACCGTTAGAGAAGTTGCTGAGGTCCTACACATATTGATTGGCTCGTGCTATTCGATTTTTACCAATGATTTGGGCATGAGACGGGTCGCCGCGAAATTCGTGCCAAAATTGCTCAATTTCGAACAAAAACAGTGTCGCGTTAACATTGCTAAGGAGCTGTTGGACTCGGTCCACGACGACCCAAATTTGCTCCAGAGGGTCATAACTGGTGATGAATCATGGGTTTATGGTTATGACGTGGAAACCAAAGCTCAATCATCGCAATGGAAGCTGCCGCATGAGCCAAGACCGAAAAAAGCGCGCCAAGTTCGGTCGAATGTGAAGGTTTTGCTCACAGTTTTCTTTGATTGCAGGGGCGTGGTGCATCATGAGTTCTTGCTACAGGGTCGTACTGTCAATAAGGAATATTACCTGCAAGTTATGCGCAATTTGCGCGAAGCAATCCGCCATAAACGCCCGGATTTGTGGAAGAACAAAAATTGGCTTTTGCACCATGATAACGCCCCTGCTCACACATCGTTGCTTGTGCGCGAATTTTTGGCCAAAAAACACTCTAATGATGCCGCAGCCACCGTATTCCCCAGACCTGGCCCCTGTGACTTTTTCCTGTTCCCAAAACTGAAGAGGCCCATGAAAGGACGACGCTACGCCACGATTGAAGCGATAAAAACGGCATTGAAGGAGGAGCTGAACAAGATCACAAAAAATGATTTTTTTAAGTGCTTCGAGGATTGGGAAAAACGTTGGCATAAATGTATTATATCTGAGGGGAATTATCAGGAGTACAAATTGAAAATGCGGGATTTTTCTCTATTTTTGAACGTTTATTCTGAAAAAATGGTAACAAATGAATTATTCAAAGTATTGTCCATCGCTAGCCACAACTTTTTCCCATCTTTCTGGCAATTTACGGATACCGTCGCGAAAAAATTCGGCCGGCTTGGCTGCTATCCAGTCATCGACCCATTTTTGGGCTTCTTCGTAAGAATGGAAGCGCTGGTCAGCTAGGCCATGTGTCATCGATCGGAAAAGGTGGTAATCGGAAGGAGCAATATCTGGGCTATACGGCGGGTGGGGTAAGACTTCCCATTTCAGCGTTTGTAGGTATGTTTTGACCGGCGCTGCAACATGTGGCCGAGCGTTGTCATGTTGCAAAATTACTTTGTCGTGTCTTTGCTCGTATTGTGGCCGTTTTTCTTTGAGTGCGCGGCTCAAACGCATCAATTGAGTTCGGTATAGTGCTCCTGTGATGGTTTCGTTCGATTTCAATAGCTCATAATACACCACACCCAGCTGGTCCCACCAAATACAGAGCATGAGCTTGGCGCCGTGAATATTTGGTTTGGCCGTCGATGATGATGCATGGCCGGGGTAACCATATGATTTTTTGCGCTTCGGGTTATCGTAATGGATCCACTTTTCATCACCAGTGACAATGCGATGCAAAAAACCCTTCCGTTTTTGCCGTTCGAGCAGCAGTTCGCATGCAAAAAAACGGCGCTCGACGTCTCTCGGCTTCAGCTCATACGGCACCCAATGTCCTTGCTTTTGGATCATTCCGAGGGCTTTTATACGATGGGAAATGGCTTGTTGTGTCACTCCCAATGAATCTGCGAGCTCTTGTTGAGTTTGACACGAGTCTTCATTGAGTATTGCCTCCAATTCAGCATTCTCAAACTTTTTCACTTGGCCCGGCCGCTCTTTGTCCTCAACGTCAAAATCACCACTTCTAAACCGCACAAACCATCTCTCGCACGTTGAAACCGATGGAACATGACTCGGATAAGCCTCGGAGACCAATCGATGTGCTTCAGCAGCACTTTTCTTCAAATTAAAGAAGTAAATTAAAACTTCCCGCAAATGCTGTTTTGTTGGCACGAAACTCGACATATTGAGAGCTCAAAAAAACTATGAATTTGACACTGCGACAAATTGACACATACTGAAAATTAAAGCTATAAGACGTAGCTTTGACATGAACATAGTCACAGTACTGCCTGATGCGTATAGCGTTAGTAACGCCATCTGTTATCAAACCCGCATTTTCAATTTGTACCCCTGATACTTTGAAGGGGACAAAATAGATATTAATGGAGAAATAAATACTTTTTGGAAAAACACAAAATTCGCGATTTTTTTTTAACAGACCTCGTATACCACTATCATAAAAAATAACAGTATCTGCCGATCATTCAAAAAGTATATTTATTTTGCAAAATTACTGGAGGGAAAAATAAAAAAAATTACAAATCATAAAATTTGCTTTTTTCGTGTTTTATTAGCTTCTAAATACATATTTACGTACAGAAAAGTGAAAAAAAAAAAAAAATTTTATGATATTTGAACAAAAAAAAATTATTTTGAATCCTATTTTATTTACCAGCATACGTCACGCACAAAGGGAACCGATGTTCCTCGCAAACCGGTCTTCTACAGGCCGGACATCCAACACGCGTTTTTTTGTCCTTCTTTCAGTCGCACAGTACGCACCTCCGCGCTTGGTCGAAGGTAACTTTTTCCAGGTCGCCCATTTCTTGGTTGTTGTCAATTTTTAGGATGCTCTTGATGACCATCTGTAGCTCTTTCCGAAGACTTGGCTCTGCCAATCTCTGGTGTAGCATCGGGAAGGTGAGATGAGCAATCAGTTTCTTTAGAACGATAATCGCAGAAGTAGATTCCCCTGCGTCGCCGACTTTGAGTTTCCACATAATTCGGGAATTGACGGCTGCTTGATCGAGAATCCCGAAGAAAATCCGCATCGGCCACCTGTTCATTCTCCGAGCGACTGAGTAGGCATGGCACAATTGATCGAAAGTATCCGTCCCTCCTTTCGTATCATTATAGTGGAGAATGATATTTGGCTTTCCGTCCGTTATCTCTTGGGTATGGAGATAAGTCGAAGCCACCAAGACACTTTTGTTCTTCTTCGGTGCATGGGAAAGTAAAGTTATGTCTTTGGTGTGACAAAACTTTGTTTGAGGATGATTCTTCGATGGTAACTTCATCTCCATGGGAATCTCCCGTTTATTTTTTCTGATAGTTCCAGTCATAGACATGTTGAAAGGTTGATCCAACATTCTGGTCAGCAGAGAGACAGTGGTGAACCAATTGTGGCACGTCACCGTGCGGTTGGTGCCGTGTATTGGAGCCGTTACAGCTTGAAAAAAGTATTCTCCGCTAGGTAATCTCTGGGGATTATCAATGGTGGCGTCTTTTCTCAGGTACGGGATAGCGTGAATCAGGTAGGCGGTCGAAGCGTCGTTGAGTGTTAACAGCTTTAGTCCGTACTTGTCCGGTTTTGACTTGATGTACATCCGACATACACACCGGACCCTGAATCCAAGCAGCTGTTCGTCGACGGTACATTTATTACTTGAATTATAATACTTGGTGCAGTTGTTGATGAAAATGGACCAAATTTTTCTGATAGGCGAAAGTCTGTCATGTGGATCTCTATTTTCTCTTACATCGAAACGCAGACAAGACTGAAGAAACTCAAACCTCAACCAGAGTTCGTTGTTATCCACCTTGGAAGACTTCCATAAGGCAGCATAGTATGGAACACCGATGTAAGCTCTGATTTCAAGAGGGTCAGTGTGACGGTGGTAGGTCTGTGCTCTATATTCAACAACCAGGCTAGCACACACCTCCTCGATTTTCTCGTTCGTGTTGTCGACGATTGCTTCGATGATTTCTTGATTGAACAAGAGATCCCAAAAGTCCTCTAGCGAATCCAGATTTACAGCATTATCTGCCAATCTTGCTTCATACGGAACTTCACCTCCGCTTACACGATCTGATCTTCGTTCAGCCGATTGCGTTGTCCAGGCAAAATTATTTTTACCGTATAATTTGGCCGATGGGCGTCCACGTGGACGAGATTTTGAAGAAGACGATTGATTTCCTGCTTCACTCGCTTGACGTTTGCGAGATGCTAGAGCCCGTTGATTTTTAACTGCATCTTGCATGTCTTTTTCATCGAAATCATCGGTTTGGTAATCGTTCGAGTCTGGTGATACATCTTATTCTGACTCAGTGTTCGATTGTTCTTCACAATAAGAATGACCGTCAACAACTTCTTTAAGCAATTGTCTCCGCTGACTTCTCGTCCGAAAATTGTACATCTGAAGAAAATAAAAAATTCATAAAAACAAGTTTATAAAAAATGCGATTTTTCCGTGTAAGTTTATACATCGTATTTTCATAACCTAGAACCCACGTGTTATCCTTCAATGAACGTACACTAGATTTATTCAATAAACAATATCATATAAAAATGAAACTGAATTATTTCACAGGAACAGACAATATTCCATAACGACTAGGATTGCATTTTTTTTTTTTTACTAGAATATCAAAAACTTACCTTTATTTTGTCTATTGACACCACAAACAAGTCGATTTAAAAGAAAAAGATCTGTGCCGAGTAACGGTTGCGGCCACACTGGGGTAACTAGTTACCCCGCGCCGAGAAAACGAACGCTCAAAGCGCCGCCACGCGTTTTTTCGGCTTACTATGAAATGGAGTTACATCTCACACTTGTCTACTACCAGCAGATGACGTTACTTGTATCAATTTCAAAGGTTTTAGACCTCTAATTTCACTTTTCCTGAGCCTGGGGTAACTAGTTACCCCGTGTGGCCGCTAAGGGTTAAAGTTTAGACTGATTTTGTCAAAGCAGCTATTCACTCTTTTGACCGAAATCGAATGTCGCAATGAATTTCACAATAAACATTGCTTGCAAATTCCAGCAAGTCGTAGCTCGAGCTCGTAGCAGTCATTGCTCGCAGCCCGCTGCTTACGTTTGCACATTTTTTCTACTTCGGTGAGGGGTCTAACGCAAAGAAGGAAGAATGTCGAAATAATGTACAATGAATTAATTCGCGGCACAACATTATTTTTGTCAACTAGATGTTTTTTTAGACCAAAAAATGTTTATTTGATTCAATCATCGTAGTATATTTATCTGAAATATATTTATTCGACGTAGTGGTAGAGTCGCCTGCATCCTACTGGTGGCTTGTATGTAGCACGTTCATGAGGCATCGAGATGCTTCAAGAACAATCTGGAACAATCTCGAACCGCCTTGCCGCCTTTTGTGCCATTTTGTAGCATGCGTGGCTCAATGTGCCTTACCACGTTTTTTTCGTGCGCTAATTCTTAAATTGCGATAAATTCTCGTTAACGTTCATACCGGTTTTTCATTTGTGATTTGCGAGTCGTCAGCATGGATCGCGAGACCGAAGAACTACTTGCCAAAAACCACCTCTGAATATATCAGCGTGCTCAGAAGTACGAGTAGGTATACATGTTTCCTAATCCGTGTGAACGGCATGTTTATTTAATTACGTCGACCGTTTCCTGCAGAATGCACTATCCCAGTTGTACAAGTATGACATGCGAATTTCAGATAACAGATGGTGCATGAATGCATTTTATGCTTTACAGATTTGACACTGCGCCATTTTGTTGTGTCATCAACAAGTGTCAGACGCGCACGAGTGATAAATTGGAAAAGTGTGTGCATAGTGTTGTGTTGTTATGTTTAATATGTTGAAATTTATACCGAACAAAGAGCATTCGCGGACAGCATTAATTTTTTGTTTTCATTTAAAGAAAACTGCTGCTGAATCATACCGATTACTTCGAGAAGCTTATGGTGAATATGCTCTATCCCAAGATACGTGTGAACAATGGTTTCGGCGTTTCAAAAGTGGTGACTTTGATGTTGTAGATAAGGAACGTGGAAAGCCGCCAAAAAAAACGAAGATGTCGAATCGCAAGCATTGTTGGACGAAGATGATTCGCAAACACAAAAACAACCCGCCGAGCAATTGGGCGTTAATGAACAAGCTGCTTCCAATCGGCTACGACAGATGGGGAAAATTCAGAAGACCGGTAGATGGATACCACTCCAGTTGAACGACAGGCAAATGGAAAAGCGCAAAAACACATGTGACATTTTGCAATTTTCTCTACGAGAAACCTGAGGATGCCACACCATTAGTCGCGAAACAACGAATTGTCGATTTGGGCCCCGAAGCATCCCCCATAATGAGTGCAGCAGCCTGAAATAAACATCTTATACATATACTCCTCAGCAAGAAAAAAAAACTCTACCAATTCGAGATTTATCCATGACTTTTAAGAATTTAATTTTATTTTTATACAATCAGTCTTCGTAAACTGTATCTGTACAAACAAGCTCTGTAGATGGAGAAAAATAATTTTCTCGCTATAACTAAATATATGTATAAAAAAATAGATATATAGTCTTAAATATTATCTAGCATCATCAGTCGAACACGACAAAACGATAAAAATAACAAGCTCAATGATCTCGAAGTCACCTTTTCATTTACGCAGAAGTTGTATAGCGCTATCGCAGTTACTTCGCATTGAATATTATCATCCAACTGTCGATAGTTTTAGGCTCGTTTAAGATGATGTGACAAGCTTTCGGAAAGTAATCGATAAGTTTCGGTTCCAGTTCAGATATCCACTGTGCACCCGAATTTGATTTTGTATAAAATATAAAATGACTTTGAGAAAGCTGAATTACAGTTTTCCTTACCGATTTTAGTTTTCGAGGCTGTGTCGCATCATCGTGACTGAGCTGCGAACTGCTTTACAACAATACGCATCACATATTTTATTTTGCTTGACCACAATCTTAATTGTCGCACGTCACTTAGGACCAAAGCATTCAAATTACAGATTCTCTTTTATAAACAACCAGATTATTTTTAAATAAGTTTATTTTAACTAATATAAAGATTTTAAAATAATATGTTCGAAATATGAACTTAATCGAGGAACGCTATTTATGGCAAGTAAAGGATAAAATTATCTGAAATTTTATTCCATTAGCGAGAGAGCGCTCCCCCCCACTTCAAATTTTGAAACCGATTTTGCAAATATCAATCACAATGGAAAGTTAACACAAGAAAAAAATGAAAGAGTATCTCCATTACGTAGACAAGTCAATGTTGTATGTAAAGGGTGGTTAAATTTTAAGGGCCGATGTTGAATGTGAACCACACCTAAACGTCAAGTTTTTTTCTGCATTTCATTTGACATTTCTCAATTTCAAACTAACTCAATTTGAACCATGGAAAGATACACAATCGAGCAACGCGTTAAAGTTATTCAGGCTTATTATGAAAATGGGCGTTCAAATCAAAATGCATATCGTGCACTTCGTGATTTTTTCGGTCAATTTAATCGTCCAAATGTGCGTACAATCAGAAAAATCGTGCAAAAATTTGAGCAAACCGGGTCTGTAGGAGATATTTAAACACCAGTGCATGCTCGTACAGCTCGTACTGCTGCTGTTCGCGATAGTGTGGCTGAAGAGCCGTCCACCTCAACTCGTCGTCGTGCCCAACAATTGCACCTCTCACGCTCGTCGTTGATGAACATTATGCATAAAGACTTGCATTTACACGCTTATAAGGTGCAATTGACTCAAGAACTAAAGACTCTTGACCATTCCAAACGTCGTCAATGGTCAGAATGGTGGCAAGAAATGGCAACAGTGGATGATCAATTTTCGAAGAAAATCATCTTCAGTGATGAGGCACATTTTCACCTCAGTGGATTCGTCAATAAGCAGAATTGCCGCATTTGGGCGAATCATAATCCAAGAGTGATTGTCGAAAAACCAATGCACCCACAAATAGTGACTGTTTGGTGCGGTTTATGGGCTGGCGGCATCATCGGGCCGTATTTTTTCCAAAATGAGGCCGGTCAGGCAGTTACTGTGAATGGTGTTCGCTATCGTGAGATGATAACGAACTTTTTATGGCCCGAATTGGAAGATATGGATGTGGGCGATATGTGGTTTCAACAGGACGGTGCCACTTGCCACACAGCTAACGAAACAATGGCTCTTTTGCGCGACAAATTCAATGGCCGTGTTATCTGACGTGGTGGCGATGTCAATTGGCCGCCAAGATCATGTGATTTGACACCGTTGGACTTCTTTCTTTGGGGTTATTTGAAAGAAAAGGTGTACGTCGATAAGCCACCAACAATTCAAGAGCTAAAGGATGAGATAATTCGGCACATTAACGGCATAGAACCTCAATTATGCCTAAGCGTCATCGAAAATTTGGACCATCGGATGGAGATGTGCCGCCGAGGTCGGGGCGGCCATTTGGCCGATATTTTGTTCCATACATAATTGAACCATACCATATTATCATAATAAAAAGAATTGACAATAATTCCCTAAATAATTTGTGTTTTATTCAAAATCAACATCGGCCCTTAAAATTTAACCACCCTTTACATGGTTTTCATTTGACTTTAGTCCGGAGACGATGTTCAAAAGCATTTTACAGAGTTAACTCGATCAATTCGATTGCGATTAAAACTCGGCGGTTCGTGTAAAATAGCTTTCCATTAAATTGGTACTTTCAGGTATTATATAATAAAAGTATGATTTTGATGTCGGTATACTTACAAGGAAAGGTACTTTGGTGTCCCCCTCCGATTTTAATGCAACTCACGTATGTTGTAGAGCAGGGGTCTCCAAACTACGGCCCGAGGGCCACATTCGGCCCGCGGACAGATTTTGTCCGGCCCTAATCTAGAAATTACAGATAATGACAGGAAAATTAATAATATGCAGTGTTGCCGTTTTGCGGACTTTAGTCCGATTTGCAGCCTTTTTTAAACGTTGCGTACTTTTTCGGACTTTTTTTTTCATCAGTGGACTATTTCACTTTTTACCACCGGCAACAACGATAATATGGTTTTGGCCCTCGGAACTTACTGGAGTAATCAGTATGGCCCTAAGGCTGGAAAGTTTGGAGACCCCTGTTGTAGAGCATCGAAATCTAAAAGACACGTATTTTTTTTTATCGGCGGAAAAACATTTTTAAGGGGTGAAATCGCCCTTCAAAAATAGCATGTCGAGGGGTGTTGAGAATCCGTCCGGATGAACCTTGACTGACCTGTGAATATATTGAAACGGGATGAGAACTCACTCAAGGCAAGAGGAAAATAACCAGACACATAGATGTTATGCTGAGGAAGCGGTTTATTTCTGCCTTCCTTTGCAGTAGTCAAAATACAATCTTAATATGAGTGCGTGAACACTCCAACTAAAATTTATGCATTGATTTTATATTATTTAGAAAATTGTGAAAAATATGAATTTTGAAAACCAAATACAAATTATAAAAGAGATTAACAAATTGAGTTGTAACATGACATAATGTGAGCAGCACACAATTTTGTTAATTGTGTGCTGAATATAAACTTGAGACAGCGGTGCGTGCAACGTAGCGAAAGCTACGCAGCACGACACGCTGATACCATTGAGTGCGAAAACGTTTGTGTGTAATTCACTGCAACCACTCAGCAGTGTATTGCAAAGTGATTGCAGTGAATTAATGAGAGCATTTACAATAACCTGTGTTTGAGTGCAGTGATTTTGTGTGCGACCAGCTACGCAATCAGCACTGCGTAGCACACTGCAAACAGATATTGAGGCTGTACGGTCGAGCAAAAAATATTCACTGTACTTTCCCAGCAGATTTACTGGGGGAAAATACAGTGAATATGAGGCACATGCTTAATTATATTAATTAAGCCGGCAAAACGACATGAGGAGAACGTGGTACAGCATGTGCTGCAACGCACGCCACAAGTGAGACCCAGTGCTGATGTACCATTTTCTCCTCTCTGACAGTGAATTAAGACGTAATTATGCCAGAGCACTCTTACCTTGAGCAATGAGTCCTGATGAGATATGTTGAGCGATGCCGATGTAAGGTTGATGTGAAGTCCCAAGAGTCCCGTGGATGCGCGTGCTGTCCAAAAGATGTGTGTCGCAAAAGTGTCAAATTCTCAAGATGGCTGCGAGTATGAACTTTACGTTGAGCGCTGGAGTCAGTTGAGCGAGATAGCTGGTGAGCGAAACTGAAGTCAAGCGAGAGAGACATCCTCTCGCTCGACGCGGCGTGCCAACGAGGCACATCCTCGGCTTCGCGAAGCCCATGCCTCGGCTATCTTCGACTCAACCGAACAACGCGTGCTAGAGCAGCGCAACAGGTAGGCGCACGACGATTATCGATCGCCGTGCGCCAGCTGATTTTCCAACAAGGGGTGATTTTACAGTTTCACCCAGAAGGCGTCAACCGATTTTAATAAAACAAAAACCAAAATACTCCTCATTGAAGACAATCAAAATTCCACGCTAAGTTGAAGAAAAAAATTCATTTGCAGGGGTGAACAACCCCCTGATTTTTCAAATTTCCACCCTACACAAAAAACTAATCAACCAAATTAAATAGAACATGTACCATTTGGAAGGGCAAGTTAAAATAAAGTTGACGTATTTTTGCACATTCACAGGAAAATGAGTTTACGGGGGTAAACTACTCCTTATCCATTAGTACGTATATTTGTGCGTACATTCTTGTTTCTCGTTATTTACATGTTAAAGAGCTGCTTGCGTTCACTCTTTGTGCTGATTTTGTGCTTATCAATAATTTATCGTCATATGTCATCGACCTTTCGATTCGATAGTATTTCGATTCGGCGCAAATTTCGGAATAAGTCGATGATGCAACAGTCGTTCCATCTATACAACTTTGTCAGTTATTCCAACGAAATGAATATGATCTTATTTTTTTGAGTAATCTAATCATACGCCAATATGATAAAAATACTTTCGACGCAGTAAGAGGTGTTTTCTACATAGGCGGCTATCTGGGACTGCGTATTATCTGCTGATATCGCATGTGGTTCAACAACAAATCTTTCAAATATAAAAGCCGCGATACATACAGCGATCTTCAGTTGCTCATTTGAACGGAGTGCCAGTGCGTCAGTTATAATTTCTGACAAAAAAAATCAATAGACCATGAAAGTGAATCCAATCAACGTCATTAAACTTCTTTTGGCTACATTTTAAGCCATGAATATTCCCGAAACTCCGATTAACAATGCAGAAATCGAGGTAAAGCAGAATTTCGAAAAAGTTCTGGTCGACTGCATGGACGATTATAACGGAGTTGAAATTATCGAGGAACAATCGCTAGATTTTCAAGAGCCATTCAAGCAATATGATGTTAACCCTGTCGAGGACACTCTTTGGCAACATGATGAAGGTCCAGTGGATTCTGATACTTGTTATAAAGACGAAGAAGACATAAGCTACGATTACAAACGCAAAGCAATCGAATACTGGAGATCCGGTAAGAAGAAAAATTACAGTGTCGATACCGTGAGTCAGAAATTCAAAAAAGTCAAATCTGTACGACAATTAAAACGCTGGGCAAATCAAATGAACAAAGGTGGGACCTACAAGGAGAAATTAGCTCAAATCTCTGAATATACTTTGAAAAACATACAAGCCGCAATAGATGCTGGTTTCATTGTTCATGATATCGACCTTCAAAAGTGGGGTCTACAAGCTCAAAAAGAGATAGGTCACGGAGACATTCGTTTTAAAGCTTCTCATAATTGGCTTCGGAAGTTCAAGAAATCACATCGTATTGTGTCCAGGAAAATTAATAAATTCGTAACACGAAAGACTATATAAGACGAACCAGTTTTAAGGATGAATGCAGAAAACTTCGTAAATGAGATTAAACCATATATTCAAACATATGGACCGGAAAACATATATAATTCAGATCAGAGCGGTTTTCAACTGGAAATCCACTCTGGCAGGACTCTGACGACTGAAGGAACTAAACAAATGCAATGTGTAGTACAATCCGTATCATCTACAGCTCACAGCTACACTATCCAGCCAACCATAAATGCAGATGGAAAATTATTGTCACCCCTTTTTATCGTTCTAAAAGAGGGAAAGGGTGAGTTCGGCCCAATCGTGGAAAAAAATTTATTCAGGCCAGAAAACGTATTTTTAACAGCAACGAAATTTAACAGAAAATATGGAACATATGATGAATTATACTATATCGATAACCAATATCATCCTATGTATAGAGCACTTCAAAATTTGGTTGGAAAAAGTATTCTTCCCCAACACCGGCCGTGACAGCGTATTGTTGATAGACTCGTGGAGTGGACACTGCCCAGAAGTTGTTCTTGATGCAACACCTCGGGGCAAAAAAATAATCACAAAGATAATACCTAAAGGCACCACAGGGAAAATCCAACCACTCGACATTTTTGGTTTCCGAATACGGAAAAATTTTGTACGACATTTTTCCGACAGTGTATTATTACTTAATTCTGATATTAATTTGCACTTGAGAAACAACATAATCAAACAGATATATAAATCTTTTCAAATATGCATGGTTCAAAAGTAATTATACAGGGTGCGCCATCTCAATCTGGTCGATGGAAGTATTGAATAACTTAGAGAATTTTCAACAGATTTCACAAAGTCGTATTTTTTTATTAAATTTGATTCATTACAATTTATTTTGATTAGTTTCCAAAAACCACATCGATCAAATGTCCGCCTTTATTACTGAGACAAAAATGAGCTCGTTTTCGGCATTTTCCATTGTATTTGCCAGCGTCTCGGGCGATATCGCTGCGATTTCGGCTCGAATGTTGTTTTTTAGCTCCTCTATGGTCTTCGGCTTGTTGGCATAGACTTTACTTTTCAAAAATCCCCACAAGAAGAAGTCCGGTGCAGTCAAATCCGGCGATCTTGGTGGCCAGTCAATATCACCTTTCTTTGATATCACACGTCCTGGGAACTTCCGATGCAAATAGTCCATTGTTGAGCGCGCAGTGTGACATGTCGCACCATCTTGTTGGAACCAAAATTCCTTAAGACCTTTTTCACGCATTTGTGGTAAAACAAAGTGTGCCAACATCCACCGATATCGATCCCCATTGACAGTTTCACCAGCTCTGAAGAAAAATGGTCCAATGGTGGTTTTTGAGCAAACACCGGCCCAAACTGTCACTTTCTCATCGTGCAATGGAGTTTCGTGAATAATATGAGGATTATCGGTGCCCCACATGCGACAGTTTTGTTTGTTGACAGCGCCAGAGAGGGTGAAATGAGCCTCGTCGGTCATCAGAATTCGCTCCCAAAAATCCGGCTCAGCTTCCTTCATTCGACTAACGTTATTAGCGTAAGCCAAGCGTCGCGGCTTGTCAGTTTCCAATAATCTTTGAGTCAACTGCACTTTGTACGGAAACATGTGAAGATCTTGCTTTAAAATCCTTCTTAAAGTGGTTCCACTGATGTTTAATTGCTGAGACCGGCGGCGGTATGAGACATTTGGATTTTCTGCAACACTCTGTCGAACAGCTTCGATATTATCATTTGAACGACCTGGACGTGGTCGAGCTTGATGTTGGAAATTCGTTACAGACCCCTGCTCCATGAAATTTGAAGCTAAATGACGGATAGTGTCGCCTTTGGGCGCAGAACGTCCGCGATATTTTTTACGATACGTACGCTGAGTTGACACAACTGAACGATTATTTTCAATGTAAAGCGAAACTATTTCGGCGCGTTCTTTCGGCGTATAGCGATACATGGTTGAAATTGTACTGAAATAACCTATACGAAACGTGTTGTACGACGCTGGTCGGTTAAAATCTGTCAGAGTTATTCAATACTTCCATCGACCAGATTGAGATGGCGCACCCTGTATAACCGATAAGCCAAACGAATTCGACAATCCAGTGAGTTTTGGTTTCGGTCAATCGTCTCAAGCACACTGTGAAGTACTAGGTTGTAATAATGCGGCCATCATCAGATGCTCATGGTGCAAGAAGTCTTTATGCTTGCAACATTTTTTTGAAGAGTATCATTTCTGCACGACTTACGAACCATGATTGCTGCAAATTATGACGTGCACATTGCACGTTGATGAATTGTAAAAGGAATGATACATTATAATATATACTGTGGTGTATGTAGATGCGCAAGGCGGTAAGAATAAATGTGAGAGAATGGAGAGTGGGGAGAGCGTTAACATGGGACGTGAAAAGGACGACAGTCGAATAAATGCGCATGCCGAAACCGGGTATTTGTTATTTCTCGCCTATGTCCTCAGCTGATTGCCGCTGTTTCGAAATACAACCATACATATATGCCATACAACCACTCAACCCCAGCAACATTCCCCAGTATTCTGTATTTGAACAAGCTATTTTTTTCAGTAAATAACGCGAAACTCGTGAATGGACCATTCTACTTGTAAGTACCAGCCGGTCACCCCCTTAATAATAAATAAAGCATCATGCGAAGTTCCCCCCCTTGACTTCGGCTAACAGGAATGTTTTGAATCAATTCGGACATTTAAATAACGAGAAACAAAAATATATGCACAAATATACGTACTAATGGATAAGGGGTAGTTTACCCCCGTAAACTCATTTTCCTGTGAATGTGCAAAAATACGTCAACTTTATTTTAACTTGCCCTTCCGAATGGTACATGTTCTGTTTAATTTGGTTGATTAGTTTTTTGTGTAGGGTGGAAATTTGAAAAATCAGGGGGTTGTTCACCCCTGCAAATGAATTTTTTTCTTCAACTTAGCGTGGAATTTTAATTGTCTTCAATGAGGAGTATTTTGGTTTTTGTTTTATTAAAATCGGTTGACGCCTTCTGGGTTAAACTGCAAAATCACCCCTCGAAATGCTATTTTTGAAGGGTGATTTCACCCCTTAAAAATGTTTTTCCGCCGATAAAAAAAAATACGTGTCTTTTAGTTTTCGATGCTCTACAACATACGTGAGTTGCATTAAAATCGGAGGGGGACACCAAGGTACCTTTCCTTGTAAGTGGTCGCGCGCTATAGTCCATGCGGCGCGTAATCGCTTCCGTAGTTCTTGGACGTAGTCGTCGTATGCATAGGTGCCGCGAGGCTCCTGCCTTACGGCCGTCGGTAATTCAGCTTCGCTACCATACACCAGTGGGGAGATAGTCCGGTCCCCGTACGTGGAGTGGTGTTGTACGTAAACATAGCGTACGGCAGCCACTGGTCCCAGTCTTCTTGATCCTCTCTTATGAATTTTTTTAGATATTCTGCGAGGGTGCGGTGTGACCTTTCCAGGGCGCCGTCCGATTCTGGATGGTAGGCCGTTGTCTGTATTTTCTTAATTCGCAGCAGTTGACACATTTCTTTAAAGGTCCCACTGAGGGAGTTGGTGCCATAGTCTGACAGTATCGTTTCCGGCGGTCCGTGCCGGCAAATTAATTCTTCAACGAGCGCCCTTGCTACTGTCGAAGCCTCTTGGTTATGCAGGGGGATCGCTGCACTGTATTTGGTAAGGGCATCCTGAAACGTAAGTATGTATTTCTTTCCAGATGCGCTTTCTGGTAGCGGTCCTACGATGTCGACCGCTACTTTTTCGAATGCCCTCGATGGGGTGTCCGTGACCACCATCGGGACTCGATCCCTTTTTCGGATTTTGTTCTTTTGGCAAGACTCGCAGGACGAAATATATTCCTCCAAATCTCTTCTAATGCCGGGCCAGTCGTACTTAGTCCGGATCCGACGTAACGTACGCTTGATACCCGGATGCCCTCCTACGGGGGTGTCGTGGTATTCTCTTATTATCTTCAGGCTGTCGTCGTTCAAGGGGGTGGCTACGCCACTGCGGCAGTCGCTGCGTTCTTTCATAATGCTATCTTCTTTGGTGCTGCTGGAGGTTTGCGAGCTGCGGCCCCCGCTTTGCCTCGCTTCCTCAGCAGGCTTGTGCGGTGCTCGGCCTGCAATTTCTTTGCTCGGTGTGCCCACTGGTAGCCAATATCCGCTATTGCATCGCTCGCTCTGTCCTTTTCGGCGATGCTTGCAGTCTTACTTGTGCCTATCTGCACTAGCTTGCGTGGTCTGCCCCTTCCCCGACCGCTCGGCTTCGCGGCGGGGCTGTGGGGATCAGTATAGCAAACCTGCATCCACGCTGCGGATCTCTCCATCTTCTTCTGGCGCATTGGCTGGCGCGGCCTCTCTCTCTGCCGCGTTGCTGTGTTGGCCCGCTGTTTTCTCGGCTTTCCGCTTTGTGTGGCTGTCCGTACTAGGGCGCTTGCTGTCCTCTTTTATCTCGCGGGCGAGCTCGACCTTTCGCTCCAGCGAGCTACCATGGCTATACGGGGTATCTTCGGCCCTCCGCTTTGTGCGGTCGTCCGTTGTGCCTATTTGCCCCGTCGTGCTGTCCTCTACGGACTCACGGACTTCGTTTTTTGCTCTCGCTTGGGCCCTCGTAGTAAGGAATATTCGACTTAGCGCATCTGTATTCGTGTTGCGCTTTCCTGCCTTGTACTCTACGTTAAACTCATGTTCTGCCAATTTAATTTTCCAACGCATCAATCTCGAATCCGGGTCCTTCACTCCGTATAGCCAGGTGAGCGGTTAGTGGTGCGTCACTACGGTGAAACGGGTACCATAAACATATGGCCCGAATTGAGCTAGGGCCCATACTATCGCGAGTAGTTCCTTTTCAGTAGTCGTATAATTCAGCTCGGCTTTAGTCATGATGCGGCTTGCATAGCATATGGGCAAATCGTCCCCGATCTTGCTTTGCGAAAGTATCGCGCCGTGCGCCCGATTTGATGCGTCTGTTGTCACGACAAACGGCTTTTCGAAGTCCGGATACTGCAATATTGGTGCCGTGGTAAGTGCCGTCTTCAGTTCTTCGAATGCGGCATCCCTTACTGCTGTCCAATCGAATTTAACCTCTTTCTGGGTTAATTCTGTGAGTGGCTTAGCGGTTTTCGAGAAATCTTTGATGAATTTCCGCTAATAACCGGCGAGACCGAGGAAGGATTGAACTTGTTTTACGTCTCTTGGCACCGGGAATTCCCTTACCGCTTCTAGTTTCTGGGGATCCGCACGCACTCCCTCTTCGGAAATAATGTGGCCGAGGTACTGAGCTTCCTTTCGCAGGAATTGCTACTTGCTAGGTTGCACGGCCAATTTTGCCTCTCTCAGCCGCTGTAGCACCTCCCGCAGCCTGTCGTTATATTCCTTGAAGGTTTTTGCATGTATCACGATGTCATCGAGGTACACGTAGCACTTGACTCCGTGTAGTCCGGCCAGCGCCGAGTTCATCAGTCTCTGGAAAGTTGGTGGTGCGTTTTTGAGTCCGAAAGGCATTCGGTTATACTCAATATGGCCCTGCGGAGTGGAAAATGCAATTTTCTTCTTATCTTGCTGCGCCATTGGAATTTGGTAAAATCCCGAGGCGAGGTCCAGAGTCGTATAATATCGGGCCCATCCCAACTGGTCCAATATTTCGGTGATATTGGGCAGTGGAAATGAATCCCCGATGGTAGCTTCGTTTAGTTTTCGAAAACCCACTACTAGTCTCATTTTCCTTACTCCGGCGGCGTCGGGTTTCTTCGCCACAACCAACAGTGGCGCGTTCCACTGGCTTCTGCTGGGCTGGACGATGCTTTCTGTCAGCATTTCACCGGTCTGCCTTTCCACTTCCTTTTTGTGGATTTCCGGCAGCCTATATGGGTGCACCTAATGGGCTGCACCCCTTCCTTAAGGGAAATCACGTGCTTTACCATTGGGGTACATGGCAGCTTGTCCCATGGCAGGTGGAATACATCTTCGTATTCCCTAGTAATCTCATCGAGCGCTTCGCGTTCTTCTTTATTGAGATTTTCCGAGTCTAGTTCTTGAGCTAGTCGCGCGAGGCGGTCGGCCCCTCGCTCTGCGCCAACGGTGCATACTTCGGGCGTCGCGGCCTCGAGTTCGTGACCCATTGCCGTTATCTCTAGCGGCTCGAGTTCCGCCACGGGGCGTTGTACCTCAACAGCCTGCTCTGTGGTATTTATCAGACTTACTGCACAGCTACTATCGTGCGATGGCGTGATGCAGGCTCCCATAATTACTCCGTTTCCGAGTTACATTTTCGAGAGTTGACCGATTAATTTACTCTTGGTTGCGGTATACGCGACGGTCTTGCTGCGTGGCGGCAGGGTCTTTTTGACTGATCCATCCAAGAGTGGCATGCAGTGTCCGTACATTTTAAGCATTTCGCCGTGCAAGATATCTGCTTTATGACGTTTAATGAAGTCCACTCCGAGCAGTCCGTTGACCCTCAGTGGCACGGTGTTCGGAATGATGTTAAACCAATGCTCTATATTTAGAGCCGGTGTCTCGAGCACGATTTTGGCCATTCCTAGTGGAGTAAATTTTTTGCCCGCCACCCCTTGCAGTTCTACTGTGCAGTCTTTCACCATAGTCTCCGGTTTGAGACAGTCTTCTTTGATGATGCTGCATTGTGCTCCGGTGTCTGCTTTGAGGGTGAGTACCCCGGTCACGGCCAATGGTGCGACGATGTCGAAGTCGCTAGCAGTGGCACTTGACGCCGGCAGCGTTACCTGTAGCAGTTGTAGAGTCGTTTTCTTTAGCTGGGGTGCAGGTCTATGCTGGGCTGTTAGAGTATTCAGTCTCATCGTTCCCAGTGGGCGGGTGTCTGTATTCGCTCGATTAGTTCCTGCTTGTACAGTTGTGTTTTTTATCTTGTCCCCTGAGTCCTTCTGACGTTGGGGCTGCTGTGACGTCTGAGCTGGCTCGCTTTTGTTTTGCGACAATCTCTTTCTGCAGTCCTTCCACACGTGGTCCTTCTTCTGACAGTAATTGCACACGATGTCTACGTTGTGTATGGACTTGTTTTTGCTGGGCATTGGCAAGCTCACTCTTTCCGATCTCCGGGTGCAGTCTCGAGCCATGTGTCCAGCTTTGCCGCAGGTGTAACAGTTTTCTCCCTGCCGGGATGGCACGCCTTGGGATCTTCTGGGGTGGCTTAATACTCCACGTGCCCCTCCCTTTGGCTGCACCATATTCGTAATCTCGATGGCTCCCGTTACGGACTCGTGGAGGGTGGGGTAATTGCGTGATCTCACCAGGATCTGGACCTGCCCATGCAGTCTATTCTCGAAGTTGGCCTGGGCGCTCTTACGCGTTATCTTTTCGATGATGCGCATCTCCAGCATCGTGGCGGCTTCTTCGCAAAACTTTTCTATAATATCGACGGTGATACGCTCTGTCCTGGCGGGATATACCGCGATTTTCTCGCACTGGCCCTGACGGAGGGAATTGAATTCTACCTGTAACGCAGGCAACGACTTCCGCTTCCCGTACAAGGCCTCCAGCTCGGTCTTAAGCTGCGCTACCGAGAGGAAGACTTTATGCTTCATCTCTCTCGACACCGTACCTTCGAGCTTGCTGCTGAGTACTAATTCTAGCAGGATGTCATGATCCCTGGACGCTACTCGCTTGAAAACGGTCTCGCATGAATGTAGGAAGGCATCCAGCTCGGCGGCGTTGCTTCCGTCGAAATGCTTGATGTTCTTCAGCGCTACACCAAGGTCGAGCGTCCGACCCTGAGTCTCTGGCTCCCTCGATTGTTTCCTTTGGAACATGGGATCCGCAGGGGGGTAATCCGGTTCCTCGAATCGGGTTTGCCTCGACCGCGGACGTGGTATCGGGTCTTCTCCCAACCCTGTTCCTTTCAGCCTCCGCAATAATTCGGCATTTTGCTCCCGTAGGACCGGATGAGTTCGTTTTCATCCGCACCTACCTGGTTTAGCGTATCCGCCAAGTTTCGTCTTGCCGACGGTGTCTCGGCCCCCCCTGAGTTCGCGATCGAGCTCGCGTTGGCCTCGCTCATGCTCGCGCTGCAGCCTTTCGCACTGCCGTCGAGCTCTTTCCAAATCGCGGTGGCTCCGGTCGATCGCTTCTAACCGATCTCGTACTCTTGAAATCACCGACCGTGCTGTTGTACCGGTAGCTGTCGGGAAACCTACGCGATCTATCGTTTGCATGTTTTCGAATTTCCGCTCGTCCATATCCTCATCTAGGTGTTCGGGCGTTCGTCCGCCAGTAGACATATTGAACATGTCGTCGCTACCTATACTACTGTTATCGCGAAACGCCGCACCCCTGAGTGGGTTTACGTCGAACTCAGCGTCCAGTCTGCATGCGACGGCCTCTTGCCTGTCGGCGGGGATTCGATCCGGCGGCGAGAGCTCTGTTAAGGCCCCGCGCGCTTCGTACACGATTTACCTCACGGCAGCAGCTAATCCTGCCGTGGAATCTACACCTTCGCTGGGCATCGTAGTTTCTAACGAATTGACTCTGCGTTTCGTTTTCGTTCCTCTAAATCCCGGCATGTTGCTCATTTCGCGGCGAACTAAACTCTAAAATATACCCACAAAATCTCGAAAGAAATATCTCTGGTGGAATATATTTATTTTGAAATTTTTCAAATATCTTTCCTAACTGGCTTCGGGTTATATCGGCAATATGTTTTAGTATAACGTAACCGCTACTTACAGAAGGATGATCGAGTAGATGGTCCTCTCCATGGCGATGTTCTCGGGTGTTGTCGACTTGGTGTCCTACAGCTCCTTTCTGTTGATGGTCCTTGACGTCCTTCTTGGCGCTGTTGGCCCGTTTCTTCGCTGGTTCCTGGGTTCGTCCTTAGCGCGTCGCCAATGGTTGCACGACGGCTTCTTCTCAAATAGCTGCTTCGAGTACTTAGTTGCACACTTTGTGCGGTTTTCCGCGACTTGACTTAACAGCGTCAATCGGGATTTTAAACGGTCAACTGGTATGTCGCACCGCACCGACGTACACTTTGCGCTTTCGCGTTAGCTTAGTCGGGTTTTTTACGAGCTACACTGGCAACCTTTGCGCGAGTCGTAGTCGTCGCTTCAGAGTCACTCCTAATTACTTTGTCCAAAACACTTTTTTGTCCAAATAAATCACGTATCACTTAACTTCGGCAGATCCCACCGCTGCCACCAAATGTTATGCCGGTACCGGGTAATTGGATTATTTGGTATTCGGTTTAATATTAAAAAGTTATTATTTTTTGGGATCGTTTGCCGATAAGGAGATGGATCTCGAGTTATCGATGAAAACGCGAATCTATATAAATGGAAGTATTTATTGTAGGCAACGGTAACTTTCCGTTGTCTATCTAAAAGTCAATAAAGGAATGTACAATAATTCGTAGTTTCGAGCATTTGACGAGGAACCAACCGTTCTCTGTTGAGTCTAATTTAATTCTTATTTTAGTAAAGCAGTTAACAACTGTGTTTGCTAAAATCCCTTAGTTGGCCGCTTTAGCTTTAGCCAATTGTACACTTCACGAGACCCTCAACGACACTTAGGTCGTTTTCAAGTCCTACGAGTTCTCGACACTCGTCACCTACGTACAATTTCGGATGTCCAACAGGATATTTTCCATTCTTTAACACCCATGGATACAGCGAGCAAACATCCACATAGCGTATCTTCTCCCCATTCGCGACGTCGTACAAGCTTACCAGATTTTCCGTTCGACCGCCAAAGAATGCATCGCGTGATTCGAGAGGCGCCTGCTTGACCATGGCGTGATTTTTCACGTATAACGACATTTCCTCGTTATTCTCGAGTAATCTGTCAAAATCGCATTCCCGTATTTCGGCTAGAGTGTACCCTTTCCATCTGATTCGCCCGGAAATGAGAACGGTACGCTCGTAACGCTCATCCATTGTACCGCCGAATATAGTTCGAGCATCTCTCTTCACGCGATAACATCGCGGATAACCATGCTAAAAGCAGCCGTCAAATTGAAGAACGTGATGAACCCCCGCATCCACGTAGTATCCGTCGACAGCCGGTAGGCCGGTCGGAGGGCCATACTCTCTCGTGCGTCCAGCATGAGCGATAACGCAGTTGCGCTCACGCTCGAGCCATACGAGCCATTCCATGGCCTTGCGCGACTGCTTATCGCCCCAGCGATACCCCCTGGTGATAACACCGGAATGCGATCTTTCTGTAGAAAATTCTTTCGAAATACTCTCATATATGCTGATGCTATCGTACATGCTTCTGTAAAGGGGCACACGCTCCCGCAACGTATAAGTAATTCTCGAAAAGCTAAACACGCTCGTCTCAAAACCGTAACATCTGTACGACAATATTGCACAAATTGCGTTGCAAAATCAAATTTATAATCAACGTGACTCGATTCTTCCTCATACCATTTTAAAAATCGCGATCCGCTGAGAACATGGTATCGGGTGAGTAAAAATGCATAGCCGGTAGAGGACCTGAGTAATTCTGATATTCCGGTGTGTTGAATAAATGGGAAAATGTACCTTTTGCCACTTTATCAACGAAACCAAAGGCCTTAGGTAAAGCGCTAAGAGCCATGGTTAAATAGTTTAGACTATCGAGAAAAACGACATCGCCAATTTTCATCGAGACAATCTTCGTACCATTCATAATCAGAGAGGGCAACTGTGTTTTTGCACTTCAATTAAATACCGTAGAATAAATTGTGCGTCGAAACCTCTAGCATTATGGGCAATGCAGATGGTCTTTTCAAATTTTTGAGATAATGCCAATTTCACGAGCTCCCTAACAGGATCATCGATAAACACGAATTCACGTTTACCACAGTCAGCACAATCGGTCTCTATATCTGTGATATCCAGACATGTCATACATACGCATTGTGTTTCACATAAATTTGGCTCGTAAATTCGTGTCGATTTATCATCATGCAATTGTTTGTGCTGCTGCGTCTCAAAATCATAAAATAAAAATCTCGTGGGAGGCTTGTTTTTTTTCTTCTCCTTTTGCGCCTCTGGTTTCTTAAGAAGTGCTATAAAACACGCATGCGTAGTCGGTCGCGTTTGCTTGCATGTAATACGAGGGTGGTTTAAAAAGTCCGTGCAAAGTCAGAGAGAGGGCACTACTGCTGCCTATCGAAGTTATTTTCAGTTAGTAGCATCTCTTGGAAGAACACACACCAAGTTTCAGCCAGATCGGTTTATTTCTTTGTGTTTGGCGTTCGTTTGAATCGAAGAAGTCGAAAGGTTTTCAAAACATGGACGAAAAAGAATTTCGCGTGTTGATTAAATATTACTTTATGAAAGGCAAATCGCCTCAGGAGACTAAAGAGAAGCTTGATAAACATTGTGGTGACTCTGCACCTTCAATTAGAACAGTTTATAAGTGGTTTCAAAATTTTCGGAGTGGCCATATGGACAAAAGTGACGCTGAACGTTCTGGACCCCCTGTTTCGGCCACTACTCCAGAAATCATTGATAAAATCCATGATATGGTGATGGATGACAGAAGAGTGAAGGTGCGTGAGATTGCTAGAGCTGTGAGCATCTCGAATGAACGGGTACACAATATTTTGCACCAACATTTGGGCATGAAAAAGTTATCCCCAAGATGGGTGCCGCGATTGCTCACGATTGATCAAAAAGGAAATCGTGTGAGGTATTGCATGGACGGTTTGCAGCTGTTGCATCGGAATCCGCAAGACTTTAAGCGTCGTTTCGTGACTGTGGATGAAACATGGATACAAACACTACACTCCTGAGACCAAACAACAGTCCAAACAGTGGGTTGGCAAGGGGGAATCTGCACCAAAAAAGGCGAAGACTGTTCCTTCGGCCTGGAAGGTTATGGCAACTGTCTTTTGGGATTCGCAAGGAATAATCTTCATTGATTATTTGGAAAAGGGTAAAACTATTACAGGCGCATATTATTCATCGTTGTTGGACCGTTTGCAAATCGAGCTGCAAGAAAAACGTCCACGATTGGCCCACAAAAAAGTCCTTTTCCATCACGATAACGCACCAGCTCACACCTCAGCAGTTGTGGCCGCAAAACTGATGGAAGTAGGGTTCCAACTCATTCGACATCCCCTCTATTCTCCAGATTTAGCTCCCTCGGACTATTACTTGTTCCCCAACATGAAGAAATGGCTGGCGGGAAAAAGATTTTACTCAAACGAGGAGGTAATTGCAGAAGCGAATGCCTATTTGATAGACTTGGACAAATCCTATTATTCGGAAGGGATTAACAAACTAGAGCATCGCTGGACGAAGTGTATTAGTCTAAAAGGAGATTATGTTGAAAAATAAAAATCATCTATCCTAAAAAATTAAGTAGTTTTCATTTTTGCACGGACTTTTCAAATCGCCCTCGTACAAAACGATAATACTACATACATGCATCTTTTTATCTGTGGTTTTAGCGAATCGTGCAAAGCGAAAAACATTTGGGTCCGACTCGTACCCTATTGTTTCATTTTACTATTAATATCCGCGTAATTTTTTTATTTTTGTCAGCGTAATTGTATTATTAAAAGCTTACCTGAATCTACTGGGTCCCCCTCCTCCTCCTCCTCGTCATCGTCCTCGTCCTGCTCCTCCTCGTCATCGTCCTCGTCCTGCTCCTCCTCGTCATCGTCCTCGTCCTGCTCCTCCTCTTCTTCTTCTTCTTCTTCTTGTTCTTGTTCTACTTCTTCTTCCTCTTCCTGGTTGTCTGTATTGCTGTTGGTACCATCGTTTGAACTGTATTGTCGCGATGGACCTGCGACGGCTTCATCTGGTTCTCTCACGGGGCCGGCCATGAAAAGACCGTTTGTTGGATTATAGCAGCAGAATGGCTGGGTAAAATTTATGCAACGATTCCCTGCGGAGCTGTCGCCATCGTTGTCCCTGTTATGATCATCTGAATCGGTTCTACCCTCCTCATCGAAATCATAGGTGTCGGATCCCATTTCTTCGTCTTCATACCGTCGAACTATATAAAAATCTTATGAAATAAAGGAAATAAAATAAAAGTAATTAACGCTGTATTGTGAGGTATTCGCATTTAGGAAATTGAAGATGATAAGAAGAATCAAGGAGATTATCGAGATAGGAAATAGTAGCAAGCGAGAAACATATTTATGAAAAAGTAAGGCAGGTCGGCTGACAGATGTTTGGATAGAAAGCCCGTCATCATAACAAAAGCGAGAGACTCGGTTTAGGCGCACCGAACACTGCGGGCAGGAAGCCAATGAACCCGGAGAGGTGACAAAACGATCTACGTCACACCTCCGGAATTCCCTCGATTTCGTAAACAGCAGGTCAGCGACCGGCTGGCCTTGCCGGGCGTCGAGGGGAAGGCGGTAGGCGCGGCAACGGCCGAAATAAAAATTAATAAATCCGGTAGATTTAAAAAAATGTACAGCGACAAGAGGAGAGAGGGGACTTCGGCGAGGCCTATAAAAAGGCCTGCACGAGGGGAGGAGCTCTCAGTATTTTTAGACCAAAAAGTGAAGTGTAGAGTCTGCATTTTCATGTGTAAAACAAGCCGATCTACGAGTATAAGCAGAAAACGAGTCGGAAAAGAGGAGATCAAACAGGCGAGAAATAGAAATCTAATCTGGAATAGCCAGTTGCGTAGTGTAGAATGTGATGGATCATGAAAATATCGTTAGTCCTTAAGTCAAAGTGCGTAGGTACGTAGAATTAATTCATACGAATAAGCAAGTTATCTGAAAGAGAATAAGTTTAAGAAGATGGGGATAGGCATATAAAGTAAGTGCAACGATCAAGCAGATTATATTTAAGTAATAGAAGCGAAGAGTGTGGATTTTAAACCTGCAAGATAGACAATAGTCGCAGAAATCGTATGAGTGGAAGAGTGAAAGAGCGAAAGTGGAACATGAGTGAAAGAGAAAGAATTATAAACAGAGTTGATACACTCTGTCCAAGGAGAGTCTGATGCGAGTGGCTGTGTGTGTGCGGGTAACGAGACCATACCAAGGCATAGGCACGTAACCGAAGCTCGAGCCCGAGAATACCGAGAATTTGGGTCCGAATAAGAAGAAATAATGATGAAATAATCGCAGGAATTCCCGAATATCGATGCACGACGGGATATTAAACGAGAAGGAGTTAGAGAATAGATCTAGGTAAAATTAAGTGCATAGATTAAGTAGTACATACAAGCGGATAGCATATAAGGCGTAGAATTAAATCGAGTAATTAAAATCGCAGTCTAGACGGGAATCGCCCGACTGGATAAGGGTGGAAGAGAAAGAATTGTAAATAGAGTTAATACACTCTACCAAAGGAGCGAATGCGAAGCAAAATAGCTAGTGGAGTGGAATATTTATGCACCAAGTATACAGTAATACCGCTGGACGAGGAGAGAGAGAGAGAAAGCGAGATAAGAGTGTAAGAGAAAGAATTGTAAATAGAGTTAATACACTCTGTCGAAGGAGCGAGTGCGAGGCGAGTGACTGGTCGTATGAGTATGTCTGTGTATCGAGCGTACAGCAAACTGCCGTACGAAAAGAATAATAAACCTTCGAAGATACCGGGAATAGGTGCACACCATTATAAAATTATAATCGTAGAAATAATCGGTAAAATTACGAACTTAAAATGGTCATTATGCAGAATTCGAGTGACCGTAATTAAAAAGTGTGTTCAGTTTTCACGCTTACCAAGTACACACTCAACTCATGCACACGCTACAGTCACAATCATCTGACGCCTCGCGTCATATAGTATAGCTCGCAGGTATGCTATATCGATTTATCGACCGCGCACTCATGCATATTGTCCATCTGCTCACATCCTCGATCGAAGCTCACTCAAGCGGCCAACGCTGTTAGCGTGGCCCCATCGGCAAGACCACTCACAAGTCTCGCCTTCCATCGCTGACAGCAAATCACCAGCAAGCTGTGATGCACGTTCGTCTTCTTGATACTCTGCCGCGTGGACGACGGATGTGGCCATTGTTCTCACTCGAGTCGCTCGCAGTACACGTTCCCGCGTAAAACTCACGGAGATATTCACTCGTTCTAATCACTTTAGTGCGCATTCATTTCTATAGTGTAGTACATTCTTGGTCAAATCACCCATGTTTCAACTCAGTGTTAGTGAAAATCATAGCAGATCACCAGAACCATAGAACCATTCACATAAACGTCAACGGCGTGGTTCGCTCGTTGGCTGCACAGACGCCATTCTGCTTAGCACCGATCATCGGCGTCCGGACTCTCATCAGCCTGCCGTGTGGCATTATCCGAGCTCTACAATCAGACCTGATCACCAGGATCAACCACACGGAATCACCAAGGCAACTCAGAGGCCTGAGACCCACTCACCAACAGTACATCAACACGCAGGCCAGACCAATCACAGTAATATATTTATCATAACCAACAGGTATTTTTTCATGCAACCAATGTTACATAATTTCAATAAACATTGATTTTATTATTGTTAAGTTACTGAGTTCATTTAATTATTTATACTTGTCACCAGGATCCTTAATCTTAATATTCGCATCTGTCACTCGACATGCTACGTGCGAATGTATCGACTTGCTACCTGTCGATAGATTAGATATAATTTACTCACAATCATTAACATACATTTTTTGGTCCTTCGAGCCGGATATAATGTACTCATACTCATTAACATACATTTTTTGGTCCTTCGAGCCGGATCCTGGTCAAGTATATAAATTTTATGCCTCGATACTCACATAAATCACCAATCAACACATGTAATACACTACAGATTGCGCAACTCAGCATGCATCGATACAAGACAATGCTCAATAATACTAAAATACTCACCCAAGTGCGCTAATCATTTTTTATCATAACCAACAGGCTCAACCAGTTCAAATCATGGCTGACGATAAGAAAGCGCTGTCAGACCAAAGTAAATCCTCTCAGGAAGGCGACTCACATGATGGTGATGTGGAAGCAACCGATGAATCAACAGTCGTTAGCGAGACACTCAATGTACCACCCACGGTACAGAGACCACGCACCAGATCGCCATCACCAAGCACCAATCAAGCTAGCCTCATGGAGTATAAGGTCGCATCACAGCATGCGAGGATAGCAATGATCAACCAGCTACACGATCACCTGCAAAACTCACCAGGCTGCGTTTTCGAAGAACTCAACGGCCATTTAGAGATTTTAAATCGCACTTGGGAGTGTTTTTGTAATGAGCATGATCAAATGGGAGAAACATGTAAGCGTGCTTTTCTCACTCACCCGTATGTTACAGAGAAGGTGTACGAATCAGGCTTTGACAGCTATTTCAAGGCACTCACAATCATCCTGCGAAAGAAGGCAATCGCAAAAACTCAAGAGACCATATCAAACAGAACTGATCAACAGAGTCAACCAAGTCAGCACAGATCAACATTGCCGAAAATAACGTTGCCGGAATTTGACGGTGATTTTACATCATGGCCGGCATTTAGAGACTTGTTTGCCTCAATGGTGGTCGACAATGAACAAATCAGTGACGTAGAGAAACTTCACTATTTAAAGATCAGCCTCAAAGGATCAGCCGCTCAACTGATCTCCAATGTGCCGATCAACAATGATTCATTCAATTCATCGTGGCAAATAATCAAGGACAGATTCAACAACAAGGAAAGACTCATCCTGTCTTATGTTGAGAAACTCCTTAGCAACACTCGACCAGTGGCAAAATCTGCAGCCGCACTCAACACATTAGTTAGCTCAACGAAAGAGATAATCAACGCACTCAACGTCCTCGGAGTTGATACAGAATCGTGGAATTATGTATTCATTTTCGTAGTTGCTCAACGCCTTGATACGTCCATGCGTGAAGCATGGGAATACAAAAGGAGTGCGCACAAGCAGCCAACCTCGTTTGAAGATTTGATGGGATTCATCGAATCCAGAGCGAGAGCTTTAGAAGTCATCCCAATCAACCCTGATCAATCGGCTGACAGAGCCAGCAACATCTCAAAACACTCAACAAAATCTACACTTCTGCCAGCAAGACCGGCTCACCATGCGTCCACTCAACCGAGGACACACCAGTATCCATGCGACCACTGTGGTGGTTCGCATTACATAGTGAGCTGCGCCAAATTCAGAGACCTACAACCTGCAGATCGCCACAAAGTTGTGACTGAACACCGACTGTGTTTCAATTACTTTGGTCATCACAACCTCCACTCGTGCCAATCAAACATCAACTGCAAGACGTGCGGTGCCAAACACCACACGATGATTCATTTGCCATCCACCGCAAGAACTACACCAAAGTCAAATCAATCAAGCACCTCAGCTACACCTGCCACAGCTCATCCAAGCACCAGTTCACGTCAATGAGAAATTGACGTGCCATTTTGCCAACTCATCAACTCACACGGTAGAACAGCAGTTCTACTAGCAACGTGTCAAGCATTACTCATCACATCTTTCGGCACTCACCAAGTCAGATTACTCATTGATCCAGGATCAGAGCTCACCTTCGTCTCAGAACAACTTGTATCGAATCATGGGCTTACTCGTCAACACTCATCAATTCCAGTCATTGGCATTGGAAACACGAGATCAACACAAACAAGAGGTACCACCACATTAACATTACGATCAATTCATTCATCACGTGGTGTTACCATCGCAGCTCACATACTCAATAAATTGACGAGTACATTGCCATCAGTACACACACAACCACAGCAGTGGCCACACATTTCATCACTGCAATTGGCAGATCCTGACTTCTTAACACCACGGCCAGTAGATATCATCATCGGGGCTGATTCATACGGGCTCATCATCCAGCCTGGCATCAAGAAACACTTGGACGTCTTACCGATTGCACAATCAACAATATTTGGGTGGATTATTCTTGGTCCAGTCCCAGAGAATTATTCAACACCAAGCAACTCATACCACATAGCAGTAGAATCATCAAACAAGGAAATTCAAGATCTTCTCACGCAGTTCTGGGTTCAAGAAGAAACTCCGTCGACAACAGATCACAAGCTCACCCCAGACGAAGAAGCGTGTGAAAAGCATTTTCAAACGACTCACACTCGAGACGAAGAAGGACGATACATCGTGCGAATCCCGCTCAAATCATCACCATCGAGTCTAGGAGACTCAAAACTCACTGCTCAACGATGTCTACAACGACTCATGAAGAAACTCTCAACAAATAATTCATACACCAATTTATACAACTCATTCATGAAAGAGTATGAAGATTGTGGTCACATGATACGTGTACCATCCTACCACCAGTCAACTCAAATGAGCGACTCTGTTCATGACTATTGTGAAACCGAGACGACCTTGGCACGTGATGCTGTAGCATCAGGAGGGTTGAGGGTCTCGGAAGATCAATTGTCAGAACAAACTTACGCTCATCCTCCATATTATCTTCCTCATCATGGTGTACTTAAAGAAGATCGAATCACAACAAAGTTGAGAGTTGTCTTCAACGGATCCAGCCCAACGACGTCGCAAGTATCACTCCACGACATCCAGCATGTTGGAGCAAAATGTCAACGTGACATCTCAGACGTGCTCATATGGATCCGACAGCACAAACTCATCTTTTCAACAGACATCACAAAGATGTACAGACAAATCAAAGTCCATCCGGACGATTGGGATTTGCAACGAATCATATGGCGAGATGACCAACTCAATATGGTGCCATATCACCTAACAACAGTGACGTATGGAACTCGCTCAGCACCATTCTTAGTAATCAGATCATTGCTTCAACTAGTTGAAGATGAAGGTCATCGGTTCCCGCTCGCAATTGAACCACTCATGAAAGGCAGATATGTTGACGACATATTTGGAGGAGCTAATCAGCTTGACACACTCATCGAAATATCAAATGAAGTCACCCAGCTCTGCATGGCGGGCGGGTTGCCTCTAGCAAAATGGCACAGCAACACCGAGCAATTCATCGAGTATATCGACCACCACTCACCATCAAACTCACACTCATTCGAAGATAGCAGTACCAAGTTACTCGGCCTGTCATGGATACCTCGTGAAGACGTATTCAAGTTCCACGCAAAGCCTCCATGCTCAAGTTCCAAGCTCACAAAGAGAATCATCTTGTCTGAGACAGCACAACTCTACGATCCACTCGGGTTTCTCTCACCATTCATCATCAAGGCCAAATCATTATTACAAGAATTATGGCTGGAGAAACTCAGCTGGGACGATCAAGTTTCAGATCAGATACACACCAAGTGGACGTTGCTCAGACAAGAGCTCACTCAAGTCGATGAAATCTCAATTCCACGATGGATTCAACTCACAAGCTCAACACTTGTGGAGTTGCACGGATTCTCCGACGCATCTAAAATAGCAATGGCGGCTGCTATCTATATCAAAACAACAACTCCAGGGGAAGAAACCAAGGTTACACTCATCTGCGCAAAATCAAAAGTAACACCACTCAAGCGACTCTCCATCCCTCGACTCGAGCTCACAGCAGCACTGATCTTAGCAAAGCTCATGAAGTATGTGCAAACAACCTTGGAACTCACCAACACTCAAACGTTCCTGTGGACTGATTCCTCAGTAACGCTCACCTGGATTAACTCACACCCATCACGGTGGAAGGACTTTGTCAGGAACCGAGTGTCAGCAATTCAAGAACTAACTCCAAACAGCGTATGGAAATTTATTCCTGGCAAAGACAATCCAGCCGATTGTGCTTCAAGGGGCATCAGCATCTCCCAGCTCCAGAAGCACCTCCTGTGGTGGACAGGACCACAGTGGCTCACAGGCGATCAATGTTCATGGCCAACTCAACACTGTCAACAAGACTCACAGACTCATCAGGAAGAGGGACCGGGGCTCGCACTCACAGTGGCAACACATCAAGCCGTATATCATTGGGAGATGATATACAGACACTCTTCTCTCACTAGACTACTCAGAGTAACCGCAATATGCTTTCGAGTAAGTCAACTCATCAAGAAATTGCCAAACTCAACGCTCTTTAACCCTCTCTCGCCACAAGATATTGAGAGAGCAAGAGTATTTTGGATCAAAGCAACTCAAGCAGCATATTTCTCAACAGAGCTCAAATTGATCACCATAGCTCAACTACCAACAGCTCATCCCTTCAATCGCCTGACTGCCTATATCGACACTCAAGGCATCATTCGGGTTGGAGGAAGATTGACCAACTCACAACTGGAACTTGAGGCAATTCACCCAGCAATACTCCCACGACATTCTCACTTCACCACACTCATCATAGCAGATGCACATCACAAAACCATGCATGGAGGCACTCAACTCACCCTGAACTACACAAGGCAATCGTACTGGATTATTGGTGGTAGAGCTCCTGTACGGTCGCATATACTCAGCTGCATGAAATGTGCTCGACAACGTGGCGTCAGAGCACAACAACTCATGGGTCAATTACCAACCAAGAGAGTCACCCCAGCACGACCATTCTTCTACTCAGGTGTGGACTACGCTGGTCCGCTGACCATCAAAACCTGGAAAGGTAGAGGCGCCAAACAACATAAAGGATGGCTGTGCATTTTCGTGTGCTTCGTCACCTCGGCCTTGCATCTGGAGGCCGTGAGTGACTACCCAACTGACTCATTCATTGCTGCATTCAGACGGTTCACTGGACGCAGAGGCATCTGCAACACTCTCTATAGTGATTGCGGCACAAACTTCATAGGTGCAGATGCCATACTCACCAGACTCTTCACTCAAGGTACAACAGAATCACTCTCACTGCATTGCTCACTCACCAGCGATGGAACTACGTGGAAGTTCAACCCACCAGCAACTCCACATATGGGAGGAAAATGGGAAGCAGCAGTTAAATCAGTAAAATATCATCTGAACCGAACAGTAGGAGACATCGCACTCACGTTCGAGGAATTAACCACGTTGCTCATCCAGATCGAAGCAACGCTCAACTCACGACCATTGGAACCACTCACAGAAGACCCTGAAGATACTTCAGCACTCACACCAGCTCACTTTCTCATCGGAGAGCCGCTCACAGCCATACCAGAGCCATCACTCACAGATCTGAACGTTACTAGACTATTACGATGGCAACTAATACAACAAAGGCTTCAATATTTTTGGTCCAAATGGTCAACTCAATATCTCCAGCGCCAACTGTCTACATCGAAATGGCATCATCCATCGAACATTATAAAGGTCGGTTCATTAGTACTGATCACTGATGAGAGGTCTCCACCATCAAAATGGCCTCTCGCCAGAGTCACTCAACTCCATCCAGGAAAGGATGGACTGACCAGGGTAGTGTCACTCAAAACTGCAACAACAACACTCGTTCGACCAATCACCAAGCTCGCCATCTTACCAGCTCAACCTGAATGAAAAACAGATCACACTTAATCATCAACACCGTTGCTGATGGCGGGCGGAATGTTCAGTTTTCACGCTTACCAAGTACACACTCAACTCATGCACACGCTACAGTCACAATCATCTGACGCCTCGCGTCATATGGTATAGCTCGCAGGTATGCTATATCGATTTATCGACCGCGCACTCATGCATATTGTCCATCTGCTCACATCCTCGATCGAAGCTCACTCAAGCGGCCAACGCTGTTAGCGTGGCCCCATCGGCAAGACCACTCACAAGTCTCGCCTTCCATCGCTGACAGCAAATCACCAGCAAGCTGTGACGCACGTCCGTCTTCTTGATACTCGGCCGCGTGGTCGACGGATGTGGCCATTGTTCTCACTCGAGTCGCTCGCAGTACACGTTCCCGCGTGAAAATCACGGAGATATTCACTCGTTCTAATCACTTTAGTGCGCATTCATTTCTATAGTGTAGTACATTCTTGGTCAAATCACCCGTGTTTCAACTCAGTGTTAGTGAAAATCATAGCAGATCACCAGAACCATAGAACCATTCACATAAACGTCAACGGCGTGGTTCGCTCGTTGGCTGCACAGACGCCATTCTGCTTAGCACCGATCATCGGTGTCCGGACTCTCATCAGCCTGCCGTGTGGCATTATTCGAGCTCTACAATCAGACCTGATCACCAGGATCAACCACACGGAATCACCAAGGCAACTCAGAGGCCTGAGACCCACTCACCAACAGTACATCAACACGCAGGCCAGACCAATCACAGTAATATATTTATCATAACCAACAGGTATTTTTTCATGCAACCAATGTTACATAATTTCAATAAACATTGATTTTATTATTGTTAAGTTACTGAGTTCATTTAATTATTTATACTTGTCACCAGGATCCTTAATCTTAATATTCGCATCTGTCACTCGACATGCTACGTGCGAATGTATCGACTTGCTACCTGTCGATAGATTAGATATAATTTACTCACAATCATTAACATACATTTTTTGGTCCTTCGAGCCGGATATAATGTACTCATACTTATTAACATACAAAGTGACATTTTTTTATGAAATGATTCTGCTTTGAATAAAACCTTACCGTCAACCACTACGAAGTCTCAATTAATTAGTTATGTGATCGAGCCCAAATTCCCACGATAAATAAAATATATGATAACGTAAAAAAAAATTACCGTTACAGTATATTACTTACGTCTTTCATTGAGTATGGGCTGCAGAGCAGGTTCATTCAGCTAACCGCGTCGACGAATAACACGCACCACCGAATTAATAATTATTTGATTATTAAATAATCCAATATTATGCGCGTCAACTAAATAAATCGCGCCGATGACACTCGCACAGCTTACCGCAAATTTTACGAACAACCGCCTGTGTCGGATGTTCCCATAGGGTGATCTGTAAATTTCTTCTCCCACGGTCTACGTTTCAATATAAACTCTATGAATTTTCTTATCAATGAGCGCTTTACCACTCTGACCATGATTGTGTTGTTAGAGTAGTAGTAGTAGTAACCACAGTAAATCAGACAATTAACTAGAGATTTTTCAAAGCGGCTCACTTTTATATATATTCCTTTAACACGCTCCTTCTCTCTTTCTCTCTCTCTCTGCATATACTGCAGCGATGTAATGAATACGACTAACCAAGCAGATGGCCGCACGCGATCGCTTTAGAAAAGCAAGACCTAGGGAAATATTTAGCGATGGTGATGTACTAAGATATCGAGTTTCGCTGATGAATGTCATATTGTTTTCATCTAATTTCAAGGTACTCGACCATGAGGAAAATCATCAAATTTCGTCGACGAATATTATTTAGTTTTCATGACACATCTTATCTGTATGTCGAGGTGTGCGTGTGCACATTGGTGTGCGAGAGTATGCAAGAGTTTTGGGATATATTTGTTGCTCCTGTTACTAGGCTGTTGAGGAGAATGCGACAAATATCAAAGGGTATTGGTAAGCAATTTTCAGTTGTATGATTTGCAGTATCAAAAGAAGAGGCGATGCAACTAGATGGTGCGGGAAATCTGTATAAAACGGAGTATGAACACCACCGACGATTCATTCGAAAAGTTACAGTCTACACGAAAGCAATAAAAATGGCAAATAATGGTGCTATATCTCACGCGATATTGCCATATATAGCGAACCCCGTTATGTACGGTTTAAATAAATCATTTGGTAAAATAATCGTCGCTGGACTCGAATTAAACTCTACGCGTACTCTTACACCAGTGGTGAAAATATTGTCGAATACTTTCACCGGAATTACACTCAGTGCGGACGAGTGGCGAGTGTTTAAAAGTGATTTTTCTTGCGTACAACAATATTTCGAAGCTCATGGGGCTGATGCCGAGACAATGTATTATACCCGCATAGAGCACACAACGCATTACACATTTTTAACCTCGGGTTAAATTTGGTAAAATAAGCGGTAGCGCTAATGAGGAATACGAGAATCAAGAGGAATCTGGTGAATCGAAACGGAAACGCTTCCGAAAATACTCTCCAAACATTGTTCTTCAGCGGCCTACATTTGATATGCTCGTCGAAATAAGTAGAAAAATTGATATTCATATGCAGACTCTAGAGAGCAAAAGTGAAACGATTCAGCGGTGTATGAACGAGGTGGTATCATATGTCCGTGAAAACATACAGGGTGCGCCATCTCAATCTGGTCGATGGAAGTATTGAATAACTTAGAGAATTTTCAACAGATTTCACAAAGTCGTATTTTTTTATTAAATTTGATTCATTACAATTTATTTTGATTAGTTTCCAAAAACCACATCGATCAAATGTCCGCCTTTATTACTGAGACAAAAATGAGCTCTTTTTTCGGCATTTTCCATTGTATTTGCCAGCGTTTCGGGCGATATCGCTGCGATTTCAGCTCGAATGTTGTTTTTTAGCTCCTCTATGGTCTTCGGCTTGTTGGCATAGACTTTACTTTTCAAAAATCCCCACAAGAAGAAGTCCGGTGCGGTCAAATCCGGCGATCTTGGTGGCCAGTCAATATCACCTTTCTTTGATATCACACGTCCTGGGAACTTCCGACGCAAATAGTCCATTGTTGAGCGCGCAGTGTGACATGTCGCACCATCTTGTTGGAACCAAAATTCCTTAAGACCTTTTTCACGCATTTGTGGTAAAACAAAGTGTGCCAACATCCACCGATATCGATCCCCATTGACAGTTTCACCAGCTCTGAAGAAAAATGGTCCAATGGTGGTTTTTGAGCAAACACCGGCCCAAACTGTCACTTTCTCATCGTGCAATGGAGTTTCGTGAATAATATGAGGATTATCGGTGCCCCACATGCGACAGTTTTGTTTGTTGACAGCGCCAGAGAGGGTTAAATGAGCCTCGTCGGTCATCAGAATTCGCTCCCAAAAATCCGGCTTAGCTTCCTTCATTCGACTAACGTTATTAGCGTAAGCCAAGCGTCGCGGCTTGTCAGTTTCCAATAATCTTTGAGTCAACTGCACTTTGTACGGAAATATGTGAAGATCTTGCTTTAAAATCCTTCTCAAAGTGGTTCCACTGATGTTTAATTGCTGAGACCGGCGGCGGTATGAGACATTTGGATTTTCTGCAACACTCTGTCGAACAGCTTCGATATTTTCATTTGAACGACCTGGACGCGGTCGAGCTTGATGTTGGAGATTCGCTACAGACCCGTGCTCCATGAAATTTGAAGCTAAATGACGGATAGTGTCGCCTTTGGGCGCAGAACGTCCGCGATATTTTTTACGATACGCACGCTGAGTTGACACAACTGAACAACTATTTTCAATGTACAGCGTCATTATTTCGGCGCGTTGTTTCGGTGTGAAGCGATTCATGGTTAAAATTGTACTGAATTGACGTTTCAAAAACATATCTACTTAAGTCAATCGGTCGATAAATGTCAAAGCTATTCAATGTTTACATACCGACATAAAACATGGCGCACCCTGTATACTAAATTAAATGTACTCAATTTTTAACAAGAATAAATCAACGTTTAATAAATTAGTTAACAATATTGAAATAATACCTGGTGAGTGAACAAAAAAATATGCAGCTGATTTGGTCTGGCCTGTGTGATGATGTACTGATGTTGAGTGGATTCTCAGGCTGGTGAGTCGGCTCGTTGATTCGTGTGGATGATCCTGGTGAGATGGTCTGATGTAGAACTTTGTAGCGAAGCCACACAATGGACTGCTGAGTGGACTATAGTCAACGTATGATGCGAGGCTGCGTGGCGTTTCTGCTGCCAATGACGCACCACGCCGGTGACTTTGATGTGTATGTTTCTATAGTTCTGGTGATCTGAGGTGATTTGCACTTATACTGATTTGAAATATGGGTGATGTTACGTCCACGTAACAAACACTTATTAATTTGCCCTGTTTTTGACCTTAGCTACGGCTAATTGGTCAGGGGTCCGGGCTAATGATTTGATAAATTATTTACTTTTTAAGTTGGTCTAATTTTAAATAAAAGTTAAATCGCGAATCTGTTATTGAGATGTATTGAAACATTTAAGGGGTTATACGCAGTTATGATTTTCAAAAAATCGATTTTTATTATTGCATTTTTGTAATGTACATATATTCAAAAGTATACACACAAAATTTCAAGTCGATCCGAGCAATACTTTCGGAGTTATACTTCTATATGTAGAGACGCCTCGGCGCGTTTGAAAGTAGGTGGGACAGAGGCTCAAGGGGCAGCCGTTTACCTGGACCGTTGCTCCTTTTATATACCTGTGTATTGTATTCTTATACATTGTGTGAGAGTGTAGTAGTGTTTTCCTTGTACCTGAGAGCAAAATTCAACGGTTTCTAGACGTTTATTCAGTATATAAAGCCGAGGCAAGCAGTGAAGAAGTGCGTTCGTTTCCGTATTTTCTGCAATATTTCGTGCGGATTTCTAAGATAATTGTGAATTATAGTATAATAATTAATATGAAAGTAAGTAGAGAACGGCGTTCTGTTACAAACGCGCACAAATCAAGAAATCGAAAACGGAAAAACGTTTTTAATCCGAGTAAAGCTGAGACGGACGAAAGCCATGGTGTTCTTGGCAGCGAGCAGCAGCAGCAGACAAACTGACCGAATTTGAGCACGATTACCAGCCATTACCCACGGATGTTGCTGAAGCTGTGCGTCCAATTTACGAAGACCTCAACAGCGAGACATTATTGGAACGATGTGTAGCCGGCTTTACACAAAATAATAACGAGAGTTACAACCAAATCATCTGAAAAATTACGCCGAAAATCATTCCGAGTGGCTCAAAAATTGTTGAAATGGCCGCAAATATCGCCGCCGGTATGTTTAATGAAGGTTCAATTTCACTTTTGTACCATATGAATGCAATGGGACTGTCTTTGGGGCCCAATGCGCATGCATATGTACAAAAGGAGGACGAAGAGCGCGTTACGCTATCCGAGCGCAGAGCGCACGAAGCGACACGACAGGGAAGGATGGCTCGAAGACAGCACCAAATTGAATTGCTGGAGGCTGCTGAAGGAATGAAGGGTTTATTATATGGCCCTGGAATAGACACCATGTAAGTTGAAAAAAAAAATTTTTTCTATGTGTGAATCGGTTTTGAAACTTTAAACGCGTTTTTCTCAAAACAGCATTTTTCAAGTCGGTGATCGCAATATCTCAAAAACGGCTTGTTCGATCGATCTAAAATTTTAACACAATCTTCTCAGATACATTTTCTAGTAATTAATCGTTCCTTTTGTCAATCCGATACTTATTTTCCATTTTATAAACAATTTAAGGCCAAATTTTACATAAAAAATCGAAAACATTTTTTTGAGAAGCCGCCATTTTGTGAAAATTCAATATTTTGATCAGCCGAACGATTAATTACTAGATAATCTAATATATTAACGAAATTTGTTTGGTTTTTTTATTTCAGATAATCCAATCTTGAGTTACGATGATCACCGTAAATCGTCTTTTTTTAGAGGAGGATCCGGAAATCGCCTGCAGCGCCCTCTATAATCAACATTTTTATAAATAAAAAATTTGTTTACGTTCTTGAAGGATGCTTTTATAACCACAAAAATTTTCAAATTAATAAATTCAAAAGTCTCTTCAGGATAAATTCTTGAAAAACCGTCTTTTTTTTCCTCATAACTGCGTATAAGCCCTTAATCACGTAGTCTATTTTAATTAATGTGGATTTATGGTTGGTGTTGCAAGTTCAATTGATTGATTCTAAATATTCGTTTGTAAAATATGCTCCTTGGCCGGGTTTAGAGTACCTGGTATTGGGCCTGGAATTTTCTCAACGCTGCTTTGCGCCCTCCACGCTTCTGCTTTCCCATGAAACGGTCAGATGCCACGAAAAGGAATATAAACGTAGAGTCCGTGGTGGTCCGCGTTACTTCGTGTTCGGGATGGAATTAAGGAAATGTGAGAGTCTGCGGTGGTCCGCGTTACTCCCGAAGTTTAGAGATTGGAAATGGTGAGTCCGCAGTGGTCCGTGTTAGGTTAGGGATTTGAGGGTAATCACTAAGAATAAACAAGGATTTCTCCTTGCTCACTGTTACTTTTACACTGGCTAGAAGAGTTTTAGTTGTCTTTGAAGATCGGAGAGAACAGAGTAAAAGGGCCACATTTCGGCCATTTTATACTATGTACATGCTCCTTCCAGTGCTATTCCCAGGGGTTGGAGAAGGTGAGTTCCTCTGGCCCAATTGGCTAGAAACTCCCCGTCTCCCAGACTCCTGGCGTACAAAGAGTCTGCCCTTACAATATTTCTTATCTAATGTGGTGATAGGGTTTGGAGAGGGCAAGATTCTGGTGCTGGTTGGCTAGGTCTTGACATCTCCCATGCACCCGATGTACTAGAGGGATTTTTACCCCTTATCTGAAACGAACGAGGGGCCCGTTTCCCCTCTTTCTTATCCTGAGCCCCCACTGCACCGACTCTGGCTGAGCCATGCAGTGACGTCAAGAGTGTTGCATATTTGGGGACGTAACGTTGATTTGACAATGAATTTAACACACTACACTCTTGAGTAGGTAAAATATGAGTGGTGCTAATGAACAGAAAAGTGAGATGACGCGTGAATATCTAGCGCGAACGACTCGAGTAAGAACAATGGCTACATCCGTCGACCACGAGGCAGAGTATCATGAGGGCGGCTGTGCGTCACAGCTGGTGAGTTATGATTCGCCGCCAGCGATGGAAAGTGAGTCCTGTGAGTGGTCTTGCCGCTGGGGCCACGCTAGTAGCGTTGGCCACTTGAGTGAGCTTCGATCGAGAATGCGAGCTGATAGACGATGCGCTTGAGTGTGCGGGGTCGATACATCGATAGAGTATGCCCTTAAGCTGTGTCACATGACGCGAGGCGTCGTATGGTTGTGAGTGTAGTGCGTGCACGAGTTGAGTGTGTGCGTGAACATGCGAAAACTGAACATGGGCATATACGGATTTACCTGAAAAAAATCTCTTATTTCTTATATAATATACAATATCCCTTATTCTTATTTCTGTATACTTATAGTTTGTCTGATATGGTTTTTTACAAATATTGGGTCTGGGAAAAAGTTCGTGGCGTTTTTTTAGTAAAATTCAATTGGTTCTCTTATAGTGTGAAAATGAATTTATTTAAACCAAATATGCTCCATTATTATTGACAATGTTTCGCCATTTTTCGGGTAGAGTCATGATGCCGACGGTGAAGAACTTTCGTGGTTCCTGGGTGAAAAACTGAATCAAGTGGTTTTCACAGGCTTTTTTTGAAAGCAGCTTAATTCCATTGAGAGAGTTCTGCAGAGTTCGGAATAAGAGATAGTCAGAGAGTGCTATGTCTGGACTATACGGTGGATGTATTAAAACTTCCCAGCCAAGCTCTCGCAATTTTTGACGGGTCATCAAAGAAGTGAGTGGTCGGGCGTTGTCATGATGGGAGACAACACCTTTCCTATTAATCAATTCGGGCCGTTTTCTTTCAATTGCTTGGCGTAATCTCTCTAGTAGTCCGCAGTAGAGTTGAGAATCAATCGTCTGACCAACTGGAAGTAGCTTATGGTGGACGATTTTCTTCCAGTCCCACCACCCACACAGCATCACCTTTTTCGCCGTCAATCCTGGCTTCGCGAACGCTTGTGACGGCTCACCATCCCTTGTCCACGATCTTTGACGTTTCCGATTGTCGTATGTGCTCCATATTCCATCATCGGTTATGACACGTTTCAGAAATGGCTCGATTTCATTGCGTTTCAGCAGCGCAACGCAGATTTTAATTCGATCTATCATGTTTTTCGCACTAAACTCATGAGGTACCCATACATCGAGCTTCTTTTTGTAGCCAGCTTTGTGTAAATGGTTCAAAACAGTTTTGTGGTCAATGCTTAGCTCCATAACAATATCGACACTGCTGATATGCTTATCTTGCTGGACTTTTTCAAGAATTTCATCAGCTTTTTCAGTGATTGGACGACCAGAGCGTGACTTATCTTTCACATAAAAATTACTAGAACGAAAGCGAGCGAACCATTTCCACGCAGCAGATTTTTATAAAGTACCTTCACCGTACAGAGCACAAATTTTTTCACAAGCCTGCGCAGCGTTCTTCCCTTTGTCGTAATAATATTGCAAAATATAGCGCAATTTTTCATCACTTTTCTCCATTTTCAAACGCAAACAACTTTCTAACCACTGCATCAATTTCGATGTTTATACACAAAAAGTAACGCTTGAAGTGTCATCTTTCCAACGAGCGTTTAGTGGTGTCGCTGCGATCTGTATTTCCTGACTTATTTGCAATTGATGCCATCTATGGGGAAAAACGCCACGAACTTTTTCCAAGACCCAATATAAGTCTCTGTAGAAAATGCATTATGCGCTTGTAGAATAAACAGTTGCAATTTATCTATGATCTTACATTTCTCTGAGCTGAGCCTCTGTCCAGTTATTCTTTTTTTATTCCTTGCCATTTTATTTAGATCACATTGGAGTAAATAAATTTCGGGCAATTTTTTTGTTTCTTTTTATAATTACTATGCATTTTAATTCAGAAGGAAAAACTCACTATTTTAGAAATAATCGTAAATTATACATTATGGCATTTAACCTTCATAAACTATAATTTAAGATAAGAATCTGTATTTTTTTTTTCAAGAAAACATAAAAATTTTAGTGATAAGCAGATGTGTGAATGGCGAATAGGCGAGCTACTATACCAATCTAAAAACGTTGTAAAATAAACTGTAACGTTTTATTTTCTCCCGCGTCTCTTTTTTGAATAATAGGGAAAAATATGTAAATCTTCTCTGATTCTTCACTAGGCTGTGGAAGAATGGAAGGGAAGGCAAGAAATACTATCAGATCTGGTAGTTCAAGGAATAAAATAATTTATTGCGTAGGTCATCGAAAGATCACTGATTACTAATGGAGTTTTCTCGTGGGAGATATTAAATCCACCATACACATGATACATAATCGATATGATAATTAAACTAATTACTCAGTCCATCCGTCACTCCAAAATTATACACAATCGGCCATCTAATATGTGCCGTTGATAAATGCTACCAGGGTAATCTTATTCCTAAAACACAACATACTCACAAAATGGAGAAATCAGGGTCGAAGACCCTGTAACATAGTTACACTCGCTAGCAGGCTTTGTTATATTTCGCTGCTATAATAGGAGAGATTACGTTTGAACGCCTTGTGAAATGCGAGCACCGGTCGAACTAGAGCAGAGTTCAAAGTAAACAACCGACGTTACGCCTAAGGAATTCCCTCGCTGCCGAAAACAGCAGGTCAGCGACAAGCTGGCCTCGCTTGGCGGCGAGCGGAAGACGGGTGGCGCAACGACGGCAATCCGCAAAATGATAATATCACGTTACAATTTTTAATTGAAGCCGATAATGATTTGGAGGGGAATAAGGCGGAGTTTCAATCAACTTATTATAATAAGTTGAAAGCTATAATATATGAGTAACTTATAGCTTATAACTTAAAACATAGCTCTGTATTAATTTACTACCATGAGTTGATACATAGCAAATAGTTTTAATAACTGGCGTCGACCAGCTTTTCAAGCGTTTGATAAGTCCTTTGCTTCTACTTTTTATACCGTTTCCAGATGATGATCAATGCCAAATCAGAATTCATATTAAATAAATTTGAACTCATCAACACAGTGTAACGGTCATTTTTATCGTCAACAATTATTTTTATTTTTCGTGGGGAATTCGGGCTCGAACACAGGAGTAATTAATATTAGACTTCGAGGTTGGTGAGAGTACGGTTAATTAACAAAAAGAACAATTTCATAAAAAATGTCAATATTCCGTTTCGGGCCGCTGATACCCCGTACAATGCATTTAACTTCGGTAATTTCGATGATTATCTTACAATTCTTACATTATTTTACGTTTACATAATTTACTGGTATCCCAGGCTTGAATATCTGTTATGTTTCGATACGTTGGTATTGACCCAGTGACTTCAAACACATACAAACACAGCCTCACGCATCGAAGTCGCTCCTTGACCAAAATGTATCACCTCTGTTTATAATGCTCTCTCTGTTACACTCGTCTCACTTTCTCATTGTCTCTTTTCCACTCACACACCCGGCAATTCCTGTTTATGGTGCCGGTTTAAAATCCACACGATCTAATTTTATTTTCCTAAACACTACTCGCTTAATTCTACTTAATTAATTTCCTACCCCTAATATTATCTACTTAATCTTATTCACGTTAGACCTATCTACTTCTAAACGATATCGCCCTAAACTTATCCACTGATTATTTTTCTTTAGTTCATTTAAAAAGACTCGCCTGTCCAATTCTCTTTCTCCAGTCTTTGTTAACACCGACTCAATTTCTTTTCCTAATTCCGGAACCACAGATTTCAATAAAATGTAATTTTACTTGACTTTCTAACTTTTTTTTACTTTCGAGAATAATCACTTCGTTGTTAAACTGCAGAGACTTGTGCAAATATGCATCTGTTCGGAGAAGACTTGTTCTAAGAGAGCTTTCCTTGCCGTGCAGGCTCTTTTATAGACTCTCCCCCCAACCAGGTCCCCTCTACGTCATTAGTGCCTTCGATTTAAAAATCTGCCGAGTTCTAATGAATGTGCGAGCTACCGTTGTCATGCCGCCCCCCCCCCCCCCCCCCCCCCCGTCTCTCCCTCGCCGCCGAGCGAGGCCAGCTGGTCGCTGACCTGCTGTTTTCGGCAACGAGCGAATTCCGGAGCCGTGACGTAGCTCGATTTTGTGCTAGGTCCGGGTGCGATGGCCTCATGCCTGCTGTACTCGGTGCTTCTAAGCGTGGTTTACGCTCTTTATACCGTTCGATATAATAACGTCTACAAAAGCCTGTAACTATGTTACAACAGATGAGTCTCAACATAAATTGGTCATAGAAAAACTGTCTTCAATAAATATCTATTCTGTATTTTTGAGAGACTACAGTCGAGATGATAGATTATTGTTTACAGATTAAAACTCTTATTGTTACAGGTTATAACTCCGATCAACTCCGATTATTTGCGTACATAGCACATATATTCCGCTGCACACACTCTCGCATGTGAAAGTATTATATATATTCCCTATGGCGCGTATTCAGTGAAACGCTACTTTACAGCATCCAATGATAATTCCTATTATGGTTTTCGTTCTAATACTAAATTTGTTTGGCAATTTCCGATTAGTTGCGCTAAATACGCTTTACGCAATCTCTTTAGACATACGCGCCATGAGAATTCGGAGCTAAAGAATAGCGTAATCTGCTAGTGATTTTTCACCATATAACCAACATCAACGAAGATCTAGTCATATAGAGCTCCAAAGCCTATAGCTCGCTTGACAGATTTACACTGGGGTGATCGGGCTTAATAGTCACCCTAGTGATAAGGAGGCACTTGTGTCGCATCTGCTTGCGTGCCTTCACCGACAGCATTCTACACGTGCAACTGCGTCGGTGAGTTGGCTCCGCGTCAGCGACCAATCACGAACTGGGGTGATCATGCCATTTTTCTTGCACTCGTCTAAATTGATGGTGCGTTCTCTCTCGCACTCGATCGAAAACAGACGCAAAGTGGAAATATCATATGCTAGCATGTGATTTCTCGTATATTTTGGTTGTTTTCGTTACGATGCCTAATAACAGCTGATCAGAACCTCTCCTTATTTATTACATTAAAAAATACAGACAAGTATAGGAAAAATAAAACTATTAATCGACCGAGCAAACGAATTTAAATTCATGTGGTACTATAACTTGAATATTATAATTACATTTGTTTATTTTCTATTTTTTATTATTTAAAAAAATTAATGTAAACATTGAAGTACTTGCTTTTGTTATTTGTATGCAAATATATAATTACAATAAAAAAATAATTGTACAGAATTGTCTCTCTCACGCTCATTCGGTGTGTTATAGCCCTATCTCTTTCGCACTAGAGAGCTATAGATGTATATAGCAGGAGCCCAGAGTTGCGCACTACATAGCTCTACGGCACACTTTCGTGCTAAATTCTCTCGTGTGTTGACGTTTTAGCCTAGGATTGTTTTGCCCGGTCATTTCTAAATTCAATTTCGTTGTAATAATAGGTTAATAAACTTGGCCAGTAAATTATAATAATAGCGGTTATAATCTGTATCCGTGTTCGTGTTATCAATTCCACTCTCCTTTCCGGGAACAGTGCAGATTAGTATTTTGTCAAAATATAATGTAAAAATTGTTGATGGTAGTTTTTCAGGATTTACATTCAAAACTAATAGTCATTTATCAATTCATTTTAAGAACTAGCAAAATATTTCATTATATCATAATATTTTGGAATTTACATTTAGGGTTTTCCACTTTCTTATTGTTTCACATTGAAAGTCGGCAGCGTCTGATCATTTGCACATCACTTTCGTGTAATGACAAAATGGTTAATTATAGTTTTTTGTAAATTAATTTCGAGAGTTAGACTCTTTGGATTCGGCACTGTCCCCATCCCGATGGAAGAGACTCACGACCTTCACGTGGTTTCTGTCGAGTAATCGTAGTTACGTTTTCTGGTCTGTCCTATTAAACATATTATTTCTCGTACCGAAACTATTATATTATCTAATAATAGCTTGCAATAATAATAACTGTTATCTCGTCATTAGTAATTTTTACATGTCTTATGGTATTGAACAATATTTTATGCTAACGTAAACTAAGCTCAGCTAAGAGCGGGCATACATATGTGTGTTTACCGACTGTGTTGGTTTCAACTGCAATAAAAATTTCTTTCTCTTTTTATAATGAATTTTATTTATTTAAATTAATTAATTCACATTCATAATTTAATTCATAATTAATTTTTTACTTTGTTTATTTGCTTCATTTTATTCATTTCTGTTATTTCATTAATTTTATTCATTGACATAATTTTTTAAATTTAATTTGTTTTATTTATTTTATTTACAAAATTGATATAATGTATAACATTTATAAAATTTTTAAAGTTTATTATGCCATTGATTTGTTTTGGATTTGTTCGGGTTATTTGTTTATATTCGAGTTTGTGTGCAGTGTAGTATAACATCTATTATTTTATATTTCGCGCCGTGCGAAATTTCTACGTGGTGAGTTCGGCACCTCTGCGGCGTACTGGAGTACGAAGCTGTTAGAATGCAGTCGAGAGCCCAGCACACCATTGGTGCTCACCATTTCAGTATTTTGTCGAAAATTGAACGTTATTTTGGTACTCATATTTCTACTGGGTCCTGCTGATATTTCCAAGCGAAGGAACATTTACGAAGAAGGGAACGGCTCATATTTTTGGGAATTATGACCAACGTTGAAGACAGCATCATGGAAGAGAAGAGCGACCAGTGTATGGGATACAATTGTGCATCGCATTTACTCGAGGCTAGGTGTAAGTAAGCCATCTTGAGGAATGTGAATTTCCATATCTCATCATATTGAACGTTGGACGTGGTTCGAATTATAATCTGGTGAGTCCTCCTCACCTTCGCTGTTGAAAACATCATGTCAACACTTAGGCCAAGACATTGAAGTTCTTATATCGGTATGGATTTTTAGTTTTTCTATCATCGATGAATATAGTTCAGAATGAAATCACTTTCGCTTGTAGACTGTCGACTAGTAACCGGTTTCTCTGTTATTTTATTCAGGATAAACTCTCACTTTGTATCTCCTTGAGACAGAGTAAAAGTTATTTTAATTAATTTATCAATGCGCGGCCATGCATGTTTAGTAGTATCATGAATCTATGCGACACTTTCTACCAATTGTTAAGATGAAATTTTTGGCGAATCGCAACTCAGGGTGTGAGTCAGCGCCGCCTGGATTTCTGCCTTATCGACATTTTGGTAGAAAGATCTCTAACAATCGAATCACTAATTTTAGTCAGCTTTGATTGCCTCATTGATTCTTAATGAATGAGTGAGGCAATCAAAGCTGACTAAAATTAGTGATTCGATTGTTATTCTAAGAGTCAAAATTAGACTGATGTGCCCGTTGAGGGTATCATTTATATATATTTGTAGTCAGAAATTCACAAGATTATATTTTGTATGTGGCCAAATGGCAAATATATATTGTTAAACTACAAGTTGATCGCGCACAAACGATATAAAAGTTGCTGGGATGCGACCCTAAATTCTCTTTTTTGGTGTATATTTGTACTATTTTTGTGTATGTTTTGTATCTTAGGAATAAGACTGTATATGTATAGTATATGTATGTCCAATGATTTATAATTTTGCAGTGACGGACGGACTGAGTAATGAATTTAATTATCATATCGATTGTGTATCATGTATTAGGTGCGCAACTAAGTTCCCGCTGTTTTTTTTTTTTATGAAAATGCAACTTTATTGTGAAAAAATGTTTACAAATGAATAATTCAAAATATTGCCCATCGCTAGCGACAACTTTTTCCGATCTTTCTAGCAGAGCTCGAATACCGTCACGGTAGAAATGTTCGTATTTTGAGGCTATCCACGAATCAAGCCATTTTGAGATGTCTTCATATGAGCTGAACTGCTGATTAGCCAGACCATGTGCCATCAAACGGAACAAGGAATAATCGGACGGTGCAATGTCTGGGGAATATGGCGGGTGGGGTAGGACTTCCCATTTGAGCGTTTTTAAGTAGGTTTTAACGGGTTTGGCAACGTGAGGCCGAGTGTTGTCATGCTGTAGAATCATTTTTTCGTGCCTCTGCTCGTATTGTGGCCGCTTTTCGCGCAGTGCTCGGCTCAATCGCATCAATTGAGTTCGATACCGTTCCCCAGTGATGATTTCGTTCGGCTTCAACAGCTCATAATAAATAACACCGCCCTGGTCCCACCAAATACACAGCAAAATCTTCCATTTTTCATCACCCGTAACGATGCGATAAAGAAAACCCTTTTTTTTTGCCACTGGAGCAGTTGTTCACAGGCGAAAAAACGACGCTCAACGTCTCTTGGCTTCAAATCATAAGGAACCCAAGTTCCTTGTTTTTGAATCATTCCCAACGCATGCAATCGCTTGGAAATGGCTTGGCGGGTAACTCCTAATGTTAAAGCAAGCTCTTTTTGTGTTTGGCACGGATCCTCATCGAGCAATGCCTCCAATTCAGCGTCTTCGAAGGTTTTTGGCCTTCCTTCACGCGAACGGTCGTCAACATTAAAATCACCGTCATTGAACCGACGGCACCAATCACGGCATGTTGTTTCACTTAGAGCAGCATCTCCGTAAACTTTTTGGAGTTCTCGATGCGCTTCAGCCGCCGTTTTCTTCGAATGAAAGAAGAACAGCAACACTTCTCGCAGATGACGATTATTTGGCACAAAATCAGACATTTTCACACAACCAAAAGTATATGACGCAAAAACAAAATCACTAATGTGTCAAAGCGGTTTGTTTACCATATGTCTAAGCTTGATTCATGACATTTTGGTTATGTTCCAATCGACCAGCACTTACTACTGGAGCCATCTCTTGAAAAACAGCGGGAACTTAGTTGCGCACCTAATATATGTTGGATTTAATATCTCCTACGAGAGAACTCAGCCAGTAGTCAATGATCATTCGCTGACCTACGCAATCAATTGTTTTATTCTTTGAACTTCTATATTGGTTAGTATCTATTGCGTTTACCCTTCCGTTTTTCTACAGCCTAGTGAAGAATCGGGGAAGATTTTAATCTTTTTTCCCTATTATTCAAAAGAAAAGACGCAGTAGAAAACAAAAAGTTACAGCATGTTGCGTAAATTTCATTACGAACAAAATATCATATAACCTCAATGTAAAAACTTGATATTCATTTTATTCATGTTATCTTTGTGTACTTGGTCACTTAATTTTTTTATTCGTTTTCTGATTTCATTTGAATAAATTACTTTGTTCGCTGTAATCTTTGGATTTATTTCGTTTATTTATTTTCTTGTTTCTAATCTAATTTTTTTTATAACGACAAAAAATACATTTTGTAAAAAATCAGTCAACGAATATTTTTTTGCTGTATTAATAATGTTTTTAATATCATTTTTCGTGTTTAAACTGAATGTATTTTGTATTTTTCAGACTTTCATTTTTAATAATATTTTTTTCAGTTTTATCTCGTGTATTTTTATTTCATTGCAGGATAGTGTTATGAATTGTTATCAATTATTATTGAAATTATATTATGATAATTAATGATTTACAGGTATGTACAATTAATTTTGGATATTATATTTATTAAAAAAAAAAAAGCGGCATTTGGTCATGCGAACGTCATATCGCAATAGGGGAGGCAAGTGCAACAGTAAGATTCTCCACCGCGAACACGTCGTCGGGAGCAACACACATGAACCGAGCGCGCGATGCTTGTAGGCGGTGCTAATCGATCGGTCGCCAGTAGCGTTGACGTGTGGCCATAAAAATCGCACAGAGCTTTGCTTCAAGTGGTCTACAAGCTTTGGAGTTCTATGGGACTTGATCTTCGTTGACAGCATCCGTAAGTTACGAATACGCAGGCGTACGCAAGTTACGCGGCATCGGGAGGCACCCTCAATGTATATACACTGTGGTGGAACCTGATCTAACTCAGCCTCCTTATGTTTATGGCGTCCCCGTCAAGCCAAACTTCAGCACCTATTACCGACCAAGCCAACATACCTACGCAACCAGCTCTGCCATCCACCACACGGCGTGCATGTACCTCCGATGCACCGCCACGCCACCGACGGAAGCAATCGCTAAATCCACGCCCGGACTTCTAGCGAGAACCTCATCGTGGTCCGGCCTTCTAGTCTTTGGGTGCTTAGAGCCTGAAAGAGCGTTGCTTAGCTTCTACACTTGAAGCGTACCTGGCAAAAGCACGACATCCACATCACGCGTCTTTTCTTTCACGAGTCTTGTTAATTATTGTGTACGATAGTTATAATAAAAAATGTCTGACTCAATTCATGTATATAGCAATTTATCTATATGTTCATTCTTCATGGTCACAGTGAATTTATCGACGCACATATAAAGTTGTCGTAGAGACTTAGGATGACCAAGCAGATTCAACGACGAACGTTTAAACATAAAGGAAGAGGTGTGGTTGCCTTCTATCGAAGCGTCAATTCTTGATGCACAACTGGATGGATGGTAAAAATTCAGGAAAAATGGTAAATGTGTTTAATTTCGTTACGTGTTTCTATATATTTATATCGTACTGTATACGATGATCCAAAGTGCCCTATCTGCCGTGCTTATTTGGAACCCAAATGTATTTTTCCTAATGTACAGATAATATTGTTGTGTCGCGGAATATTCCACTTCACGTATTCTCAGGAATATTCCTTAGCTGCCACAGCTAGATATGGAATTCTAAAAGATAGCTGTCATTCAAGACAGGATGCGAGGTAGACGCCGACGCAGCATGAGGCGACTCGCTAGGCGATCTACGATAGGCTAAAGCTAAAGCTGCCAACTAAGGGATTTTAGCAAACGCAGTTGCTAACTGCTTCACTGAAATCAGAATTAAATTAGACTCAACAGAGAATGGTTGGTTCCTCGTCAAATGCTCGAAACTACGAATTATTGTACATTCCTTTATTGACTTTTAGATAGACAACGGAAAGTTACCGTTGCCTATAATAAATACTTCCATTTATATAAATTCGCGTTTTCATCGAAAACTCGAGATCCATCTCCTTATCGGCAAACGATCCCAAAAATAATAACTTTTTAATATTATACCGAATACCGAATAATCTAATTACCCGGCACCGGCATAACATTTGGTGGCAGTGGTGGGATTTGCCGAAGTTAAACGATACGTGATTAATTTGGACAAAAGTGTTTTGGACAAAGTAATTAGGAGTGACTCTGAAGTGACGACTACGGCTCGCGCAAAGGACGACAGTGTACATCGTGAAAAACCCGACTGAGCTAACGCGAAAGCGCGAAGTGTACATCAGTGCGGTCTGACATATCGGTCAACCGTTTAAAATCCCGATTGACGGTGTTACGTCAAGTCGCGGAAGAAACGCACAAAGTGTGCAACCAAGTACTCGAAGCAGCTACTTGAGAAGAAGCCCTCGTGCAACCATTGGCGACGCGCTAAGGACGAACCCAGGAACCAGCGAAGAAACGGGCCAACAGCGTTAGGAAGGACGTCAAGGACCATCAACAGAAAGGAGCTGCAGGACACCAAGTCCACAGCACCCGAGAACATCGCCATGGAGAGGACCGTCTACCAGATCATCTTTCTGTAAGTGGCGGTAACGTTATACTAATACATATTGCCGATAAACCAAAGCCAGTTAGGACATATATAAGAAAAAAATATATATATATATATTGTAACGGAACGCAATTACAGCGATCCGCTACTAGAATAAAATCTTAATACCACAACACATCCAACCCACACCAACAAACACAGACTACAACTAATGAAGAAGACAAAGAAATCACTAAAAAGTAGTCATCTATTAACAAAAAGAGCAAACACGGTGCAAACGAGCACCAACTGGACTAGGATAACATACTAGGAAAGTAGATACACACGGTCAACCGCAAGTACCCACCGTAAACAGCATGGCGTCAGAAATAGGCCCCACCTAACTCAAAAACTACCATCAAAACAAACACAGCTCGCAAGAAGCTCGCAAGAGCAAGACGAGAGACAGGACCAACAGCAATACCATGCACTGTAGACCGGACCCCAGCGTAGTAACCCCCGCCCTACTAGAAAGCGGGCGGAACCACGCATAACAACAAACGCCTTACCGTACAAAGAGGGCACAGTCGGCCTTACCCTTTAAAGCAACCACACCACACAGACGGCAATGCGCTAAGAACGCCACAGTTCGGAGAAACGGTCAAAGAATTAGTGGAACTCTTGAAATTCCACAAATTCGCAAGATGATACGACAAGGTGCCTTTTAACAATAGCAATTTTAATAATGAAAATTTTAACAATAGAATAATAGCATAAAAGAAGCCAGTCTCGCACAAAAATCAATAAACAAATTAAGATCAGGGCAAGCCCTACACTAATAAAGACACGAAAGCTAGAACAACATAAAAACCAAGGAAGAACATCCAAAAAACACATTAAAAAACTCGAAATTGGTAATAGTTAACCAATCCCGGCAAATTTCAAATAAGAAATCAGACAAGGGAAAACACACAAGGCATAGGAAAAACCACATGTAACAAATTAGTAATACACATGATCAAACTACAAAGAAACCTCATAACGAAGTTTGAACCTCCAGCAGGTACGAATGTAACAGCAACCAACAGAATCTAACCTCGCTGGAACCTCGGTTCAAACCCTGAAAAGACAAAGCCCTGCTAAATATAGAAAAATAAGACATAACGGTACACCTACACGTCACCCCGCACCTCTCTCACCTAGTGATTGAAGTGCGACAAACATCACGTGACCTACCACGAAACACCCCCCCTCCCGAGGGTCCATCCACTAAACTATATAAACCGCGGAAGGACAAGCCTCGGGGCTCTTGTTGAAAATCTATTCCTCAAGACGAAGTGCTGCCCGATAGCCAACCTAAATTCATTTTTTAATTCAATATTTAACGAAACAAGTATTCTTTCGATCAATCGATTCCCCTGCATTGCGCTTGGCCGTCGTTTGACCGAACGAAATAATAACGATAAACACTAACCGTTTGGGAAACATCATGGTAGCAACCAGTATTCTTTTTCTCAACTGATTCCCCTGCATTGCGCTTGGCCGTCAGTTGAGTAAACGAATTAATTAGGATACTGTGTGAGGAAAGGGCTCCCTTGCATTGCGCCTTGGCCGCCCCCAATCACAGCGTTAGGGCACTCTCTCATTAACGTGTCCCCACGAATAGCGCCGTGGCTACATGTCTTCTGAAGAGTGAAGAAGTTCGTGTGTCTCCAGGTCAAGGGAGTGGCATCCCGACTTGCTGCACCACGCGCACTAGACTCGTAGGGTGTACCTGCGTGAGTGGGACCACGCCAGGGCCAGCACCAACTACCACCTGCTACGTACGGATACCTCGGCTGATCATGCTAATTAAGTAACCGAATCGTAAGCCCCTTAATGGCGCGATAAGGTAGCTTAAACAAGCGTGAAGAAAGGCCTCAGTATCCGGGGTACAGGAAGAGCTAGTTGGTCATAGCTGCGAACCCGGTGTCTTGTGCGAACAGCGAGCTATAGCTAGTGACCCAAACAATAACAAAGACGAGTAAAGATAGGTAGGTAAATTCATACACCCCACCTCACCGTACGACACTCGCGATCCTACTATAAGCTCACCGCGCAAACATCAGCAGGGCGGAGCCTCAAAAGACAGACCACGCGAACGAGTACGCCAAACAATAACATATCAAAATAGCAACTTACCAATTAGGCGTCCAATGATTAAACAAGGCTGACCGGTATGTCTAACGAATGTACCACGGAACGCCCCGTATGAGGACCAAGCACAGGCAGTAAGAACAACCAGGCCACACCTTATGAAATCAAATAGAGACGCGCAGTACGCCAATAACAATCATGCTTCGCACGAATAGTATCCTAAAACACACAAATTTAATAAACCCGCATATGTAATTATAAAAATCGCGTATAAGCAAACCCGATAACCCCAAATAGATAAATTGAGTGATAAGCTCCGTATAGGCGATATCGCATCACCATACGAATGATCGAGTCATACCCGAAAATTACCTGAAATAAATCCGCATCTGTAATTATAAAAATCGCGTAAAAGCAAACGCGATAACCCAAAATAGATAAATTGAGTGTTGAGCTCCGTATAGGCGATATCTCATCACAATACGAACAATCGAGTCAACAACCGAGAATACCGATAGCTATTCCGCATAAGTAATTCTAAGAAAAAATATCGCACAACTTTCAAACGCGAGCAAAGGTTAAAAACCGTACCAACGACCGGATCGTCCTACGCAACCACGAACTTCCTTCTATCCTCTGCACAAAAATTAACCAACGATCAGTGCCTTCAGCACAACAACGATAAGAGAACTACCCTACGTACATCCAGACTAATGATGAAAGGGTAACAAACCGCCTGTCCACCACGGATATATGCGAGTCAATACAACCAAACTGAGGTCTCACAACAAAAACCACAAAAGAGAAATAACAATACAATCAACCACTTATAAAACCTTCAAAACAATAGACACTTCTCGTCCCATCCAGCCCAGAGCATGGACCGATTTCGAGCGACCAATCCTCTCCCAACGATCTAGGAAAGACCGCGCTTGAAATAAAATCTAAAACTTACGCGATTTGACCAAAACCGCTTAGAAGACGCGCACCGTAGCGATAAAATAAAGTGCATCACAAACGAGTAAAATCACGAAACATTTCAATATATGTATTTTTTCAAAATAAATAAATTCCACCCGAGATATTTCTTTCGAGATTTTGTGGGTATATTTTAGTCTTGTTCGCCGCGAAATTAGCAACATGCCAGGATTTAGGGGAGCGAAACCAAAACGCAGAGTCAATTCGTTAGAAACTACGATGCCCGGCGAACGGGTAGACTCCACGGCAGGATTAGCTGCTGCCGTAGGGGAAATCGTGTACGAAGCGCGCAGGGCGTTAACAGAGCTCTCGCCGCTAGGTCGAATCCCCGCCGACAGGCAAGAGGTCGTCGCAGGCCAACTGGACGCTGAGTTCGGCGTAAACCCACTCAGGGGTACGGCGTTTCGCGATAACAGTAGTATAGGTAGTGACGACGTGTTCAATATGGCTACTGGCAGACGAACGCCTGAACGCCTAGACGAGGACATGGACGAGAGGGAATTCAAAAACATGCAAACGATAAATCGCGTAGGTTTCCCGACAGCTACCGGTACGACAGCACGGTCGGTGGCTTCAAGAGTACTCGATTGGTTAGAGGCGATCGACCGGAGCCACCGTGATTTGGTAAGAGCTCGACGGTAGTGCGAAAGGCTGCAGCGCGAGCATGAGCAAGGTCAACGCGAACTCCAGGGGGCTGAAACACCGTCAGCAAGACGAAACTTGGCGGATACGTTAAACGAGGTAGGTGCGGACAATACGAGCTCATCCGCTCCCTAAGAGAGTAAATAGCTGAGTTCCAGCGATGGTTAGGAGGAGCAGGGATGGAAGACCATTCGCCCCCCGTACAGCCCCCGAGACGCACGCGGTTCTAGGAGATGCAGAGGCCCTCAAATATGCTCAGCCTCAGCCTCGCAATAAAAATGGTGAAAACGTTCTACGGCAAAGACGCAAAGGCATTGCCGCTCTTTTTAAAGTCCTGCGAGACAATTTTTAGCAGGGTAGCCGAGGAGGAGCATGATACCCTCCTTGAATTAATTGTCATGAGCAAATTAGAAGGTGCGGTAGCAAGACAACTATAACACAAAACCATCAGTACCATGGCGCAACTCAGAAGCGAGTTGGAAGCGTTATACGGACAACGGAAATCCCTGGCCGCGTTGCAAATGGAGTTCAGCTCCCTCCGGCAGGGACAGAACGAGGACATCGCCGTCTACGCGGCAAGAACGGAGAGAATTACGGTAGACATCGCCGAAATACTCTACGAACCGTTGAAAACAGAGGATCAAAAGATCACCGTCGAGAGTGTCACCCGACGAAGCTTACAGGCCAACTTCGAAAACGGCCTGCACGGCCAGGTGCAAGTGCAGGTACGTGCGAGAAATTACCAAACGCTACATGACTCTGTGGCAGGGGCCATAGAGATAACCAACATGGTGCAGCCAAAGGGAGGGGTAGGTGGAGCACTAAGCCACCCCAGAAGGTCCCTAGGCGCACCATCCCGGCAGGGAGAAAATTGTTTCACCTGCGGAAAAGCTGGACACATGGCTCGAGACTGCATCCGGAAATCGGGAAGAATGAGCTTGCCAATGCCTGGCGAAAACAAGTCCATACACAACGTAGACATCGTGTGCAATTACTGTCAGAAGAAGGGCCACGTGTGGAAGGACTGCAGAAAGAGGTTGTCGCAAAACAAAAGCGAGCCAGCTCGGACGTCACAGCAGCCCCGACGTCAAAGGGACGCAGAGGGCAAGACGGAAAAAACAGCTGTAACAGCAGGAACTAGTCGAGCGAATACAGACAACCGCCCACTGGGAACGATGAGACGAAATACCCTAACGGCCCAGCAAAGATTCGCATGCAAGCTAAAGAAAACGACTCCACAACTGCTACAGGTAATGTTGCCGGCGTCAAGCGCCACTGCCAGCTACTTCGATATCGTCGCACCATTGGCCGTGACCGGAGTGCTCACCCTCAAGGCAGACACCCGAGCGCAATGCAGCATCATCAAAGAAGACTGTCTCAAACCGGAGACCATGGTGAAAGACTGCACAGTAGAGCTGCAAGGGGTGGCGGGCGAAAAATTTACTCCACTAGGAATCGCCAAAATCGTGCTCGAGACACCGGCTCTAAGTGTACAGCATTGGTTTCACATCGTTCCGAACACCGTGCCACTGAGGGTCAACGGACTGCTCGGAATGGACTTTATAAACGCGATAAGGCAGATATCTTACATGGCGAAATGCTTAAACTGTACGGACACTGCATGTCGCTTTTGGATGGATCTGTCAAGATGACCTGCCGCCACGGAGCGAGACCGTCGCGTATGCCGCGACCAAGAGTAAATTCATCGGACTACTCTCGAAAATGGAACTCGGAAACGGAGTAATCATGGGAGCCTGTATCACGCCGCCGCACGGTAGTAAATGTGCAGTAAGTCTGATAAACACCACAGAGCAGGCTGTTGAGATACAACCCCCCATGGTGGAACTCGAGCCGCTAGAGATAACGTCAGTGGGTCACGGTCTTAAGGCCGTGACACCTGAAGTATGCACCGTCGGCGCAGAGCGAGGGGCCGACCGCCTCGCGCGACTAGCTCAAGAGCTAGACTCGGAAAATCTCAATAAAGAAGAGCGCGAAGCGCTTGATGAGATTACTAGGGAATACGAAAATGTATTCCACCTGCCAGGGGATAAGCTGCCATGTACGCCAATGGTGGAGCACGTGATTCCCCTTAAGGAAGGGGTGCAGCTTATTAAGGTGCACCCATATAGGCTACCGGAAATCCACAAAAAGGAAGTGGAAAGTCACACCAGCGAAATGCCGACAGAAGACATCGTCCAACCCAGCAGAAGCCTGTGGAACGCGCCGCTGCTGGTTGTAGCGAAAAAACCTGATGCAGCCGGGGCGAGGAAAATGTGCGTAGTGGTGGACTTTCGGAAGTTGAACGAAGCCACCATCGGACACTCATACCCACTGCCCAATATCACCGAAATATTGGACCAGTTGGGACGGGCCCAATATTACACGACTTTGGATCTCGCTTCGGGATTTCACCAAATCCCGATGGCGCAGCAAGACAAAGGAAAAACCGCTTTTTCTACACCACAAGGCCATTTTGAATATAACCGCATGCCATTTGAACTAAAGAACGCGCCGCCGACTTTCCAGAGGCTAATGAACTCCGCGCTGGCTGGACTGCAGGGAGTTAAATGCTATGTGTATCTAGACGACATAGTAATCCACGGAAAAACCATGAAGGAGCACAATGACAGGCTGCGAGAGGTACTGCAGCGGCTAAGAGAAGCCAGATTGGCAGTGCAACCGAGCAAGTGCCAGTTCCCGCGCAAAGAAACGCAGTACCTCGGCCGCATCATCTCCGAAGAGAGTGTACGTGCCGATATGAAGAAGCTGGAAGCTAGAAGGGAATTCCCGGTGCCGAGAGACGTAAAAGGAGTACAATCCTTTCTCGGATTAGCTGGTTATGACCGAAAATTCATCAAAGATTTCTCGAAAACCGCTGAGCCACTTACAGAATTAACCCAGAAAGGGGTTAAATTCGAGTGGACCACGGTAAGAGATGCTGCCTTCGAAGTACTGAAGACAGCGCTTACCACAGCACAAGTATTGCAATATCCGGACTTCGAAAAGCCGTTCGTTGTAACAACGGACGCCTCAGAGGGTGCTCGGCGCGATCCTTTCGCAAGGCAAGATTAGGGACGATTTGCCCATATGCTACGCGAGCCGCACCATGTCGAAGGCCGAGCTAAATTATACAACGACGGAAAAAGAATTACTCGCATTAGTTTGGTCTCTCGCTCAATTTCGGCCATATGTTTATGGTACTCGCTTCACGGTAGTGACGGACCACCAGCCGCTCACCTGGCTGTTCGGAGCAAAGAACCCACGATCGAGACTAATGCGGTGGAAAATAAAATTGGCGGAACATGAGTTTAATGTAGTGTAACGGTATTTTCAACGTTATCATATATTTTATTTTTCGTGGGAATTCGGGCTCGACACTGAACTAATTAATGTAGACTTCAGAGTGGTGAAAAGTGATGTTTTATTGGTGAAGAAAAATTTATCGCCAGACCTCCTTCTTTTTATATTACAATTATCAAATTTCCGAGGATTCCCGTTGACGCTTGGGATGCACCGATTAATTTCACAATTTATATATTTTATTGGTGATGCGCGGGTTCTCGGTATTACTCGAACGTCTATTATGGTTCGTGGCGCAGTTCCACTATAACTATATTTCGTTCGTCGCTATATCTATCCCGCACAGCTTGCTGTCCTCGCTCGCACTCACTCCTTTATTACTCGGTGTTACACAGTATTATCCGATATTTTTCGCACTGAGATTTCACTTCTCGTTCACGCCAATTTGCATTTTCTCTTATTATAGGGTGTATGAACCCTATTTACAATTCTTTAGCACTCTTACGCTTCTCTCGCTCATCCCCTCGTCTTATTTATTCTATGTTTTAGTGCTACTTATTCTATATTTAATTACGATTATCCTATTTCTATGTTTCTGACTTTTATCTTTTGGTCTCGAAAATCAGGGAATTCCCTCGATTTTAGTTATGATTATTTCGGCTTATTCGGGCGCAAATTCCCGGTATTTCAGAGCTCGAGCTATGGTTACACACTCACACACCACACTACTTGTATAGAGTGTAGAAACTCTATTTACAATTCTTTCTCTTTCTTTCTCGTCTTCCTTGCACTCCGTCTCCGTTCTACTTAGGTGATTTTGCGTTTTGCCGAAACTTTCGCTGGTTTAAAAATCCGATCGACTTCTTTCCCGAAATCTTTTCACTGAATATAATGCACTTATACTATATGCTTAACGCTATCCTCTTATTACTATTTCATTAAATACTGCTCGCAGTTGATGCACTTAATTTCCTATTCCTATCTCTATTCACCTTATACACTAACTTAATTTTTATCACTTGTTATTGTTAATTATCTAGTTATTTCTTGCCTGTCTTTTTCTTTCTCGCGGGCTGCTGGGTGTCACCCACTTGTTTTTACTTTTCCTGTGCTCACACCGACTCTACTAGATGTAATTTATAAATAACTCCTGAATTTCTACTTTTTAATTAGAATTCTTCAATATTTAGGTTTTTCGTGATAAGAGGACGATCGAACCAAGCGAGCTCCCACTCTTCGCACCGGCCTTTTATACCCTTCCCCTCGCTCCGCTTTGCCCTACGTCATCAGATTCTTAGTTTGAATTTCGACGCATTTCCTGGTTTCGGCGTCCGCCGTTATCGCGCTCACCGCCTTCCCCTCACCGCTTGGCCAAAATCAGTTGGTCGCTGTCCTGTTGTTATGTCAGCGAGGGCATTCCGATGGCGTGACGTCGCATGTTTTTTACGCGAGTTCGGTGGCCTATTGCCCGCGAACTTCGGTACACTTGTACCGAAGCCTTTTCACAGGTGTTCTTCTGTTTCTCTATATTCCGAGTCTGTTTTGCCTCCTCGAGCTGTTCGAAATACCGAACGATGCCTGAAACCCTATGTTCGCCTCGATGATTTTTGTATAACATCCTGCGCTAGTACGTGTAACTATGTTACAGTAGAATACAAGGCAGGTAAACGCAACACAAATGCAGATGCGCTAAGCTGTATATTCCTTACTACGAGGGCCCAAACGAGAGCAAAGAAGTCCGTGAGTCGGAAGAGGACAGCACGACGGATCAAGTAGGCACAACGAACGACCGCACAAAGCGGACAGCTGAAGATACCCCAAATAGCCGTGGTAGCTCGCTGGAGCGAAAGGTCGAGCTTGCCCACAAGATAAAAAAGGACAGCAAGCGCCCGGGTACGAACAGCCGCACAAAGCGGAGAGCCGAGAATACAACGGGCCAACACAGCAACGAAGCAGAGCGAGAGGCAGCGCCTGCCAACGCTTCAGAAGAAGACAGAGAGATCTGCAGCGTGCATGCAGGTCGCTCTACTGAACACCACAACCCGCCGCGAAGACGAGCGGTCGGAGAACGGACAGACCATGCAAGCTAGTACAGACAAGCACGGGTAAAACTGCGAGCATCACCGAAAAGGACAGAGCGAGCCACGCAACGGCGGAGCTACTTGTAGGCACACCGAGCGACGCAACGGCGGAGCTACTTGTGGGCACACCGAGCAAAGAAACTGCGGGCCGAGGACCGCACAAGCCTGCTGAGGAAACGAGGCAAAGTGGGGACTGCAGCTCGCAAACCTCCAGCAGCACAGAAGAAGACAGCATTATGAAAGAGCGCAGCGACTGCCGCAGTGGCGTAGCCATTTCTTCCATCGATGACCGCCTGAAAATAATAAGAGAATACCACGACACCCCCATAGGAGGGCATCAAGGAATCAGGCGTACGATACATCGGATCCGGACCAAGTATGACTGGCCCGGCATAAGAAGGCATTTGGAAAAGTACATATCGTCCTGCGAATCCTACCAAAAGAACAAACCAGGAAAAAGGAAGGAGTACCGATGGTGGTTACGGACACCCCATCGAGGGCATTCGAAAAAGTAGCGGTCGACATCGTAGGACCACTACCAGAAAGCGCATCTGGAAAGAAATACATACTTACGATTCAGGACGCCCTTACCAAATAACAAACGCCCGAACCAAGAGGCTTCGACAGTAGCAAGGGCACTCGTTGAAGAATTCATTTGCCGGCATGGAACGCTGGAAATGATACTGTCGGACCAGGGCACCAATTTCCTCACTGTGATCTTCAAAGAAATGTGTTGACTGCTGAGAATTAAGAAAACACAGACAACGGCATACCACCCGGAATCGAATGGCGCCCTGGAAAGGTCGCACCGCACTCTTGCAGAATACCTGAAAATTTTCATAAGAGAGGATCAAGGAGACTGGGACGAGTGGCTGCTGTACGCAATGTTTACGTACAACACCACTCCGCATACGGGGACCGGACTATCTCCCCACGTGCTGGTGTACGGTAGCGGAGCTGAATTACCGACGGCCGTAAGATAGGAGCCCCGAGGCACCTACGCGTATGACGATTACGTCTAAGAACTACGAGAGCGACTACGCGCCGCATGGTCTATAGCGCGCAATAACCTGGAAAGCGCGAAAAGATGATCAAAAGAGACATATGACCACAGCGCACAGGTGCAGGAGTACCGCGTAGGCGAACGTGAACTCCTCCGAGATGAGACGGTGCGCAGGGGGCGGTCGGCAAAGCTGATCCCCAAATTTACGGGACCTCACGAGATAGTGGAAAGGAGGCCCCCCGTCAACTACGTCGTCCAGAAGGGACGGAAAACTCAGGCGGTACACGCGAACCGCCTGAAGCTCTTTATAGAGCACTAAAAGCTAAATAAACACTAAATAAATGCGGGTAGGGAGCTCCATGGAGAGCAAGGTGAGGAGATTCAGTAAAATATTTTTAGGTTAAAAAAAATATAATTATAGCTCGCTCATACAAATTGATTATAATCAGCCCTACATGCGGGACAAACGATGGGGGACCTTTCAGCGAAGAGATGACGCAAACCAATGAAATCCGGATAGGGATCCTCCTCCCCGGTCCAGGGTCCTAGTACCCACAGACTGTAAACCGCCCGGCGGCAACTCTGGCGGCGGCTGCGAATAGCTAATGCCGCCAAGACCCCGTCTGAGCGGCATTGACTGTCTCATCCAGGTACGACGATCAGACCGTTCTGGAAAAAAAAAAATGGGAATTTTTATATAAAATTATACAAAGTAAAAAAAAAAACCCAGGGAGGTAAGGAGAACACTTACCACTAGCTCCAGCACCTCAGGGGATAGATCCTTCCCCTCGCATATAACGACTGCAGAGACGCGAGTCCCAGAGACGCGAAAAAAAAAAACGGTCGACATGTTCGCTTTTAGATCGTAAAATGAAGAATGAGCTAAGCCCCTCTCGTGAGACGAAACCCGCGAGACCGCAAGAAAAGAAGGAGAACAAACGCAATAAGCATTCTCACAATTGCGCCCCCTCGTCTGATTGCAGGTTAATCGCGGCGAAAAGCGGACCAACCATAGCCACACATCATCCGCCCGACTACGTCATCAGCACTTTTACCAGCGCTCCGGGCATCTACTATGAGAACATAGGAAGCCTTACGATAATTCAATCGACGTGGCGGTTGATTATCGGGCTGGACCTCGCTGCACTAATGCACCGAGAAACGGAGATAAGCAAAAGCCTACGTCTGACGGAGCTGTGCGAAGGCGAAACTCGCGTCAACGATATATGCCCCGTCATAAGCGACTCAGTTTTAAGAATGAAGAGAAGGATAGAGATGGGGCTATTCCCAGTCGCAATAGCACACGACCAAGTGTGAACACTTATGCGACTGGCAGATACCAGGGCCTACAGCGAAGGCAATGCAGTAGTACTCATGCTGGACATACGGCTGATCGGGCAGCAACGGTATAGTATACAAAAAGTATATCCTATACCCATGCGAGCTGAGAACGGCAGGCACTACTACATAGACGCGACCGAGAACCACTTGGTAATAGATATAGAGACTCGCAAGTACCTAAGGACGACATCCGATGACGTAAAAAATTGCAAGGTACTGGACAAATCATACATTTGCCCACCAACACACCCTACTATTCCGGTTACAAACGACGCACCCTGCGAAGTCCTAATCTATGCGAACACGGACACCGGTAACAGCGAAAAATGCGCAAAAAGGGTTATCAAAATCACCCATCCCCTAATCGTCCCAAAGCAACAGCAAGGACGATGGCTATACGTCGCGCCAACCCCAGTACCCGTAGGAGTAAATTGTGAGAAAAATCCCCCTCAGCACGAAATACTAAATAATTCGGGAATACTGGCTTCGTAGGCATATGTGTAGTAACCGCGCGAGATTTCAGTATCGGAACCATCGGCGAACGTCGCAGATCATACGGGAAAACTACCTTCCGTCGTTTAATTCGAGTTTAACGGAGATCGAAGCTCAGGCGCCCCCGACGCAGACCGAGTAGACCGTCCTACTACAGAGCGTGCTGCAAGATCCCGAAGAGCTTCGGAAGCTCGGAGCTCGAGCCGACCACATCATGGAAGCCCTCAATACCACCGGAGATGGGATGCAGCACACCCACAACCCGAGCTTCTACTCCCTGGGTGCTATAGCACCGATAGCCTTGGTTGGCTACGTTCTGTTTAAATGTTACAGGTACCAAAGAAACAGAACACCAACGTGAACGAGCGAGGCAACAAACCCGGCAGCCACCGAGGTAACCATCAACCTCAAGCTACTCGGACGACAACAGCCAGTGGAACGACTGCGAACCGAGCTGGCTAGGATATGCAATCGTCCCCCCAACCGAGAACGACTCGCTCGGCCCGAACGACATTAACAAACAAAAAATGAAACATTTTACGTACTATTACATATGTATTATATATCGAACCATAAAATTGTATTAAAATTTTAGGTACCTAAATTGTAAATTGTAGAGAACAGTTGGTTCCTCGTCAAATGCTCGAAACTACGAATTATTGTACTTTCCTTTATTGACTTTTAGATAGACAACGGAAAGTTACCGTTGCCTATAATAAATACTTCCATTTATATAAATTCGCGTTTTCATCGATAACTCGAGATCTATCTCCTCATCGGCAAACGATCCCAAAAATAATAACTTTTTAATATTAAACCGAATACCGAATAATCCAATTACCCGGTACCGGCATAACAATATGTTGGGATGCTGAAGAAAAAAATGCTAGAACACAAGAAACAAGGATGCAAAGTATAACCTTGCACATGCTTCCTCATTATTTCCCATTTTTAAAACATTCCATGGAAAAACGGAAAATAATAAGGCAGCAATGTGTAAGATTTTATTTTACATCCTTATTTAAAATACATTATAGCAACGGTACATTGATGTAAATTGAGTGATAAAGAAAATGAAAATTTGAGTGTGTTTGAGAAGTTCTTGGATGTAGTAGGAACGACCTGCGAATATATTGGAAATTATGAGTCTTCACTCACGACAGGAAAAAAAGACAACCAGACACATGGATGTTTAATTAGAGAAAGTGGTTTATTACAGCTTCCGCATGTCAGTTACAAAAATAGGGTTAATTTAGAAAGATATAAATGATAAAAAATAAATACAAAATAAATTAAGTTGAATTTTGTATGGTTGAGAGACCAGTTTACATAAAAATATCTGTTGAAGCCAAATAACAAATATAAAAATTGAATATAAAGAATTGAAATTGAATTTTGGATTCGAGTGGAAAATTCAAGAAATACACAATTACATTAATTAAGTGCTGTCTTTGCAAAGTGCTTGAGCAGCACACAATTGTATTGATTGTGTGCTGTATCTAATGAGTGGCGTGTCTGCGGTGCAGCCAATGCTACGGAGCATGCCACGCAATGAGATATATGAGTGCGTAGATGAATTTAATGCCTGCAGCAAATACTCAATGTGATGGGGAAATAGAATTTACATATAGTGAGTGCTAGCACATGCAAATCTGACAATTGAGTGAAATTCTACACTGACAGGCTGTGATGCAGTCTACGCTGCAGAGCATGGTAATGCGCGCTTGAGGATGCACAAAATGATTAGACTGAATTCACAATACTTTCCCAGCAAGTTTGATTGGGGGAAAGTACAGTGAATTGGTAAAGCACACGCAATTATATTAATCGAGTGTGCTACAGGTTGAGTGAAAACGTGGTACAGCCCGTGCTACGGCACACGTCAATGGGTGATCCCTTTATGTTGATGAACCGATGTAAATAAATCTCCTCACCGTCAGTGAATTATGATAAATTATGACGGTGTACTCTTACCTTAATTTGAGTCCTGGTGAGCAAGAAATAGTTGAGATGATCCGGTGTAGCGAAGCGAAAATTGTCCAAGCTTTGCAAATGTGTGCGCTGTTCGAGCGGGTTTTCACGTAAGTGCTGAAATATCCAATATGGCTGCGGGATACGAAAGCGTCGTTGGGCGCTGAAGTCAATTGAGAGAGATAGCCGGTGAGCGAAGCCGAAGTCAAGCGAGAGACATCTTCTCACTCAACGCGGCATGCCAGCGAGGCACAGCCTCGGCTCCGCGAAGCCCTGCCTCGGCTATCTCCGGCCTAACCGAACGCAGCGTGCTGGAGCACAGCAACAGGTTGACGCACGGCGAATTTCAAATCGCATAGCCTGAATATATTTTAACGAAAATTGTAGCCAATATCGACTATTTACTGCATAACTGATGTACCAAGTTTGAAACAAATTGCCCAAGACATTTATGAGTTACAGGCCTTTTATTTAGGCAAGCCTCGGCAATCGTGAATATAACAATTCAAAAATCTATCAAACTTGAACAACTCTATGTTTTTTCATTCAATTTCCCTAAACGTTACTACGTACGTGCTTAAAGTATTGGCTCGTTTCATTAAACGTTTGGAAAATAAAATCGGTTAAAAACTGAATAATTCTAATTACTATAAAATACTAACCTATCTACTGATCTTCACAAAATTAAATGTCTAGCATCGCTGAATATTAGTTCGTTTCTGCAGAAAATTTGCAACGTCAGTTTTTTAATGTGAACATTGTTATTGGTTTAGACTAAATTCAATACCATACACCTTCGAGCTACACTGTAATTATGAAGAACTATTTAGCTGGATAGCTGAAAATTTGTAACTACGAATCTTCAGAATTTTTTTTTTATTATTCAAGTTATTATAAATCGCAGCAACCAAAGGGATGCCTCTGGTTTACACATGTAATAAATTTCATCTCCACAGCTCAAGTAATTCTTGAAATACAAAGATTCAAGTTTTTCGAGGGGTTTAAAAGCACGCACGCACATCTACCTGAATAACGTTTTTAAATTACTTTTTTCAAAGTTTGACACAATTTTGAATATCGATCTACAAACATCTAGAAAAAAACAAAACTAAGCTTCGAAATAAACAAGTAAGTCCTCAAAATGAAGCTTCCACCATAGGAAACAAAAATGAAAGAGTTTAATTGTTACAAGAATGATTTTGTAACTTCAATCATAGAAATATTTTCCATTTAAAACATATAATAAACGATAGACCAAATTGACTTCACCGCATATTGTTCTTATTATAATAAGATTCGATCAAGACTGAATTATAATTCCAAGCTACTGCATTGAGATTTACATGAAAGTGAGATTTACTCACTTATAAATGATTTCTCTTTTTGCTGCATTTGTTTGACGTCTACATCCTATAACATCTGGGCAAAATTTGGTCTGGAAATTCCTACACTTGGATAAGAAAGAATTTTGTTACAAAGATGGCAAGAAGTCAATTTTGTCTATAGTTGCAACTTTTGAACCTCAGCAGACATCCAGAACAGAAAAAAAGTTACATAAATTAGTGCTTACATTGAGCTACAAAATTACTACTTAAATTATAAAATACTTTCCTATGTTTGCACATAGTAGGGCCAGGTGCTTTGCACAAGCACGTTAATCCTGCTCGTTGGAAAGCTTTTGAGATTGAAGCACCAAAATTTAGCATCCAGATTTATTCATTTTCTAGTGTAACAAGTATGTCGTTGGTACAGTTTGGTGAGCATAACACAAACAAGAAAATTCTTCGCGACTTTACTTAACATTCTGAAAACTATGTATTGTAGAAGCTCGAGGCTAATCTCTCTCGCTTGACTTCGGCATCGCTCACCAGCTATCTCACTCATTTGACTTCAGCGCACAACGACGCTTTCGTAAAGCGCAGCCATATTGCAAATTCAGACACTTTTCATGAAAACCCGCTAGAACAGCGCACACATTTCAGCAGCTCTCGGTACAATTTTCACTACCTTCTCCGGATCAACTCAGCTTTTCATGCACACAAGGACTCAAAAATCAGGTACGAGTACACTGTTATAATTTATCATAATTCAATGACAGTGAGGAGTGGAAACACATCGATGCATCCTCATAAAGGTCTCACACTGGCGGGCTCTGCAGGGCGGGCTGTACCACGATTTTCACATCACCTGTTGCTCACGCAATTCATATAATTGCGTGTAGTTCTATTAATTCACTGTACTTTCCCCCAACCAATCTTGCTGGGAAAGTACTGTGAATTTATCCCATTCATTTGTGCATCCTCAAGCTCACTTTGCCGTGCTCTGGAGCGTTGACTGCACCATGATCTATCAAATCAAATTTCCAGCACTCAAGCAATGTATTTGAAAGTGCTCGCACTCATTCCCTGTACATTATCTTCTATAAATCTACTGAGTATTTACTGGGAATGAGTGACGTACTTTACGCTCTCACACTTCTCATTCCGTGCCGTGCTCTGCAGCACCGGCTGTACCACATTCACTACACTAGATAAAAGACAGCACACAATTAATATAATTGTGTGCTGGCCACTCAAAACCAAAAGTCAATTCTGTTCAAATTTATCTGTATTTATTTTTATATCTTTGTTACTTTTTTTATTTTTTGACATATTTTGTAACCGCAGAGCGGATGGTTCAATAAAACCAATTTCTCTATAAAACATCTTTCAGTCTGGTTTCTTTCTCCCTGTCGTGAGTGAAGACTCATAATTTTCAATATATTCACAGATTCGCTCAACTACATCAGGAAAGGAATTCTCAACAACTGACTATAAGCAACTTATTATATATACTATTATTATACTATCATCATATTAATCACTATACTATTATTTGTTCAATTAATAATAAATAACGATTATGTGATATATCGCTTAAATCTATTCATTACAAAATTAATAAGTAATAAGGAAACATATATATTGTTCGAATTTGATAAATTAATAATTATAATTAATCTACTTTAACATTTTTATTCTTAAATATTCAAAACTCACTGCGGAATGCCGAGTAGCTTGCACTTGAGTACTTTCTCGAAACAACATAGTAAAAACCACCTGAGAGGAAGCGAGACGGCCACACTCCTTGTAAAGCAACGAAAAAACTCTCCACTCAAGACTCAACCTTTGGACCACGGATCGGGTATATAACACCCTCACCATGGGCTGGCAGTCTACGATACGCCGTACTTTGACACAGTGCTCCGCCACTTACTACGAAGTGCCAAATATTGCTATACGCTACTACGATATTGTACTCCATACATGAATTACTGTAAAATTGTACTTAAACGAAATAAATCAGTGAGACTATACCACGGTATAGTTCTCACTTCTTTTTTTAAAAAGCAATTGTGAGTTCAAGCCTCGTAACATTTTGGCGATCCTGCCAGGATAGAACCACGAGACAGACCCTGAACTATCCATTAGAATCACATCGAGACTATCAACGGTGCGAACAGGGAATCCATTGAGACTATACCTGATTCAAAGCAAATCTGAAGGACGACCGAACTCAGGGCGACTTCACAAAAGGATCACTGCACCATAAAGAAGACATACGACAAGGTAAATTGACTTAAATCGTGAGACGAACCCGCGAGTTGAAATCTCCCGTCAATAAAGACCATAAGTGATCTTATATTACAACCAAGTTTGTAGCAACTTGCGAGCAATCTAAGGTTTAAAAAAAAACCAAAACCAGGAGGCAAGGCTAACTCCTACCACTGTCCAACATTAATTAAAATAAAAGCTACATACTGGCTTTTGCGAGATATCACAACGGGAATAACGCAATCTCATCCAGCGAAGAAACGGAATCCAGTGGAACAGACGTAGTATAAAGGATCCAGAACCCCTACTACACTGCACCAACAATGTCAAGAGCAACATCACCTAGTCGGTCACTCATTAATGAGGACTTCAGTAGCCAAATACTGAAAGACATCAGCGAACAACTCCGACAAATTAAGTTCGATGTCTCCGCAATAGGAGAAGAAAACCTGAAAAAAAGCAGCAGAAACAAGAGACATATGGAAACACTTTAAGGTAGAAGTCACGAAGACGAAGCACGACCAACACTACCTTCAGTCCCAACAGCTCTGGATACACACCTTCAGAGAAACGGTGAAGGAATAAGAGTCAGAAACCCAAGAAGCATGTTAACACCCGACTCTTTACCGGAACGCGACAATTTTACTCAAAATATACGACCACTCCCAGCTGACGCAGAGCCACCAAAAGACGCAATTAAATACGTTCGAACGCTCCGAGGTCACGACGACGTAGGTGTAGAAGAATTCATACGCTCAGTTTAACGAGCATATGCCACATGCAGCTGACCAGACAGACTTTTGGACCTCGTTATCAACGAAAAGATAACGGGCGAAGCCAAGCGCTCTATACGAGGACTCGAAATCAACAGTTACAAAGATCTGTTTCAAGCACTCCGAGATAACGTATCAGCAGCCACGTCATACGAACTAGCACGCAGTAAACTTATGGCCACACGCCAACAACCAATCGAGAACGTTCGCACATACGACAAAAGATTCATAGAACGATACGACGACTTCAAATACACTATACAAAACGACTTCGACGAAAACACATCACGAACGGAAATAAAAGTCGCACTTAAAATTGAAGAACGAAATATCGTAAAAACAAATATAAGCGGACTACGTGACGAACTATGCTTGCAAGTACGAGGAACTCACCCGAGAGCCCTCCGCGACGCACGTATGGAGGCATTGGAGATAGAGACGTTCCTTCTCGAGAGACAGAGACAGAAACCACGCACCCTCCAACGCAACCGCAACGATTCAGTAACCAGCCAAACCGGTTCCTATCTAATCGCTCGACTGGCGCCTCACAGCAACGAACGCCTGACCAGAACTTTAGACGCACTGAAAATAAACCACTCTTCGATCAAAGCAAGCTTGATTGCACCATCTGCAAACAAACTGGACACCTATCTGACAGATGTTGGAAAAAACAGGATTTTCAACATACCCAAAACAACAAGAGACCACCTCAAAGAACCAACAACATAGTCGAGGACAATACGGAGGAAGTTCCCGAGATTACGGAAGAAACCGACTGGAACAACCTACCGGAGACAGAATCCTGTCAACCGGCGGATGACTATGGAACTGCATCTGGAAATTGGAAAACTCCCGACGACCAGGACGATACCTTGTGGACTCAGGATAATCAATAAAGATTATCAAGTAGTCGATGATCCACCCGCAAAGTCAACACATGCGTTATAACAAACCACGCAAGTTCTTTATGAGAAACGAAGAACACCAAACAACTGACGAAATCAAACTAGTCAGAAACAAAAAAGAGACAATGCTTAGTAGGCAGACCATTCTTAAAGAACTTCCAATTCGCTCTAACCAACGACAAGCTATGGTTAGACAACACAGACTGGAACCTCTACGACTCAGGATGTTACGCACCACCAAGGAGCCACCAGATCATCCAGATCCCGACAACCATCAAAAAGGGAGAAGTTTACATATACGATCACGAATAAATACCCGAAGGAGTATACAGAGTGAGACATAAGAACATCAGAATCCAAATAAAAAACGACTCTGACCGACCATTCCAAATACAGGGTCAGCCAAAACTCGAACTCCTACACGTGATCAAACAAGACAAGATTACGCTACAAGAAAACATCAAGAGAATCCAACTACTCATGGAAAATACCCGACTACAACACGTAGAGTCAAACTTACGAAACCCACTCGAACAAATTTTATCCCGATACCATCAAATATTCTCGTTACCAGGAGACTCGTTACCATGCTCCTCGGATACTGAACACATCATCAAGGTTAACGACAATAAGCCTATAAACTCAGCATCTTACCGACCACCAGAGATACACAAACACGAGATAAACAAGCAAATGGACAACATGTTTGCCAAAGGAATAATCAGAGAATCCAAATCACCATACAATTCACCAGTATGGGTAGTACCCAAGAAAGGAGACGCATCTGGAAAAAAGAAATGGAGAATTGTAATAGACTACCGCAAGTTAAACGAGAAAACAGATTAAGACGTATATCCCCTGCCACTGCTAGACGACATTCTTAGTAATCTCGGCAAAGCAAAATTCTTTTCTGCATTTGACTTGAGTTCCGGGTTCCACCAAATACCGATGGAAGAGGAAAGCAAGAAATACACAGCCTTCTCCACCCCGAACGGACATTTCGAATATAACAGGATGCCTTTTGGACTCAAGAACGCACCAGCCACATTTCGAAGAATGATGGACACGGCATTAAGAGGATTAATAGGGAAACACTGTTTCGTTTATCTCGACGATATAGTAGTATTCGGATCAACAATCCAAGAACACAATCAAAATTTGGAGATACTACTACAGCGACTCATTCGAGTAGGACTCAAACTCCAACCCGACAAATGCCAATATCTCCGACCAGAACTAGAATAATTAGGACACCTGATCACCAAGGATGAGGTAAAACCCAACCCGAAGAAAATACAGGCAGTCAAAGAATTCAAGAAACCTACAAACATCACAGAAATCAGAGCGTTTCTCGGTTTAGGCAGATACTACAGAAAATTCGTCAAGGGATTCAAAACCATTAGCAAACCACTAACGCAACTAACCAAGAAAGATCAACCTTGGGAATGGACGGCAAAAAGCGAAGGAGCATTCCAAGCACTCAGGAACGCACTCTGTACATCACTCGTACTACGTTACCCTAGCTACGAAACAGAGTTCACTCTAACAACAGACACTTCGAACGTAGGATTGGGAGCCGTACTATTACAGGAGGGACACTCCTGTGTGTACATGTCACGCACGCTCAATAAAGCCGAACAAAATTATATGATACCACATCAGAAAAATAACTATTAGCCATCGTCTGGATAGTCAAACGACTCAGACAATATTTATTAGGAAGAAAGTTTAGAATCCAAACAGATCACAAGGCTTTGATATGGCTCTTCAACATCAAAAACCCATCATCAAGACTGATGAGATGGAGACTTAAACTGGATGAACACGAATTCGAAATTGAGTACAAGAAAGGAAAAGAAAACTGCGCAGCTGACGCACTGTCACGAGTATTTGTAACCCGCGACCTACTACAAGAAGCATTAGAAGGTTCAGACCTTGAGCAACCTACCGAAGAAAGCATCATCACACCAGAACAACTCTACGCTCATTACACTATATGGTGCCTAACGAACAACCACGAGAACAAGCTACATCAACTCCTTAATACTAACAAAGAAATATGGATGCCCATCACCAAAAACAGCGAAAACAACAACGAGATAGAACTCGATAGATACGACGAAAAAGAATGGCTCAACGACTTACATCTTGGACTCAAATACATCAAGAACCAAAAACAAGAACCACGATTCGTACTGAAAGACCCCACACTCTTCATATACGAGAAAGAAACAATCAAAGACATGCTCAACTTCCTCGCACACAAAAACAACGGGAAAATTAGAATCTGCAACAAGGAAAGAATCCTCACCGAAGAAAACAGGAAAACAATCTTAGAAGAAAATCACGGAGGATCTTTAACACACCACTTGGGAGAAAACAAGTCCATCGGAAGACTCAAGGAGAATTACGAATGGAAAGAGAAATGGTAGAATTCATTAAAAACTGTGAGACTTGCCAACAATCCAAACTCACACGAATCCGACCGAAAGCCCCAGCTATTATAACCGATACACTTACGGTAACCAACGAAAAAATAGCAATGGATATATTCGGACCACTTCCTGAAACCACCAAAGAATATCGATTCCTACTCACTATCCAAAACACGTTTACTAAATACTTACTCCTGGTCGCAATGAAGACAACCACGGGAGAAGACATCGCTAACGCACTAATCCGACACTACATCCACACCTTCGGAACACCAAAGAACATCTTGACGGACCAAGGACAAAACTTCTTATCAAACGTGATGGAACAATTCGAGAAAACTTTAGGCATCTCACCAACCAAAACAACAGCATACCACCCTCAATCAAATGGCTCACTAGAAAGAACACACACAGTCATAAAAGATCTAATACGAACATCAATATCAACGGAAGAACGAAACCAACGATGGGACGAGAAAATCCGAACCGTACGATTTGCGTACAACACCTCAATCCACAAAGGACATGGACACACATCATTCGAACTCACATTCGGACGAAAGGCTAGACTACCATCCAGTCTAGATAGCCTCAACAACTTGACCTACAATGAGTTGCTAGAAAAGTGGAAAAAACGACACAACGAGACGCTAGAAAGAGCCCGCAACAAGCTCATTAAAGCAAAAGAAATAAGTAAAGAATACCACGACAAGCGTATATGTCGCACGCAACCCCTCTATAACATTGGAGACCTAGTATGGACAACAGACGAAACTAGAAAAAGGAAGCTAGACGATACATGGGAAGGTCCATACCCTATAACACAACGCTTCGACAATAACAACCTAGAGATATTAAAGAATGGAAGACACATTAAAGTACACATTGATAGAATTCAACCATTCTTTACAGATGAGACTAATCACACTCCTGGCACTAACGATGATCCATATGGCACTAACGGAGATAACCATTCAGCCTCTGAATGATACTACCCTCTTTCTCGAAGACCTTGGAAAAGCCAAAATTCACCATCAAACATGGCGAATCATCGGATCAATCGACGTCTCTGCACTATCCAAGAGATACGAACAAACATAAAAAATGCACAGTGACGTGGACCTATTATGCAAGAGGAACTGCCACGAGCAAACAGAAATTAATTTGCTTCGCACACGCATAAAAAGAACATACAACATCCAAATACTGGGACACATTACCAACCCGACATCACGCAGGCGAAGAGGACTCATCAACGCTATCGGAAGCCTATCGAAAACCATTCGGAACCCTCAACGAGGACGACCTGGATTACGTCAACTCCGAAATAGATAAACTATACAACATCACTACCACATTGGTAAAAGGACTATCAAATCAAACTAGAATCAATAAAATCTTATTGAATAACGCTAATCACGACATTAATCAACTTAACAAACAAAGCAACGAATATCTGACACAAATCAAGAAAAACATTGCGAAATTAAACATCAATAGCATGGATATTCACATATCAAGCTACCTAACAATCTGCGGATTTCTGTTAGCCGATTTACAAGAACATACCAATACCATAATGAACGCTATATCTGACGCCAAACACGGAATCATACACCCACAAGTGTTTGCCCCTACAAACCTTATGGAGGGAATATCCATTTTGGAAAAAGAGAATAGAGTGCAGTATAGCATTGAAAACACGATAGAAAACTATCAGAACATACTAGACATGTCCAAGCTTAACATCATTCTCAGCAATAATCGACTAAACTACATACTCGACATCCCCTTCTGGGAACCTGACACTTTCGAAATCAAACACATAATCCCAATACCTCAAAGAAAAGGAGGAACACAAGTAATAATGATCCCAGAATCAGAATACATACTGATTAATCAAGCACACAGTTTATTCATACCTATATCAAAAAAATACCTAGGCAAATGTGACAAATCACAAGATCTACTTGTATGCCCTAGGGAACAACCATCGTTCCTACTAGCAGAAACAGAGTCCTGCGACTCACAAATTCTAAACAGAAAAATCAAAGTCCTCACGCATCCCAAATGCAAAACAGGATATCGGAAATTAGCTATATCAAATTGAATAATCAACAGGGATACTTAGTTTTTCCCAACGGCAGCAAACCTATAGACAGTTTATGTTTAAACAAGTTTAGGAGCTTTCACATGGACAAACCCAGCCTTATTCAATCAACAGAAGAATGCACCCTGACGCCCAACGGAGCGTTGATAAAAATAGGTAAAACATCAACGTATAAACAACAAATAACGTATCATAAAGAATACCTATTCCCACTCAACGAAACCGACCTCAATTTAATCCAAATCGAGACGGTACAACATCACTTGAACAGACAAGAATTAGCATAATTTGAGGTAAATTTAGATCAGATACAAACCCAGATAGACAACGTCCAGAACCAAAGATAAACCCACACGTGGAAGGAAAACGCCATAAGCTTCCTCACATACGCCGGGCACATCGCCCTAATATGTATAACTATCTGGACATTTAACAAAAAAGGATTATTAGTTTGTATAAAGAAAATACTCCCTAAATTCTGTATAAACGTAAAAATATGTTGTAACAAGCAAATCAACAACTTCCAACCAACAACGCGAGAATACAAGGTGCAATATCGACCTGAACTTCTAACTCCAGCACCGAGCCACCACCACGATGAGGAACAAGCCCTACGAACCTCAGTACCCACAACAAAGATGGTACGACCTAGGAAAATGTAAAACATTCAGGAGAAAGTTCAATCTACCCTGGGGGGTGTAAAGCAAAGATAAAAACTCCCCACTCAAGACTCAACCTTTGGACCACGGATCAGGTATATAAGCAACACCCTCACCATGGGCTGGCAGTCTACGATACGCCGTACTTTGACACAGTGCTCCGCCACTTACTACGAAGTGCCAAATATTGCTATACGCTACTACGATATTGTACTCCATACTTGAATTACTGTAAAATTGTACTTAAACGAAATAAATCAGTGAGACTATACCACGGTATAGTTCTCACTTCTTTTTTTAAAAAGCAATTGTAAGTTTAACATTTCGCTAGCATATACTGTGACGTAGTCACAGATCCTAAGGGATAGGAAGGATTAAAGAAAAAGGAATACGAATTAAATAAAAATAAAAATTAATACAGATAAAAAAAAATCGTATATTGTGAATACAAAAATCAGAATAAATACAGAATAGATAAAGAGAATACAAGAAGAGGTAGAATAAGAGAAATAAATTCGCAGTAAATGCTATCACGAGACGCCACGAAACAAGCTTGATCCTATATATCCCCTCACTGCCGAAATACAGCGGGTCAGCGACCGGCTGGCCTCGCTCGAGCAGTGAGGGGACGTCAGGGCACGGTGGCGGGGCAATCTGAAGCAGACGAAATCACATCAGCTATGATAAGAAGAAGAGTTAAAGTCAGAGAGTGGGAAAAGATGGAAAGGATATATAAAGCAGCTTCAAACAGAGAGAGCTCTCAGTCTGTTCAAACCGCAAACCCAGGAAGACTCGCTTGTGCACCATAGTAAAAATTCGACTGGATTCAAGAATTTAGTATTGAATCTAAGGATCTTAACATCAAAAGGGTGTGAGTAAGCCCACAAAACTTGCTAGAGTATTGATTAATAAGAAAATACAGTGGAAGTTAGTAGAGAGACAAATAAGAACTTTAAATAGTGAACAGCAACGGAACGTGTAGAATAAGATAATGTTCTGAAAATCCAAACCAAGAGCAGGAAGTCGAAATCGTTAGACTATTAAAATAGAGCTAGTTTAAGTTTGTCAGGAAAAATATAATAAGAAAGATTAGGTAGAATAATTAGCAATAAGTCCGGATAGTTTCTAAGAAGTATTGTGAACGCAGCGCATCGATATGTTTAAAAGACTCGGTTGTGGCACTGAGAGGTCTCCAAATTAGAAACCTTGAGAAAGGAAAAAGTGGAACAACACAGAAAAAGAAAGGAGAATAACAAACAACATTCAGAAAAATTATAACATAAGGACAGGGTACGGTAGATTTAAAATTCACGATAAATCACCGCCTCACGAAAGGAGAGATTCTTGGAGTAAGATTTTGAAAGAAAGCTAGGAAAATTAATTAATAAATAGGATTTGGAGGGCTAGTAAGCCCGACCCAGAGAAACTCGATTTATAATTCTAAGACTAATAGGAAAATAATTAGGAGAGAAACAATTTTAGTAGTCTTGTCAAGCGCGCCGGATGAGAACGACACCACTCAACAGACATAAAGGATAAGAGAAAGATAAATTAAAAGACCAAACTCACCAAGAGAGAAGAACAACTGGAACGTCCAGGTCTAACGCCGAAGGTTGTTGAAGAGATCTGTCAACTAATTGCCAAATAATTAAAAATCACTGGAAAACTTGGGTACTGAAACTGACATCATTCAGCTCATAAAAAAACATTACTCGCGAACCAAGAGCACTATTGCCACCATAAAATACGCGGAAGTTTCACGAGAACAGCACAACCATAACAACCAAGGAGCCCGAACGCGAGACAGCACGAAAAACGAATTATTTGGATTAATTAACAAGACAACGCGGACACGGACATAGACCCGGCGTCTGTATCAGCTGACCGACGCGCCAGCAACAGCAAATCAAGCCAAGCAGACCGCGCATCAGCAGCCAGGCGAGCGAGAGATTGTCACGGGCAAATTTTTGAATAATAAGGTTTATGTTGAATAAAGACTTTTATTCAAAATCTATATACATATACGTTAAAAATTTTAAATTTGAATGACGCTCTGCCGGGGCGTGCATAGCTTATTTATAGTAGGCTTGGGCCTACGTACCTAAAGTGGGGGAACCCGGAGGGGGAACCCGCTAGCTAGGAGTCGTCAAGTGCTGCCATGCGGCGAGAACTGTAAGATATTTATTTCTAGGAAATTGCGGAGCAGCCTTTAAAGCGCAGCTTCGGTGTAAAAACTTACAACTAACAAGTTAAGTGCATGAAATTCGAAGATGGTAAGGACAATCAGCAATTTGGCGTTACATTCCCCCTTCTAGATTCGCCTTGCACCTGAAGGGCGCATTTTTTCGAAAGGGCTCATACTCTCATCCGAACGCGGATGTCGTTTTCGAATTTCGGACTCATGTTCAACTCCTGGATTTTCCTCTCTCACATATCGTACAACAGGGGTTCGCTCTCTATTATTAATAATATCATGGAAACAAAATAAGCTTATGCAGATACTGGGCATACATCGAGATAACAGACCCAGTATTCCACACTTGTACATGATTCCTAGGCTTAATACTGCCATGCTTACATAACCCAGATATGTTAGTGTTTCTGAGGCAGTTTCACTTGGTATTAATTTGTATCCTGTTCTATCAGTCAACGGTATATACGTCAATGTTTTTATGAAAAATGGTGAGATGCTATCAGGAGTACAAATTGAAAATGCGGGATTTTTTTCTATTTTTGAACGTTTATTCTGAAAAAATGGTAACAAATGAATTATTCAAAGTATTGTCCATCGCTAGCCACAACTTTTTCCCATCTTTCTGGCAATTCACGGATACCGTCGCGAAAAAATTCGGCCGGCTTGGCTGCTATCCAGTCATCGACCCATTTTTGGGCTTCTTCGTAAGAATGGAAGCGCTGGTCAGCTAGGCCATGTGTCATCGATCGGAAAAGGTGGTAATCGGAAGGAGCAATATCTGGGCTATACGGCGGGTGGGGTAAGACTTCCCATTTCAGCGTTTGTAGGTATGTTTTGACCGGCGCTGCAACATGTGGCCGAGCGTTGTCATGTTGCAAAATTACTTTGTCGTGTCTTTGCTCGTATTGTGGCCGTTTTTCTTTGAGTGCGCGGCTCAAACGCATCAATTGAGTTCGGTATAGTGCTCCTGTGATGGTTTCGTTCGATTTCAATAGCTCATAATACACCACACCCAGCTGGTCCCACCAAATACAGAGCATGAGCTTGGCGCCGTGAATATTTGGTTTGGCCATCGATGATGATGCATGGCCGGGGTAACCATATGATTTTTTGCGCTTCGGGTTATCGTAATGGATCCACTTTTCATCACCAGTGACAATGCGATGCAAAAAACCCTTCCGTTTTTGCCGTTCGAGCAGCAGTTCGCATGCAAAAAAACGGCGCTCGACGTCTCTCGGCTTCAGCTCATACGGCACCCAATGTCCTTGCTTTTGGATCATTCCGAGGGCTTTTATACGATGGGAAATGGCTTGTTGTGTCACTCCCAATGAATCTGCGAGCTCTTGTTGAGTTTGACACAAGTCTTCATTGAGTATTGCCTCCAATTCAGCATTCTCAAACTTTTTCACTTGGCCCGGCCGCTCTTTGTCCTCAACGTCAAAATCACCACTTCTAAACCGCACAAACCATCTCTCGCACGTTGAAACCGATGGAACATGACTCGGATAAGCCTCGGAGACCAATCGATGTGCTTCAGCAGCACTTTTCTTCAAATTAAAGAAGTAAATTAAAACTTCCCGCAAATGCTGTTTTGTTGGCACGAAACTCGACATATTGAGAGCTCAAAAAAACTATGAATTTGACACTGCGACAAATTGACACATACTGAAAATTAAAGCTATAAGACGTAGCTTTGACATGAACATAGTCACAGTACTGCCTGATGCGTATAGCGTTAGTAACGCCATCTGTTATCAAACCCGCATTTTTAATTTGTACCCCTGATACATTGTTTAACAGGATTTTCTTGATTTTTAATTTGAAATTTTTTTTTTTTTTTTCAGAATAGATGTTTCACAGTTGGTGGTTTCAGCAAGTAGATACGTTGATTGTTCTCGTCTGCAGATGTAGTGTGATAATAGGTTTTTACATTTATCGATTTGTAGTTTATCTATAGGGATATATGAAACAACTGGAGTGCTTAACAATAAATGCTCGTCTTGTGGTAACAGTTGTGATTAGGACAAAAAGGAGAGTCAGTTCTCGTGTCTTCATCCTGCAAGGTGTGTTTGACGTTTAAAATAAGGCTTTAATCGGTCCACGTGTACGTTGACTTCTTTATCTTTAGTTGATATTTTGTAATTGTTGTTCAATAGTTCCGAAGCTATTTCAAAAGGTCTAGTCCATTCCGGGGAGAGCTTACTTAGTTTATGATCGTTGTGAATCATGACCATGTCACCTGGTTTAAAGACTGGCATGACTATAGCTATCTTAGAATCATGTATTTCTTTATGCTTAGCTTTCGCCTGTAGTAGTCGATTCCTTGCACGTTCCAAGTAATGGTTGTGGCGCTTTTTCAGCCATGCGTTAAATATCCATGCGTTGACAAGTTCGTGGTGTGTGAGGGAAGTCGTGGTTCCTAGGATGGAGGGCAAATTAGCCTGCCGTCCAAAAGTTAATTCGAAAGGAGTTTGGTCCAGACTCTCGTGTTTTGACGTATTGTAGGCTAGTGTAATAAATTTTTAATTTTCATCCCAATCAGTGGCATTCCTGTCCATTGTTGTTTTGATAAGGTCTTTTACGACCTGTGCTCTTTCGAGGGATCCGTTCCCTTGTGGGTGGAACGCTGTTGTTTTCACGTGATTAATTTGAAACAGATTTTCGAAATCTTGTATAAGATTCGATATGAAATTTGCACCTTGGTCTGTGAGTATACTTTTTGGAGAACCAAATATATAGATGAAGTGCTCAAATAACTGATCGATAATGGTTTCGCTATCTGTTCTAGCTAGAGGTACTAGTGTCAGATACTTTGTAAATGTATCTTGGATGCTCAAAATGTATTTGTTGTTTTTGCTAGATAGAGGTAGCGGTCCAAAAATATCCATCGCTATTTTGTCGGTGGGTTCCAACGCAGTATCGGGGATCACTGCTTCCGAGCGTGGTTGTACGCGCGTCGATTTCTGTCGTTGACATACGTCACAGCTCTTGACAAACTTTATGATGTCCTCTTTGATTCCTTTCCATTGTGCGATTTTTTTTATTCTATCGAGGGTTTTATTTTCGCCGAAATGTTGACTGGCTGGAGAGCCGGGTGCTTCTCTAATGATGTTATCCTTTTCCTCTTGAGTTAGTTCGGTTTTGTCTGTATCGCAGATGATTAATTTGTAATCTGGGGTTACCTCGCGTGATATGTAATCACAGATCTGACGTATGCGCAGTTTTTCCGTTTTTGTGAACTGTGGATCGCAGAAATGGAATTGTATTGTAGTGAATTTTTGCGAGAGCGTGTTCATTGCGAGATTTGTTAGGATTCTCAACCATTGTTGTTCGTCGTAATCTGGCAAAACCGTTTCGTTGTTAGTTAATCTCTCTGGCGCTTTAATGATCTTTTTCCAGAGTTTTCCAATGGCATTCGGCTTGACCACATACTTAGCAGGCAGTTGGTTACTGGAAAACCATTGTTTATAGCGTCCCAGTAAGGCGGTGGCTTCGTCGTTCTCAATTTCCTTTTCGGTAGTTATAAAAACTCTGGACAGAGCGTCAGCTGCTTGATTCTCTGAGCCTTTTTTGTATTCGATCTTGTAGTCATACTCCTCTAAACGCAGTCTCCATCGTAGCAGTCTCGATGATTGATCCTTCACGTTAACGAGCCACTGAAGAGCTTTATGATCTGTTTGAATTGTAAATTTTCGTCGCAATAAATATTGTCGGAGTCTTTTACAGGCCCAAACAACCGCCAATAACTCCTTTTCGGACGTATTGTAGTTAACCTCAGGTTTATTGAGTGTTCTGGATATATAAATACATGGATGTCCTTCCTGCGACAGCACAGCACCGAGTCCTACGTTTGACGCGTCGGTGGTTAGTATAAATTCCTTACTGTAGTCCGGATATCTTAACACTGGTGCAGAACACAACATATCCTTCAAAGTGTCAAACGATTTTTGGCAGTTCGAAGTCCAGTTAAAAATATGATCTTTTTTTGTTAAATCAGTGAGAGGTTTTGCTATTGTTGAGAAATTTTCCATATATTTTCTGTAATATCCGGCAAGCCCCAGGAAAGACTTCACCTCGGTTGGTGTTAATGGAGTTCTAAAATTTCTCACGGCTTCTAATTTACCTGCATTAGGTTTGACGCCCTCGTCTGTGATAACATGCCCAAAATATTCCAGTTCAGGTTTTAGAAACTCACACTTGTCCGGCTGCAGCTTCAGCCCAGTTTGTTTAAGTCGTTCAAACAAAATTACTAAATTTTCATTGTACTCCTTTAACGATAATCCGAAGACAATTATGTCATCAAGGTAAACGAAGCAGATTCTTCCGACTAACCCCCTGAGGGCCATGTCCATCATTCGCTGGAAAGTAGCTGGAGCATTCTTTAGTCCGAAGGGCATTCGCTCGTACTCAAAATGTCCCTCGGGCGTGGAAAAAGCTGTGTACTTTTTTTGATGATTCTTCCCTAGGAACTTGATGGAATCCGGAGCTCAGATCTAAGGCTGAGAAAAACTTAGCTTTTCCTAACTGGTCTAAGATATCGTCGATCACTGGTAACGGATAAGCGTCGGGATCGGTTTTTTCATTAAGTTTTCGGTAATCAACTACAATTCTCCATTTCTTTGTTCCAGATGCATCATCCTTCTTTAGAACCACCCAAATTGGCGAATTATTTGGTGATTTCGAGTATGTGATCACTCGTTTATTGAGCATTTCTGTTATTTGCCGAGAAATTTCTGTCTTATGGCACTCTGGTGGTCGATAGGACACGTTGTTTATGGGTTTGTTGTCGGTGAGAACAATTTGGTGGTACGCGAGGTTCGTGCATGGGAGAGGATCTCCTTCGAAAGTGAAGATTTCGTGATACACTTGAGTAATTCGAGCGATCGACTCTTGATGTCATTTTCGATATGTCCTAATCTTGTGTGATTCTTCAAGATTTCTAAGCGTTTAGTTAGTTCGCTAGCTGTGATAGTGAATATTCGTTTTTTTGGAATACTCACAGGTGTTTCTTGTACCTGGCCAATTGTTATTTTGATTGGGGTTGCTTTTTCATTGTGAATAGGAATTTTTATTTCTCCTTTGTCTATACCGTATATAGCGTTGGCTATTCCTTTAATATTTTCAATAAGGAGATTGCCTGACTGTTGCGCTACAGATACCGTGATTTTAGTGACGCTATTAGCCGGTAAATAAATTTCGTTAGTTTGAAGAGGATATTTGTTTTCATCAAGCTGCAGTACGTCGTTCGATAAACTATATTTGTATGCGTGTAGAAAGGGCAGACCAGTTAGTCCATCCTCAGGCATGGGAAAGTTGTCAGGAACAATATGAAATGAATGTCGTTTTCCTTAAAAATATAAATTTGTCATCTCTTCGGTCTCATGTGTGTCTCTTCCCATGGTAAAAGTTCCTGTTTCTCTTCGTACTCGATGTTCTGGGGAAACGAGTCCTTTTTTTATGAGATTAATCGAAGATCCACTATCTGTTAGTAATTTTCCTGTTCTTGTTGTTCCCCATAATCGGATTGCGACTGATTGCAATCTTCCAGATACTGCTGATATTCTGTCTTTTCTTGCCCGATCAGTTGGTCTTCCTCTTGTTTCGTTGGTTCTATCTTCGCTTAGATTAGTGGTCGTCGTTCGCACATGATTGTTTTGCGGCGGTCTCTTTTGGTTGTAGGGCTGTTGAAAATTTTGAGTCTGTTTATTCTTCGCATAACATGTTTCATCCATATGACCGCTTCGCTTGCAGATGTTGCAAAACAGCTTTGTTCGGTCAGCCAAAGGTATAGAATAATAACGCGTGCGCGACCCAGTCGGAGCGGTTCGACCATCTGCTGTAGCTCGTTGCTTATCGAAGGTCTGAATGGTGCGTCCTTTACGTTGTTTTTCTGTTATCCAGCATTCAGCTTCGAGTGCCTGTTGGTAAGCTGCATTCACATCGTCGGGGCGTTGAGTACGTACTTGCGAACCGATTTCTTCTCGAAGATTCATCACGTAGCGTTTAGTCGCCGATTTTTCCTCGATCTGCATAGCTACAGCACGGTGTCGTGTGCTGGAATGTTCGCTTTGAACGGCGTATTTTAACTCATTCAGTAATTGACGAAAACGTAGTGTATAGCCCTGCACATTTTCAGTTGGTTGTTGTCGAATGTTGTCGAGACGTGAACGAGCAGTCTCGACAGAAGTCGTTACTGCTACATTTTTTTCAGAGCATCGTATAATTCTTCAAATGTGTCAATCCGAATATACCGGATCGCTCGCTTAGCATTATTCCGAATTCTTTCGGCCAAGATAAAATCGAGTAATAATTCGGGTTGAAAACAGCGGTCTCTCGCTCGACGAACGCTACGGATAAAATCCTTTGTTCCTACGTCGTCTTTTCCTCGAAGGCTTTCGATAGTACGTATCAGTTCCTTGGCTGGGAATACGTGATTGTTTACACAGTGTGGCCCTTCCGTTCGGTCGTGAGTCGCAGCGTGCGCGAGCGGGTTGTTTAGTCTACTGAGTTCCGGTGATGAGGAGCCCGAAGAGGTCGAGGGTCGTCTTTGTGTCGAGGTTCGTGGGACCGAAGTTTTTTCAATCTCGTCATCGCTTTGTTCCTCGTCCTCGGTGGCGAGGACCTTCATGTGTTTTGCGAGCCTTCTTATGTCGTTTAATCGTTGTTTATTTTCTTGGTTTGCTACTTCAAACCTTTTTTCGGTTAATGCAAATTTTTCGGAGATTTGTTGGTATCTTTCGTCGGCAAGAGCTCCTTGAGCCTTGATTGGCTCCATGATTTTAGCTAGGGATGACTCTTTGTCTGATATTGTAGATGGAGAATTAGCTCGTGATTTCATCATTGTAGGATTGATATCAGGAGGGGTTCGTCTGATTTTAGTGGCGTCTTTGTCAGTATCGTCGTCACTATCCTCGGTAGAAAAATGCGGCTTTTGAGTTCTATACTCACGAAATGCCAGCGTATTGTTTTTAACCTTTAAGTAATAAAATACCCTAACTATTATTATACTCGTGAATTATTTGTGTGCTTATACTATCGTACGGGTGTATCGGGTGTGGATTCGCGACGCGGTTGACCGTAGGAATTGTAATGTTGGACCGTGGTTGGAGATAGCCTTGCCTCCGGCCTTTTGTTTTAGCTCTGTTATTGGGAAGCAAGTTGCAAGTTGCTGGATTCGCGGATCCAGTCCTACGGGTCGAATTCTTACGTGAACGCTGAGATTGTTGCAGTGTGGCTGGCCAGGAGATTTTCTAGTGTACCGTGGTGCTTCGGAGTTGTCTCGGGCTGCTGCTGCGATGATTGAAGTCGAGATGTCAGCGGTGCAAGCTCTGCTTGGTGACGTCTGCTTCTTTCTTCTTTAGAAGATAATTACGTTCAGAGATCGGAATGTAATCCGATATAACGTTTTGTATTTTCTCGAAATCCTTTCGTAATAACAGTTACTAAATTCACCGTGTAGGATTTGTCGAAGTTTCTTCTCTTCTAATTATTTTTTATTTATTTTTTTCCGTGTATTTTTACAGGAGTCCGTGGAGTCCCTGGATTCGTCACAAGATAGCAATCTTTTGATCGTAATCGTGGATTTACTATCCTGGCAGGATCGCCAAAATTTGTCACGGGGTAAATTTTTGAATAATAAGGTTTATGTTGAATAAAGACTTTTATTCAAAATCTATATACATATACGTTTAAAATTTTTAATTTGAATGTCGCTCTGCCAGCGCGTGCATAGCTTATTTATAGTAGGCTTGAGCCTACGTACCTAAAGTGGGGGAACCCGGAGGGGGAACCCGCTAGCTAGGAGTCGTCAAGTGCTGCCATGCGGCGAGAACTATAAGATATTTATTTCTAGGAAATTGCGGAGCAGCCTTTAAAGCACTGCTTCGGTGTAAAAACTTACAACTAACAAGTTAAGTGCATGAAATTCGAAGATGGTAAGGACAATCAGCAATTTGGCGTTACAAGATCAAGACAGCCGAGCTCGATTCTCCCTAGTTGGGACATCCACCGCTGAGCGCAGAAGTCAGAATCCGATAACACCACGGATAAAGAAGAGCGCGGAACCTTCAGAGCGATTACACGCCACAAATAAATTGTACGGCTAAAAGGCGCCAAAAAGCCTAACACCGAAGAATTCTCTATGATTATTGAATAAATCCTATTTATACTTCCTATAGAAGTCTATAATTAATTATCTTAGTGTTCGAGCATAAATTCTTCTCCTCAGAAGACTAAAATTTAATGCTAACGTAAAAATAACGTTACAATACAATGAATAGCATCCGCAAATGATAAAACTGTTAGCCACAGCACAAGCGCTGCAGCACATTGGAAGGAATTAAGTAATACTAAACGCACACATGCCATCAGCCTGCCATACAATAAGCCTAATACATTTATACAGATAGTCCAGTCAATGTACATAACTGTACACTGCAGGGATGCAATCACTTGAGGAAGACGCCAGCCAGATGCGCCTACTTATTTATCCCTTGGCTATACAGCCGCACCCTAGCAATATTGTTGCTAGAGAAAGACAGCCTATTGTTAAATTCATACATACAAAATAAGTGCACACTGTGGCCTCTCCTTCAAGCCTATACACACTCAATATAATTTAAATAATTTAATATAATAAAAATAAGAATTTTAACATTAACTATAGTTATATAGTTGTTCGCATCATATTATAAACAATTGGATCATCGTAAGCATTATCTTATATGGAAATCTTCTTTGTCAGCGAGCAGATATACGTATGGAGGGGGTGACACGCGCCAGGATGACGCGTGACAAATAACAGTATATATTTGTTATATTCACCAGGTATTTTTTATGCAATCACTGTTATATAATTTAAATAAACATTGAATTTATTATTGTTCATTACTGAGTGCTTTTAATTATTTATACTTGTCACCAGGATCCTTAATCTTACTATTCGCATCTGTCACTCGACATGCTACGTGTGAATGTATCGACTTGCTACCTGTCGACAGGTTAAAAATAATTTACTCACACTCACTATCATAACAATTTTTGGTTCTTCGAGCCGGATATAATTTACTCATACTCATTATCATAACAAGTACCTATTAGCGGGTTCAAACATTTTTTTTTTTTTTAATTTCATTTTTCAACTCCTTAAAGTATCAAAAATCACTCCTTCAAATTTTATGAAAAAATTCTGAACAGAAAAAAAGTTACAGCGATATATAGCAGTCTAGGTCGAAGCGCGTCGGGTAGCCCGCGCTCGGTTCTCGCGCGCGGCAGCTGTATACCCCCACTCTCTACAATACTGGGGTCCTTTTGTGTACTAACGTATACAGATCTTGACCTGGCTTCTAAACGCGTTCCCAGTTCTATTTCGGTTGTCTTCCGGAGCGTTGAAATGAGTCCTTACACGAAGGGAAAGAAAAACACGAAAGTTAAAAAAAATATATCAGAAGAACATCGCACAATTTTACAAGAAATCAGTATGCATCGGAGCACAGCACAACATTTAGAAGCACATCTGCACAGAAATTATCATCAAATATAGATTTCGACGTAAAACGTGATGATAGTTTTCATTTCTGCATACTGGCATTTTCCCTCGTTTTCTCGGCCTTATCGAGTATGCTGAAATGTAAAACATGTGACAAAGACGTTGTGTTTACCAAGACTGGGATTCAAGGAATCGGATTCAAAATAAATATTGCTTGCGAGTGCGGTGATCGACATAAAGAGTGGTTAAATTTTAAGGGCCGATGTTGATTTTGAATAAAACACAAATTATTTAGGAAATTATTGTCAATTCTTTTTATTATGATAATATGGTATGGTTCAATTATGTATGGAACAAAATATCGGCCAAATGGCCGCCACGACCTCGGCGGCACACCTCCATTCGATGGTCCAAATTTTCGATGACGCTTAGGCATAATTGAGGTTCTATGCCGTTAATGTGCCGAATTATCTCATCCTTTAGCTCTTGAATTGTTGCTGGCTTATCGACGTACACCTTTTCTTCCAAATAACCCCAAAGAAAGAAGTCCAACGGTGTCAAATCACATGATCTTGGCGGCCAATTGACATCGCCACCACGTGAGATAACACGGCCATTGAATTTGTCGCGCAAAAGAGCCATTGTTTCGTTAGCTGTGTGGCAAGTGGCACTGTCCTGTTGAAACCACATATCGCCCACATCCATATCTTCCCATTCGGGCCATAAAAAGTTCGTTATCATCTCACGATAGCGAACACCATTCACAGTAACTGCCTGACCGGCCTCATTTTGGAAAAAATACGGCCCGATGATGCCACCAGTCCATAAACCGCACCAAACAGTCACTCTTTGTGGGTGCATTGGGTTTTCGACAATCACTCTTGGATTATGATTCGCCCAAATGCGGCAATTCTGCTTATTGACGAATCCACTGAGGTGAAAATGTGCCTCATCACTGAAGATGATTTTCTTCGAAAATTGATCATCCACTGTTGCCATTTCTTGCCACCATTCTGACCATTGACGACGTTTGGAATGGTCAAGAGGCTTTAGTTCTTGAGTCAATTGCACCTTATAAGCATGTAAATGCAAGTCTTTATGCATAATGTTCATCAACGACGAGCGTGAGAGGTGCAATTGTTGGGCACGACGACGAGTTGAGGTGGACGGCTCTCCAGCCACACTATCGTGAACAGCAGCAATATTTTCTGCAGTACGAGCTGTACGAGCATGCACTGGTGTTTTAATATCTCCTACAGACCCGGTTTGCTGAAATTTTTGCACGATTTTTTCGATTGTACGCACATTTGGACGATTAAATTGACCGAAAAAATCACGAAGTGCACGATATGAATTTTGATTTGAACGCCCATTTTCATAATAAGCCTGAATAACTTTAACGCGTTGCTCGATTGTGTATCTTTCCATGGTTCAAATTGAGTTAGTCTGAAATTGAGAAATGTCAAATGAAATGCAGAAAAAAACTTGACGTTTAGGTGTGGTTCACATTCAACATCGGCCCTTAAAATTTAACCACCCTTTATAAACTCGTGTAGTTTCATAAATACTGGATTCGAAATCAACCGACGAATTGTGTTTGTGTTGAGATTGCTTGGCGTCGGTCGTAATGGCTTGGAACTCTTTTGTGCGCTGATGGACTTGACATCGAATTTTAGTGAAACGACTTATTATAGACTTCTATCTAATGTTGAAATTGCAGCCGAAGCTGTCGCCGATGTTTGTCTAAAGAAAGCTGGCGAGGAGGAAAAGCAGAGAAATAAAGAGAACGGTTTACCAGAGGACGAGCTAACGGTTTCGCGAGACGGCACCTGGAGTAAGCGTGGCTATAGTTCTCTCATCGGCGTTTCTACAGTGAATGGAAAATATACGAGCAAACTTGTAGATTTTTTCGTGTCCTCGAAAACGTGTAACAGTTGCGAAATTATGGCAAAAAAATTGAATCGTGTTGAGTTTGACATATGGTACGAAATCGAGCATAGCGAAGAGTGTTGTGCTAATTACGAAGGTAGCTCCGGCGGCATGGAAGTTCAAGGCATGATAAACATTTTTGAAAATTCAATGAACCTCCATTTGGCTTACCATTAAGTATGCTTACTACATAGGCGACGGAGACTCGAAAACTTTCACAAATTTGTTGCAAGCCAAAACGTATGGAGATTTTATAATAAAAAAACTCGAGTGCGTCTTGCATGTTAGAAAGCGAATGTTCCGTCATTTGAAAGACGTTAAAAAATCGTTGACTGAGATAAAAAAATTCAAAAAAGCTGAAGAAAAAAAACAAGACGCAGAAAAACAAATGGCTCAAAATGAAAAGAAAACATCAGTCAAACAACCACGGAAAAGAAGAAAAGTCAGTGGAGTCCCACCACCACCACCGCCAGCAAAAACAACCGACTTAACTGGAAAAATGATGAAACAAATGTCGGTTAATTACAGTTTGGCCATCCAGCGGAATCCAGATTCTAAGGAAAACATGAAAAAAGAAATTTTGGCCGGCTTTTATCCCGTTATTTCTACGGACGATGCACCGCAGCATCAGTACTGCAATGCACACTGGTGCAAGTACCTGCAGGCTCAAACCGAGAACAAGCCGTATAAGCACAAACCAGCACTAAGTAAGGAGGTCCAGGAGATGGTAAAACCCGTTTATGAAAAACTATGCGACGACGAATTGATTTCACGGTGCTTAGGAAAGAATACACAAAACAACAACGAGTGCTACAACAAGACGCTTTGGGCGATTGTCCCAAACATACGTATGTAGGCAAGAATGTCGTGGAACTGGCTGTTCACATTTCCTTGTCTATTTTTAATGAAGGACGTATGACTCTCTTAAAAATGTTGGAAACAATGGGCTGCACTATAGGAATTAATGCCTACAATTATGTTCAGAAGAAGGACGAAGAAAGGATTGCGATGGCTGAAAAAGCTACCAAGGCGGCAACCAAGGAAGGGCGTTTGGCAAGAAAAGAAGCCCAACCTGTTGGGCCTGCTCCAACTCCTGAGTTGGAGCAGGCTGAACAGGACTCAGGCGTACTTTTATACGGTCCAGGGATTGTAGATTAATCAATTGAAGGTAATAAAACTTCACATATTCCGAGAAATATAGAAAAGAATACGTAAAAAACTTTAAACGCGTTTTTCTCGAAACGACTTTTTTCGCATGGCGAATAGTTAATCTCCGGATTCACTGGACCGATCATCCCCGGAATTTTTTCACTTGTTTATTTGGGTGTTCTGCGTAGGAATCCACCACTTTTTTGCAAAAAAGTTATCAACAAAAAATTTGGCAACACAGAAAAGATAAAGAAAAAGGTGGTTTTTTGCATTTTTTTTTCAAGCAAAGGCCATTTTTTTATTTTTTTACTTTTTTGCATATCGGTGGTGGATTCCTGTGTAAAAAACCTTCCTCTTTAACGTGCTTTTTCCCAATTTTGTTTCAGACCTCCCAATCCGGAGATTATCTGTCCACCATGGGATTACTTTTTTTTCGAGGACCGTACTTTGGCGCCCTCTACCAATCACGGACAAAATGATCAGCCAAGGACTCGGGTTTTTCTTTATTCTCCATAAAATGCCTAGTGTTTAAAAAAAACATGTTGATAGCTAATAAAGAAGCTGAGATAATCTTATTGGAAAATTTACTTTTTTTTGACCTTCTAATAGGTACTAGTACCTTTAATCCGCTACGCTCTACCGCTCACGCAGCCAACATCCATGTACACGATAGACGACAACAATCGGTAAGTAGAAACACACCTATTGTCTTAGTATATATCTACAACAATGAAATATTCTAGAATTATTCAGCCTCATCCCTGCTGGTAAATCCCGGCTAAATCGAGGTTGGCCCTTATCGACGATTGTGCGTCCCTTTCTAAAAATTCAACATTAAAATCAAGGACGTAACATCTACATTGTTTCAAGATCAGATGGAACTGCAATCTTCTTTTCAACCGCAAACTCCTTAAGTGCCAGGTACTTGCTGATTCGATTCTCAATTTCTTCTCTCATACTGTTATTGCTGTCTTGCATAGCCTCCATGTCGCGATACTCTTGGGTTTTTTCCGTTTCCAGCTCATCCTTTTGCTCAATGCGTTTGATTCTGCAGCTTGCGGCATAGCCGCGGTTCTTCAATGTCCTTCGACGTTGTTTCATTCTAATTATATTATCTCGAGTGAGTCCGCGCAACTTCAACTGACGATTCAAATCTCGAACCGATATCGTCACCAGCTCGTCATCACTGATGTCCAGACAGGGTCCGGGTGAAAGAGGGTCCTGAAATTATCAATTATTGATATATTTGCAATAACAGATTTCATTTGTAAATCGTTACAGCTTATGGCGAGCAATGCAGCTTACGGGTTATTCACTACATCAATCAGTAGCAAGTAATAGTTGGGTAAGAGGTTCTAAAAAGTACTAGTCGAGGCCATTTTATTGTTTGGATGATAAAACATAATTAATATAACAATGTAATCAACGTATGACATAAGGAAGACATCATCATTGCCCTGTAAAACCTAACTATAAATATTCATTCATTAAACTGATCAAGCGCATGTTGATAGAGATCATTCTGTGATTAGCCAAATTAATATTTTGATGAAAAAAAAAACAAACAAGTTCTTGACGAGGTGACTTTCAAGTGTGTTCAAGTATGTGTGTGTGTATGCTAGTAAGCGTAATCGATGGACAGAAGTTATAATCACCGCGTCTAGGAGGAATGCGTGGGTAAGAATTAAATTTTACTAATTATTTACGTACGTGTACGCATTTGCTCTACCCTACTCTTATTTCTAATTTTCCTTCTCCACCAGAGTAACCTCATCTCTCTACATTACCGTCTCCACGTTACCGACACTATTTAAGCAGAGTGGACAGCGTAGCGCGGAAAAATGGTGGTGGTGGGGGTAGCCGCATGGTGGGGGAAAAAGTAGGAATTGAAGTGGAATGGAGAAAACGCGTACACATTCTACTCGTGAATTACTTTCTTCATCACTGGTCCTCGTTGCATGGAAATAATGAAGGTCTTTGAGTTTGTAGTCACCTATTCTATTATTGTATTACAAATGTGTTTTAAATTTACGCTGTGGCTATTGACGGTTTGAATTTAATACGTGATTTGTCTTAATTAATTCATTTTTTAATTTATACCTGAGCAGATGTCACCATATGGAGCTTAACAATCAATTTACTCGAAATTTAATCTCATCCCGACTGTTGCTTGCTAGCACGATTCTTAAATTTACCTATGCAAGGAATCTCCTGGTGATATTTTCATTCTTATAAGGATTTATAATTTATATCGTGAACTGGCGACACGGTATCGAGTTCAACACTCTATTTATTGAAAACTTAAATTCATTTCTCGCGGACCAACTTGGCCTCACTCCCGGACACGGTTTCAACTCGATTGGGCAGTGACTGTGTGTCCTCATTAATGGTCTCGTTAGGACGAATTATGAGATTTGTCGAGAGACATTAGTGTAACCATTGGACGTTATTATTATTATTATTTTTATTTATTCATTCCAATCGGCATGGTTATAGAATGTCATGTTTCTGAAATAATTCCTCTATGATACGAGGGTCAATCAATAAATAGTCGGCTTTGCGCCATCTGTTGGTCGAGGAAAGATATCAATAGCGACGTTTAGTAGTGCCATCCTTCACATGACTGTTTCAAAGTTTCAGCTCGCTGCGATGTTTAGTTTGCGTTTAACAGCCATCGAAAGACAAACAACTTTTGTGTTTTTACAAAAATGGAAAAAATTGAGTATCGTGCAGTGATTCGATTTTTGATTTTGAAAAAGAAAACGAACAATGAAAACAAAGTGGAGCTAGATGAAGTTTATATGGACCTTGCACCTTCGTTATCAACCATTAAATATTGTACAGCTGAATTTGAACGCGGTCGTACGAGCATTGTTGACGATGAACGTCCAGGCCGTCCAAATGAGGTCGTCATACCAGAAACAATTGAAAAAGTCCACGATATGGTGTTAAATGATCGGAGACTAAAATTGCGTGAGATTGCTGAGGCCACAGGCATATCATATGGCTCGGTGATTTCAATCCTGAGTGATCAGTTGGGTATGAAAAAGTTATCCGCAGGATGGGTGCTGTGTTTGCTCACTGTCGACCATAAAAGAGAACGTGTAACTAAGGCGTGTTTGGCGATCAATAAGCGTGATCCTGTTGAGTTTTTGCGTCGTTACGTAACCGTGGACGAAACATGGATCCATCACTATACACCAGAAACAAAGGAACAATCGAAACAATGGACTTCACCGACCGGGCGTGCTCCGAAGAAGACGGTGCCATCGGCCGGTAAGATCATGGCCACAGTTTTTTGGGATGCACGCGGTATAATCTACATCGATTACCTTCCGCCGAAAAAAAAACTATTAATGGCGAATACTATGCAGCCGTACTGACCCGATTCAACGACGAATTGAAGAAAAAACGTCCACATTTGGCGAGGAAAAAAGTGCTCTTCCATCAAGACAATGCACGCGTTCACACGTGCCCAGTTGCCATGGCCAAAATTCATGAATTTAAATACGAATTGCTTTCGCAGCCACCGTATTCTCCAGATTTGGCCCCCTGTGACTACTTTCTGTTTCCAAACCTGAAAAAATGGCTTGGCGGAAAGAGATTTGGTTCCAGAGATGACCTCATCGCCGCAACAGAGACCTATTTTCAGGACTTTCCGAAGTCGTAATATTCGGAGAGCATCAAAAAATTGGAAAATCGTTGGAATAAGTGTATCGAGCTAAAAGGAGATTATGTTCAGAAACAAAAAGATTTTTGTCCAAAAAAACGCGATTTTCTTTACCAAGCCGACTGTTTATTGATCGACCCTCGTATTATTTGACGAATTTCGTTTGACTCATAATATGGACGTAGAAAAGGCGAGCTGTCGTCGAATCGGTCTGGCCTACTTGACTATCGTCGTCGCTTATTATTATTTTCGTTTTCCTCCGCTACGAGATACCTGTTCATGATATTATACGGGGCTCGCAATGTATTGACGATACGCATCCTGCGTTCTTGATACTGTAGTTTATAATTGCTGGATTAAGTCGTTAATCGACCACCTGAAGGGGCTATCGATTATAAGTTTTGAACTTAATTATGCTATGGCATGAATTTATGCAAGGGTTTGCCGATTAATCATCCATAGGCGATAGAACATTGCGTTCTGGGCACAGGCAACCGTATTATACGTATGGAGTTTAGCAAATCGGTGCAATGCTCTTGCCCGAACAATGTTCGCTTTGGTATGTACCTGGCGACTGACAATTTCTCCCGCGTGCTCTTTCGATGCTACCTTGAGCGATGGACGAGCAAGCGAGGACAATGGTTACAGTGTCAGCAATTTTGTCTAGCTAAAGAACTCTCAGTTGCCTTGCTTTCATTTCACATTCTTTAACTAATTCTTATAACGGTTTATATACATACCAAACTACTATATTTACCACATAGTATTATTTTATTACTATATATACACTCATACACATGCATTAACAGGGTGGCCGATTTATCTGAAGACTGAAATATTTCGAAAACTACAAATCGGATCAAAAAAAGTTCTCAATAAAATTTGTTCGCCTGGAAGATGGTCATCCAATGATACCAAAGTCGACCCCCCATCCCTACTCCCTGGGGTAGGGGTGAGGGCAACTTTGAAATCGTAAATGGGAACTCCTATTTTTTATTGCAGGTTCGGATTTCCCATAAAAAAATAAGTAACTTTTATCAGAAACATTTTTTTTCGGTTCGTGATCGATGGCGCTGTAATCGCAAGAAACCTGATTTTTGCGAATATCTCGAGAAGTTACACATCGCATCGAAAAAAGAAAAAAGACATGTTTCATTTTTCAAAAAACTATTCAGCGATACGAAACTCGATCCACCCTCCCCCCTCCCATACCTACCCCATTATGCTGAAAATGGAAGTTGCTTCAAAATCGTGATCGGAAAACCCTATTTTTTTCCTTGTTTTTCATGACAAAATCCATTGATTTGACTTTATTGTTGATATGAAATGTTCTCACACATGGCGCTGCAATCGCAAGCATGTATTCGTTTATCAATAAATTAACAACTACTTTTAGCGTTACCCAGGAACAACGACGTGGACGTAGTAGTTTTTGTTCCCATCGGGGTGCTTGTTTTAAATGAATCCCGTTGCCTCTCACCATCGGGGTGCTTGTTTTACGTAAGTCCCCTTGCCTCTCACTATTTAATACATTAGGTTAAATGTTCGAAATTGTGACCTTGAATTTCTAGACACTTATTTATTCTTTCCTCGAATGATTGTACACAGGAGAGGCCCTCACCCCCACCCTGAAATCGTAAATGGTCATCTTTGACAACGCTGCACTGGCTTTTATAAGCCCGTAGTTCACCATACGGTCACAGTGGCGCGTCAAGGTCAATATCAACGATTTTAACTGAAAACACCTCCAACATTGTCAATTCACTTAACTATCTTTACCCTTCATTCCTTAAACTGAAGTACGAGTGCGAAATGAATGCTGCAACCATAGAAGAAAAAACTGAAATGATTCTGATTTTCGGTGAATGTAGGCGGAATGTTGACGATGCTGTTGCCTTGTATGCTGAGCGTTTTCCAGATTATGTTTGCTCATGTTCTTTTAAATTCACATGAAATTCACTTTTATTTTATTTTGTAATATTTTGTATATATTTTCCAAATTATTTCGCAGCCTAAGAGAGACGGTACAATAAAAACAACTTTCTCTTTTAAAACATATATGTGTTTGGTTTTTTTCCCCTGCCGTGAGTGAAAACTCATAATTATCAATACTGTTATGCTGGTACCGGGTAATTAGATTATTCGGTATTCGGTATAATATTAAAAAAGTTATTATTTTTGGGATCGTTTGCTGATAAGGAGATGAATCTCGAAGGAATAACGGCGCAGCGGGGTCGTCCACAGCGACTGCTAGGATGGAACGCAGCGAAACTCGACGAAAAGAAGCTCATTATGACCCTACGCAACGGCCTCGAAGGCATCCCACCGGGCCCAATCAATGACGACGACAAGGAGCAAGCAGAAGCCGTGGTCAATGGCCCAATGCAGCTCATCGAAACGGCTTGTAACGCAGCAATGCCGAGGAAGAAAGGATGGAATGGGAAGCGGCAGGCGCACTGGTGGACCGATGAAATCGCGGGGATACGCAGGAACTGTCTCAAACTCAGACGCAAGGCGCAATGAGCTCGGAACAGGCCCGAGGCCACGCGAATAACGGCAGAACACCATGCCGCAGAAAAAGAACTGAAAAAAGCTATACGATAGAGCAAAGACCGTAGCTGGCGCACGCTGTGTAAAGAAGTCGACCAGGACCCCTGGGGGGAGGGATACAAGCTCGTCATCGGGAAGCTGATCAGAGCAAGCACAAACGGTCAGCTGGAATCAGAAACTATGAATAATATAGTAGACACCCTTTTTCCAACCCACCCTGAGAGGGAAGAGGACCAGGCGCCGGGAAGAACGGAGGATATCGCTCTGTTCAGTGAGCAGGAACTGAAAACAGCTGTAGCGTCGCTAAAAAACGGGAAAGCGCCAGGGCCGGATGCCATACAGGCAGAGGTGTTGAAAGCAGTCACAAGTCACTACCCACACCTCATGCTAAACATGTACAACGCATGTTTGAAGACAGGAATCTTCGCAATGCGATGGAAAATAGCACGACTGGTGCTGATCAGCAAATGCAAAGGGAATACCGGAGCACCATCATCGTACAGACCGCTGTGCATGCTGGATACGGCGGGGAAAGTGATGGAGAAGCTGCTAAAGCCGCGCATGGAATTGGCGGTACGGGCTGCCGGAAACCTGCCTGACCAGCAACACGGGTTCCGACGAGGACGATCCGCCATTAGCGCGATCACAGAAGTAGCGGCTGCTGTCGAAAGAGCGAATGTGGTGTGCCACCAAGCGCGACCGATCGCAGTGCTGGTCACTCTCGACGTAAAAAATGCTTTTAATTCTGCAAGATGGATTGACATGATAGAGGCCCTTGAGCAGACCTTTCAGGTGCCAAGGTACCTTCTAACGACGATAAAAGATCATCTGAGGAACCGATGGCTCCAGTACGAAACGGAAAAAGGCCAAAAATTGAAAAACGTCACCGCTGGGGCGGCGCAGGGATCGGTCTTGGGACCGGACCTTTGGAATGCTGCATACGATGGTCTGCTTCGAACAGAAATACCGAGCGGAACGTTTCTGGTCGGCTACGCTGACGACGTCGCCGCGGTCATCACCGCTCGCACCGCCGAACACGCGCAGCTGAAGCTGAATCAGGTCATGAGGAGGGTCAACGATTGGATGGACAGACACGGACTGCAGTTGGCGATCTCGAAGACCGAAATTGTCATGCTCACGAGGAGACGGATCCCAACTCTCATCGATATGACAGTTGGAACCCAAAAAATCCGAACGAAGCGATGGGCAAAGTACCTGGGGCTGATGCTGAACACTAAGCTTACCTCCTGGGAGCACATCCGTAATGCTACCGACAAGGCGGCGACAGTGACAGCATCACTGAGCAGACTGATGGCCAACGTGGGCGGGCCAACGCCGAGCGGACGCAGGCTACTGATGACGACGGCCCAATCAATAATGCTGTACGGAGCCGAAATATGGGCAAACGCATTGAAGGTCCGGAAGTACGGGTCGAGAATAGCTTCTGTTCAACGGCGAGGGGCATTGAGGATTGCGTGCTCCTACAGAACGGTATCGGAATCAGCGGTGCTGGTGGTTTCTGGAGCAATCCCGATTGACTTGCTGGCCTTGGAACGGAAAGGCATATACGAGAGAAGAACGGAGACCAGCAGAGAAAATGCAGCGGTAGAGGAGCGCACTCGCTCGATGAAGCGCTGGCAGATACGCTGGGACAACGCCACCGAAAGACGCTGGACGAACAGACTCAATAGAGCTAAGATCATGGATAGAGGAGACGCACGGGGAGGTGGACTTCTACACGACCCAATTCCTCACGGGGCACGGGTATTTCCGAGCATACCTGCACAAGATGAGGAAGGTGAGGTCCCCTCAGTGATGGTACTGCAACACGGAACGCGATGACGTTCTCCACACGTTTTTCGAGTGTGCTCGATTTGCGGCGGACAAGGGAATACTGGAGAGGACAGGAGGTCAAATCACGCCTGACAACGTGATTGGAACAATGCTTCGGGACGAGGAGCAATGGAACGCCGTCGCAGCGTACGTACACACCGTACTGAGACAAAAGAAAGACGATGGGTGCCTAGCGGACCCTGAATAAAAAATTGGGAAACAGAAGAAGAGCCCGCTCGGGCGAAATACAGCACGGCCCTGACTGAAGTAATGCGAAAGCGGTTCCGGTCAAGGCCCCACGTGGGAAATGAGGAGGGTTTTTTTAGTCGGTATGCCAAGATGGTGAGTCCGACACATGAGGAGGCGACGCGACAGCACCTTACGATGCAGAAAGCATTTTTTCCCCTCAGATAATAATAATAATAATAATAATAATAATAATAATAATAATAATAATAATAATAATAATAATAATAATAATAATAATAATAATAATAATAATAATAATAATAATAATAATAATAATAATAATAATAATAATAATAATAATAATAATAATAATAATAATAATAATAATAACAATAATAATAATAATAATAATAATAATAATAATAATAATAATAATAATAATAATAATAATAATAATAATAATAATAATAATAATAATAATAATAACAATAATAATTTTTTTATACAGCAGGTGGAAATGCTTTACGCACAAGGATAGATCCCAGTGTCGGGCTCCCACACGTGGTTTACCGACTAAAACCACCTACTGTGCCTAGCTTGGAACTGTTTGTCACATTACTTCAAAGGTCTAGGTCTTTTCATTTTCTCCTTCGTCTCCGGTTCAGCTCACCTCCGTTTGGCTGACCTCATTTTCTTCGGCCGTCCCTCTATCCAGGTCCCGTTTTTTGGTGCACAGGACGCTGCGTATCCATTGGGATATGGCGTTCCAGTTGGTTCTGCTGGCCAGCATTGCGTCCACGATGTTTGACAGCGTGAGCTCTCCTAGATCCCTCTCCAGTATATGCCTGCTCTGCGCCCATTGGTTGCATCCAAAAAACGTGTGCTCTGCGTCGTCTCCTGTTTCGGGGCAGTATAAGCATTCGGGCCTGGCTGCCTTTCCGATCCTAAACAAGTATTGTTTAAAATACCCATGCCCGCTCAGGAACTGCGTGATGTAGTAGTCCACCTCGCCGTGCTTTCTCTCTATCCATGGCCTTATCTGCGGAATAAGTTTTGCAGTCCAGCGCCCTCTGGGGTCCTGATCCCATGTCGCTTGCCAGCTGTCGATACTATGGTTCCGCTCTTCCTTGCTTGCTATCTCTTTTCCTATTTCTGCTTTTTTGGAGTACACGGCTTTACGTTCCCTCGCGAGGAGTGCGACCGGGATGATTCCGGCAATAACGAGAACCGCTGGTTCTGAGACCATGCGATACGATGATGCGACTCTAAGGGCTGCTCTTCTCTGGATTTGAGCCAGCCGCTTTCGGTATATTTCTTTGTTGAGTGAGTCTGCCCATATTTCGGCTCCGTACAGGAGGACCGCCTGTACCACGTTCATTAATAACCGGCGTTTGGTCGATTTTGGCCCGGTGGTATTCGCCATCAGCCTGCTCAGGGCGTTCATCCCCCTCGCAGCTTTGTTCGCAGTTTGCCGGATCTGTTCCCCGAAGCTGAGCTTACTGTCAATCATGATCCCGAGGTATTTAGCAGCTGGTTTGGTCTGCACGATTTGTTCTCCTACCCACATGGGGAGTATGGTGTTTATTCGTTTTTTTGTTAGGACAACAATCTCTGTTTTGCCTAGGGCCAGGGAAAGTCCATGTGTGTCCATCCACCAGTTGATTCTGCGCATTACTTGGTTCAGTTGGAGCTGGGCTAGCTCGACGTCTCTGGCCGCAATGAGTGCTACGACGTCATCCGTATATCCCACCAGGACCGTTTCTTCGGGCATTTCCATCCTCAGGAGGCTGTCGTACGAGGCGTTCCAGAGATCTGGGCCGAGGATTGACCCCTGGGCTGCGCCGGCTGTGACCGTCATTTTTCTTGTCCCTGTGCTGGTTTCGTAGGACAGTGTGCGGTCTCGCAAGTAGTCGTCCATCATGCGAAGGAGGTAGCCGGGTACCTTGAAGGTATGCTCTAGGGCCGAAAGCATGTCCGTCCATTTCGCCGAGTTAAAAGCGTTTCTCACGTCTAGCGTTACCAAAAGCACTACTCGGCGTGAGTGGTGATTGTGGTTTTCTGCTCTTCTTACAGCCTCAGTGACTTCCTGGACCGCGTCCACCGTTGAGCGCCCTGTTCGGAAGCCATACTGCTTTGGTGACAGATCTCCAGCCACAGCGATCGCCTGGTGTAGTCTCGCTTTCAGCAGTTTCTCGAGTCCCTTGCCTGCTGTGTCCAGCATGCAAAGCGGTCTGTAAGACGAGGGTGTTTCTGGATCGCCTTTACCTTTGCTGATCAACACGAGGCGCGAGGTTTTCCACCGGTGGCAGAACGTCCCGGTTCTCAGGCACGTGTTATAAAGTCTTAGTAGCAAGTGTGGGTTATGCTGCATAACTATCTTTAGGACCTCGCTTGATATGCCGTCGGGTCCGGGCGCCTTTTTGTTTTTCAGCGATTTTATCGCTTTCTCCATTTCTTCGAGGCTAAAGAGGGGAAAGTCCTCGATTTGCGCAGGATTAGTGTTTGCTCTCTCAGGGTGAGCCGGGAAGAGGGTGTCGACAATGCGGTCCATAGTGGCCGCGTCCATGGCACTGGTCGCGCACACGACTCCCAACTTCTGTGTGACGATTTTATATCCTAGTCCCCATGGGTCCAAGTTTACCTCTTCCACGAGCCTTCCCCAATACTCGGCCTTGCTCCGGTTGATAGTTCGCCGAAGTATCCTTCTTTCGGCTCTGTAGTCCGCAGATCTTACGTTTGCGTCATCTCGATTCCTCGCTCGTTGTGCGATCCGTCTCAGTCTGTGGCACTTTTTGCGAATTTCCGCGATTTCAGCCGTCCACCAGTACACCGGTTGTTTGTCATGGCGCAGTCTCTTTCGTGGCATCGAAGCTTCGCATGCTGTCGTGATGAGGTCGATCGTTGAGGCCGCTAGTGTCTCCAATCCGGCTCTTTCGTTCGCCTCCTGTCCTGCGACTCTTTCCGTCCCGCGCGCGATCGTTTCCCCAAATACCTCGGTATTTATTTTCGCAAGGTTCCATCTTCGTGGCCGCTCCTGGTTGTCCCGTTGTCGATGTTGTTCCTCATCGATTGTGAGGCGGATGAACTGATGGTCGCTAGCGGTATAGTCCTCTATGACTTTCCATTCCTTGATTCGTGCTGTGAGAGCCTCCGAGGCCATGGAGATGTCAGGGATGGTTTCCGAGTATCCCGGGCGGCGGAAGGTTGTTGTCGTGCCGGTGTTCAGTACATTCAATCTCGTCCGGGCTGTCATTTCCATAATGTAATTGCCGCGGGAATCTGGGTGTGGCATACCCCATTCGATGGCTCTGGCATTAAAATCTCCGCCTACTAGCACATTGCCAGTTGTGTTGAGTATCTCGTCTTCCAGTGCGTCTATTTTTGCCCGGAAGTCGTGGATGCTCTCGTTTGGCGTAAGGTAGACACTATAGTAAGTAACCCCCCCCCCCCCACTTTGGATCCACACGAAGCCCCGACGACTCCCGTATCTTCCCACCTGTATTTTGGCGGGACTTCGTACCCAGATGGCAGCTGTGCCCAGGGGGTCCGAGAACCACAATCGTCCCTCCATGTTCCGGTACTGTTCTGAAATTAAAAGCAGATCTGCGTCTTTTTCCCGGGCCAGTTGTTGTACGAGGTCGTTGGCTATCTTACTCCTATTTAGGTTTGCTTGGATTATATATATCATTTTAAGGTTCTTCGCACGTTTTCTAAAGCGTCTTTGAAGACGTCGCACCGCCCCGATCCTGATGCGTGCTTCAGTTTGCTGTGGTCCAGCCCTTTTTCAGCACAAAGTATGCAGCATAGTGGGGCTGTGCATGACATCGCTTTGTGTTCGGGGTCGCCGCACTTGTAAGTAGTATGTGTACACCTTTGCTCCATCCCACTCCTATCCCCACTCCTTCCCCCACCACGCGGCTACCCCCACCACCTCACTTTTCCACCGCCGCGCTACCCGCTCTGCTTGACCAGTGCCGGTAACATGGAGATGGTAAAGTGAGGTGGTGTGGGTACCTTGGTGAACAAGGAAGAGTAGAGATAAGAGTAGGATGGAGCAAAGGTGTACACATACTTGGAAAAATGAATAAAATTATGTACTCACCACCACCGCAGCTGTTGTAGGCATCTACCCTCCTGCCAAAGCGATTTTAAACTCCTGTCTCTCGAATGTACTCTCTCACACACGCACACACACACACATACACATGCACAGCGTCTTTAATTCATTACTACGTCCTCGTCAAAGCCCTCGTCCACGGCGTCGATATCGTAGCCGATATCTATCTCATCACCGAGGGCTTCTATAATAAACGCAGCCACATCCACGCGTTCACCGTTCGATAAGCGAACCCGCGGAACGTTATCGCCGGCAAGAGGTCGCATCATGACAGCGATCAAGTCATCTCCGCCGCACGCTTCTTCGACGAGCTGCTCGATACCTGCAACATCCACGCGTTCGAGTCCGTATATGGAAAACTCCATGACAAGAACCGGCAGCATACTTGCTAGAGGATCCGGATGAAATAGGTGAGACCAGTCGATGTAAATAGTTTCGCCGAAATCGACTAGCAACACCTCGCAGTACCCATCAAAGTCCGGGTAAACCACTTCCCCGCGGACAACGTTATTGAAACGAGGCACAATACAGGACATGCCGATATGCAACTCCCCAAGTTCAATGGGTCTTCCACGACGTTCCACTAAATACACACTACGCAGGAGTTCTTCCAGCTCGTCGTATGCATCGCACATTTCCTGCGTACGCAGAAACACACTCATTACACTCTCGACAAACATTAATCGGCACCAAAACGCGTCGCTTAAAATCTCCTTGCCGTATCGTGGATACATATTGCTTTTTATTGTTTCCAAGTAGGATGCCAAAGACAGACTAAATGCTCGAGATGCTACTAGAGAGTATCACGGGCATAAAGATAACAACCTCCTATGAATCATAACTAGGTATCCATCACTTTGAATGCAACGAAAGAGGTATTCGAGCATGCATAGCCCGGCGCTATGCTCCTCGCAAAGTGCTTGCTCTGCAGTAAAAGATATAGAATATGATCCCTCACAGAGAGAGAGAGAAAGACTTCAATTATTATGCTATAAAAATAAGAGACGCAGTAAGATCAGATATTTTTAAACTAACCAATATTTTATGGAAAGCACTTTATACATTTACCGTCGTATGCAACAGCCCTGCAAACACGGTCATCCACGCTCGGAGATTCCTTCACCGTTAATTTTATTTCTATCGCTATATGGAATTAATTTGTATTATCACTCGTAATATTGGTTTTAAATTATTTTACGCTGTGGACGTTGTCATCATAGTGTACTTCTGGAAAAAGAACGAAACAACTATTTAATTGAGCGCACTGATCAATAAAAAACATCGTGTACAGAATAATCGATATTGTCTTACCTGATATGCCACGCCTCATTATACAAAGTTGGCAGCGTTGATGATCTTCTGCTACCGACGACAACTGCGGATGAGGATGTCGGGTGGCCCTTTTCTTTCCCGAAGTTAGCTCTATCTGTACAGTATATGTATCTTCCTCTCGCTCTCCATGACACGAATAACGAACCCTCGGTGTCGGCTCATATGCAGGGGTTGCTCGCTCTGCAAAGCATTTTTTAATTAAAAATAAATATCACATGATTTTAAATTATTTTATATTTTTTACTTACCAAGTTCTGCTGCTTTGCTGCTAATCGACATTGGCACGTATTCCATGATCTGCTGTGTTAATGAAGCAGAGACGAGCGATCCGTCTTCTTTCTAGCGCAGACCTTTGCTGATGCTTCGGTTTTACGACTGTCTCTCTCTCTCTCACTGTGACTGACATCGGCGTATACTTTATAATATTTCGAGCGAAATGTACACTATATACAATTATTTACAACAGTTTCTTTATCACAAATAGCTGCACATACGTAGAATTATTGCGTTCGCGACGCAACACCCGATGCATGATCAGCGATATGACCACGAAACAGCACAATTATTTCGGACAAAATAATTTTTATAAACTCCGTATCCTCTGGCGTTAGCAAGATCGCGATGTGTTCGAGCGCTTCTTCAAAGAAGTCCTTGGAACCGATGATCTCATACGCTACTGCACGAGGCATTTCACTGACAACTATTTTTTCACGGACATATGATACCACCTCGTGCATACACCTCTGAATCGTTTCACTTTTGCTCTCTAGAGCCTGCATATGAATATCAATTCTTCTACTTATTTCGACGAGCATATCAAATGTAGACCGCTGAAGAACAATGTTTGGAGAGTATTTTCGGAAGCGTTTCCGTTTCGATTCTCCAGATTCCTCTTGATTCTCGTATTCCTCATCAACGCTACCGCTTATTTTACCAAATGACACAGCTCTGTGCTGGTAACACGAGGTTAAAAGTGTGTAATGCGTTGTGTGCTCTATGCGGGTATTACACATTTTCTCGGCATCAGTCCCATGAGCTTCGAAATATTGTTGAACGCGAGAAAAATCACTTTTAAACACTCGCCACTCGTCCGCACCGAGTGTAATTCCGGTAAAAGTATTCGACAATATTTTCACCACCGGTGTAAGCGTACACGTAGAGTTCAACTCGAACCCGGCTACGATTATTTTACCAAATGATTTATTTAAACCGTACATAACGGGGTTCACTATATACTGCGATATCGCATGAGACTTAGCACCGTTATTTGCCATTTTTATTGCTTTCCTGTAGACTGTAACTTTTCGAATGAATCGTCGGTCGTGTTCATACTCCGTTTTATACAGATTTCCCCCACCACCTAATTGCATTGCCTCTTCTTTTGATACTGCAAATCATACGCCTGAAAATTGCTAGCCAATATCCTTTGATATTTGTCGCATTCTCCTCAACAGCCTAGTAACAGCAGCAGATATATCCCAAAACTCTTGCATACTCGCGCACACTTATGCGCACACGCACACATTGACATACAGATAATATGTACCATGAAAACTAAATAATATTCGTCGGTGAAATTTGATGATTTTCCTCATGGGCGAGTGCCTTGAAATTAGATGAAAACAATATGACTTTCAGCAGCGAAACTCGATAACTAAGTACATCATCATCGCTAAATATTTCCCTAGGTCTTGCTTTTGTAAAGCGATCGCGTGCGGCCATCTTCTTGGTTAGTCGTATTCATTACATCGTTGCAGTATATGCAGAGAGAGAGAGAGAGAGAGAGAGAGAGAGAGAGAGAGAGAGCTTGTTAAAGGAATATATATAAAAGTGAGCCGCTTTGAAAATTCTCTAGTTAATTGTCTGATTTACTGTGGTTACTACTACTACTACTACTGTGACAGCATAATCATGGTCAGAGTGGTAAAGCGCTCATTGATAAGAAAATTGATAGAGTTTATATTGAAGCGTAGACCGTCGTTGCGTTCGCGCTGGGGTAGAAGAAATTTACAGATCACCCTATGGGAACTTCCGACACAGGCGGTTGTTCGTAAAATACGCGGTATGCTGTGCGAGTGTCATCAGCGCGATTTAGTTGACGCGTATAATATTGGATTGTTTGATAATCAAATAATTATTGATTCGGTGGTGCGTGTTATTCGTCGACGAGGTTGGCTGAATGAGACTGCTCTGCAACCCATACTCAATGAAAGACGTAAGTAATATACAGCGCTAATTACTTTTATTTTATTTCCTTTATTTCATAAGATTTTTATATATTTCGACGGTATGAGGACGCAGAAATGGGATCCGACACCTATGATTTCGATGAGGAGGGTAGAACCGATTCAGATGATCATAGCAGGGACAACGATGGCGACAGCACCGTAGGGAATCGCTGGATAAATTTTACCCAGCCATTCTGCGGTTATAAACCTACAAACGGTCTTTTCATGGCAGGCCCCTCGAGAGAACCAGATGAATCCGTCGCAGGCCCATCGCGACAATACAGTTCAAACGATGATGCCAGCAGCAATACAGACAGCGAGGAAGAAGAAGAAGAAGAGGAGGAGGAGGAGCAAGAAGAAGAAGAAGAAGAAGAAGAGGAGGAGGAGGAGGAGGAGGAGCAAGACGTAGACGATGACGACGAGGAGGAGGAGGAAGAGGAGGAGGAGGACCCTGTAGATTCAGGTAAGCTTTTAATAATACAACTACGCTGACAAAAATAAAAAAATTACGCGGATAATAATAGTAAAATGAAAAAGCAGGGTACGAGACGGACCCAAACGTTTTTCGCTTTGCACGATTCACTGTGCCGAGACTGCCGACAATCGAGTTGGTTTACGAAATGCGTCGGCGGTTCCCGGGTGCAGTCGACGGATTCGAGGACTAGAAGCAAATATAAGTTTGTAATTCTTACGTTACACGAATTATATGCATAGTATATAGCCAGCGACAAACAAAAATTTAAAGTAAATTAAATAAAAATTCTAATAAATGGTTTAATTATGCCTGCAGGTGGACAGACCGGCGATGGAAGGACTGTTGCACGGGGTGGTGATATTTTGCCTCCTGGTGAACGTTTCGGTATCGACAACGAGCAGAGACGTTATTTTTCACGCTTTAGGATGCAGGGTCGAGAGACAGATTTTTATTTTCGTCAGCCACCGGTCGGTATCGATCATCTGACATGGTTCGAGGGAGGTGTACGAGATGTTCTCACACGTCTTACAGAATCGTGCGAAGGACATGATTATGTGGGTATGACTCTGAGCGTACCGTCTTTTGCGCAAGGACCTGTATGGTTATCATTTCGACCAGCTCGTGACATCGTTCCCGACGATATATGGCGACTAATTAATAGTGTAGCTCAGAGCGCGCGCGAATTTCGAATAGACGCTGGTACATGTAGAATGACGACGTGTATAGTACGAGGCGTCGAAGGAGCCGGTGTGGGCACTAGGCTTACACACGAGTCTATAGCAAAAAAGTCAATTTTACGCATAAGTAATCGCGATAATTTGTGTCTACAACGATCCCTTGTCACTGCCCGAGCGCATGCCGAACGCGGTCAAATACGTACGGGTGTGCTACACAGACGATGGTGTCAAATTCGGAACGGGCTTCGAGGTGCGCAATATACAGCGGCGATAGAGCTCACACGTAATGCAGGGGTAACGACACCGTCTAGGGGGTGTGGTGCGCGCGAAATTCAGCTCTTTCAGGAGTACTTGGTTCACGAGGGTATAGCGATTGTTGTTTATGAATTTCTCACCTTCGGAAAACGCGTTCCGGCTCTGTACGATGGGCGAAAATACGTACTCACTGCAACAGGTAAAATTAATCATACACTCTTTATTCTCTATTACGAGCGTTCTCATCACTATCAACCGATATTAAATCTCGCCGGTGCGCTAGGTAGTCGGGGGTTCTGTACGCAATGTAATTCCAAGTATATTCGAGTACTCGAGCATCGATGTAGCTATCAATGTGCTCGCTGTAAATCCACTTATTGCAACGGTAATAGAGACTCTCAGCCTGAGTATTGCGCAGACTGTAATCGTTCGTTCTTTGGTGCTTTTTGCCTCGCTCATCACAAGAGTGAGGGCTCCGCGGGCATCACGTCTCGTAAATATAGACGGTACAGCGTCTGTAACGCATTGAAAATCTGTAGAGGCTGCTCGCGTATGATTAAAACCACAGATAAAAAGATGCATGTATGTGGTATATCGTTTTGTACTACATGCAAACAAACGCGGCCGACTACGCATGCATGTTTTATAGCACCTCTTAAGAAATCAAAAGGAGAAGAAAAAAGACAAGTCTTGCACGAGATTTTTATTTTATGATTTTGAGACGCAACAACACGCGCAATTGCATGATGATAAATCGACACGAATTCACGAACCGAATTTATGTGTCGTACAACGCGTATGTATGGCATGTCTGGATATCACAGATATAGAGACAGATTGTGCTAACTGTGGTAAACGTGAATTCGTGTTTATCGATGATCCTGTTGGGGATCTCGTAAAATTGGCATTATCGCAAAAATTTAAAAAGACCATCTGCATCGCCCATAATGCTAGAGGTTTCGACGCACAATTTATTCTACGGTATTTAATCGAGGTGCAAAAAACACAGCTGCCCTCTCTGATTATAAACGGTACGAAGATTGTCTCGATGAAAATTGGCGATGTCGTTTTTCTCGATAGTCTAAACTATTTACCCATGGCTCTTAGTGCTTTACCTAAGGCCTTTGGTTTCGCTGATGAGATGGCAAAAGGTACATTTCCCCATTTATTCAACACACCGGAATATCAGAATTACTCAGGTCCTCTGCCGGCTTTGCATTTTTACTCACCCGATACCATGTTCTCAGCGGATCGCGAGCGCTTTTTAAAATGGTATGAGGAAGAATCGAGTCGCGTAGATTATAAATTTGATTTTGCGACGCAATTTGTGCAATATTGTCGTACAGATGTTACGGTTTTGAGACGAGCGTGTTTAGCTTTTCGAGAGTTACTTATACGTTGTGGGAGCGTGTGCCCCTTTACAGAAGCATGCACGATAGCATCAGCATGTATGAGAGTATTTCGAAAGAATTTTCTACAGAAAGATCGCATTGCGGTGTTACCACCAGGAGGATATCGCTGGGGCGATAAGCAATCGCGCAAGGCCGTCGTATGGCTCGTATGGCTCGAGCGTGAGCTCAACTGCGTTATCGCTCATGCTGGACGCACGAGAGAGTATCGCCCTCCGGCCGGCCTACCGGCCGTGGACGGTTACTACGTGGATGCGGGGGTCCATCACGTTCTTCAATTTCATGGCTGCTTTTGGCATGGTTGTCCACGATGTTATCGCGTGAATAGAGATGCTCGAACTAAATTCGGTGATACAATGGATGAGCGATACGAGCGTACCATTCTTATTTCCGGGCGAATCAGATCGAAAGGGTACACTCTAACCGAAATATGGGAATGCGATTTTGACAGATTACTCGAGAATAACGAGGAAATGTCGATATACGTGAAAAATCACGCCATGGTCAAGCAGGCGCCTCTCGAACCACGCGATGCATTCTTTGGCGGTCGAACGGAAAATTTTGTAAGCTTGTACGACGTCGCGAACGGGGAGCAGATACGCTATGTGGATGTTTGCTCGCTGTATCCGTGGGTATGTAAGAATGGAAAATATCCCGTTGGACACCCGAAATTGTACGTAGGTGACGAGTGTCGAGAACTCGTAGGACTTGAAAACGATCTAAGTGTCGTCGAGGGTCTCGTGAAGTGTACCGTGCTGGCACCGCGCGATTTGTATATACCCGTACTGCCTGTTCGCATGCATGAGAAACTACTGTTCCCCCTGTGTAGAACGTGCTGTACAGATATGGACACATCCGAGGTTTGTACACACGATGACACGACTGAGCGAGCGTTTGACGGCACATGGGTCGTAGACGAACTGAGAAAAGCTGTGTCGCTCGGATATAAAGTGACGCGTATCTATGAAATTTGGCAATACGTTGTTACGCAGTATGACTCGACAACGCGACGAGGCGGTCATTTTGCCGAGTACATCGATACATTCCTAAAAATAAAACAGGAGGCGAGTGGTCCGCCAACAGAGTGTAACGATGACGAGGAAGCAATAGAGCGTTTTATAGCATTGTACAAGGAGTCTGAGGGTGTATATCTCGAGCGAAGTGCTTTGCAGCCAAATCCGGGTTTACGTTCACTAGCGAAATTGGCTCTTAATTCATTCTGGGGAATGTTTGGTCAACGAGAGAATCTCACGAAAACCGTTATCGTCTTCACGCGCGCGGAGTTAATGAATTTACTAACGAGTCCGGAGATTGAGGTGACGGGGATGCTACCGGTTAATCACAAGATTATGTATGTAAACTATGTGAGCAACCGCGATGCTATCCAACCATCACCGACATCAAACGCCGTGATTGCAGCATACACGACGGCACAGGCACGCCTAAAATTATACAGTTATCTTGAGGGGCTCGGGCGGCGAATATTGTACTGCGATACGGACTCCTGTATTTACGTGAGCCATCCCGGTGGTAACGAGTATGAGCCACCAATCGGTCAATTTCTAGGAGATCTTACGGATGAATTAAGTGAATACGGGCCTGGTAGTTATATAACTTCGTTCGTTTCGGGTGGACCAAAATTTTACGCATACCTTGTTCGTAAACCCGACGGTACGATTATTGAAAAATGTAAAGTGAAGGGTATCACGCTAAACTTTGCGAATAGCCGTCACGTAAATTATAACGCATTACGATCTTTCGTGACAGGAGCAAGGAGCGTACCTATTATTTTAAAATTCGACGCTATTCGACGTACGGAATTTCATCATGTAGTAACGCGTAAAGAAACGAAATCATGCGAGCCTGTTAACACGAAGCGAAAACGGCACGGGCTGTACTCTACTGTACCGTATGGCTATTGTGAAACACGCTAATTAGTATAACGCAAAAAGTATATAGTTTTACGGGTGAATTCGCGATATTTAAAAATAATCTTTTTGTCTAATTTCATGTAACATATTTACTGTGTACAATACATTGAAAAATTGATTTATCATGTATAAAATCGTTATCGGATCGTTCTTTTTGTGCTGCTATTCGTAACAGTAGCTGCTATCTCTCTACCGTTCCCTTTTGTGCTGACTTTCTCATCGTTGATTCCTTTTGTCCCGTCTTTTTTATCGAATGTTTCCTTTTGTTCTGGCTTTCTAGTGCCACATCCGTGGATATAATATCGTTGTTTAGAATTTGATGATTCGTAAAATTTGTATAAAGAGATGTATGCATAGTGAAATAAAAATATTGCTTTATTTGTGAGAAATATAAAAATTATCGTTATTTAATATACATACAGCGTAAACGCCAGCTTATACCGCGGGCCCGCGCCTCATCAGCTAGTGCAGGCGCGCCGCGTCTTATCAGCTCTTTAAGGCCGCGAAAATAGCTGATGCCGCGGGGTCGCCGCCGCCGCCGCCGCCGCCGCAGCCGCAGCCGCGGTATAAGCTTATTTAAGAGTATGCTGATTGATTTTGATAGACACTCATCGATATGGATACACGCTGGAAACATCCATGGACAGCTGTGATAAGCGGTCCTACGGGATGTGGTAAAACATATTTTGTAAAAAAATTCTTTAAATACATGCGCGAAATGACGGATGTCCCGTTCGAGCGTATACTTTTTTATTACTCAGAGTGGCAGTCCGGGTATTCAGAGTACGGTGATAAAATCGAATTTCGCGAGGGTTTACCGCAAGCAGTAGACTACTCGAATGACGCAAGACCTAAACTTGTGGTCATTGACGATCTAATGCGCGAGGCATCCAACAATACTGTGGTCGATCTTTTCACCAAGGGTAGCCATCATAAAAATCTTAGTGTCATTTTCATCACGCAAAATCTCTTCCATCAGGGTCACGGGCAGCGCGATATCTCCTTAAACGCTAATTATATCATTGTCTTCAAAAATCCGCGAGATCGCGCGCAAATTCAGCACCTAGCCCGCCAGGTATGTCCCGAGAATCCGCGATTTTTGCAGGAAGTATATTTCGATGCAACAGCCGCACCGCACGGCTATCTATTATTCGACTTGAAACAATCGACGCCTGATAATTGTCGATTTCGCGCCTGTATATTTCCCGATGACCAATACCATTACGTTTACGTGCCTCAAAAAGCAATAAAAGTTCGCGATGCATCGCGCGATGTACCAGTAATGCGCTTGTAATGGCGTTGCGCGGACCTCTCGATAAAAAGCAGATAATTATATTGCAAGCGTTGTGTTATCTGAAGCAAGAGCAACGACGTGCAATTTTGCGCAAAGCAGATGTAGCGCTTGTACGCTGTATATGCGAGTGTGCTCTAAACGTTTTACAGGGAAACGTGAGTCTGAACAACGTGCAAAAGAATCATCTTCGGAGGCACGCGACAATTCTTCGACGACTAGCCGCCAAAAGGGGAAATTGGAGCGGTAAGAGGAAGATCATCGTCGAGCACTGTGTCGGATTTCTCAAGTTGCTTCTTGCGCCTGTCTTGGCCTACGCGAGACATGGAGTATGCCAGAAAGATGGTACTTATTCCTCATGATAACATACAACGTCTCGCTGGACTCGCCACTACTGCCGCTGCTGCTACTACTACTACTACTACTACTAGTGCAGACCCGCTGCCTTCCGTACAGACTACCGGTACGCCATTATCGCGCCTCGACTCTGAGCTGAGTGAAATTCTAAACTCTCACTCGTACAAGAGCGAGAGAGAGAAGTGGATAGCGTACCAACAGGTTTTACAGCGTTATCTTCACATGGTCGAATACGATAATGCCGTACCGAATATTTCATCAAAACGAAAAGTAGCAACACTCGATAGCCACGAGAATAAATCCGACGACGATTTAATGAACAAAGTTAAATCGCGGCTCAATGACACACTTATTATCGATAGCGTACCAAAAAAATTTAAATCTAAAGCAATATCGTTGCTTCGCAATTTGCATCGCAGCGCCGTTGGTAAAAAAATGACATGGGATCGTAACGGCGTTGTTTCCATAGACGGCAGAAGAATTTCAAATTCCAATATCGTTGATCTTGTTAACGATGCTATGCGAGCTAGAAAACGCGAGAAACCCATCGGACGATCTCACTTTGCCAAACTCCTGCGAGCGATACAGATGCCGCGTGAATTTATCGGTAACCCCGCGTTACTACACGAGCCTACACCTACATCATCGTCGACACCACAGCGGCGTCTTATTTTACCGCGCGAAAACGATAGTAGCAGCAGCAGCAACGGTAGCAACAACAACAACAACGACGACGACGAGGCCGAGACCGCACACTCAAACAGAGATTTAATGCTCACGGCTGAAAACGACATCATCGAGGGGGAGGAGGGGAATGAAGAAGAGGACGAACAATTGCAAAACTTTGCACAAGTAGAATATCGACCACCCACACAGTTAGAAAAGAAAAAGAAAAAGCATCCATTTAACTGGTCATCGCTAAAATTATGAAAATTCTTCAAAAAATCTATTATGACACCGCTCATCCTGCTTCCTATTCTCGAGCAAAAAATTTGGCCCAGGTGGATCGTAGAGTAGCGCGAAAAAATGTTTTACCATGGCTCGAGACACAGGATTCATATAACATGCATCGTCTCGTACGACGACGATTTCCCCGTCGTACGTACAGTGTGAGTAATATAGACGATGTATGGGAGGCTGATTTAGCTGATCTTCGCTCGATAGCCACGTACAACGATGGGTACGCGTATCTGCTTGTTGTTATTGATGTGTTGAGCAAATACGCGTGGGTCGAGGCTTTGCGTGACAAAACGAGCGCAAACGTGGCCCGCGGTCTCACACGCATACTCGCGCGCAGTAACAATCGTCGCCCTCAACAATTGCAAACTGATCGAGGCAAAGAATTTATCGGCGCACCGTTTCAGCAAATTCTCAAGAAAAAGAATATCGATTTTCGCGCTGCTCGTAACCCTGATATAAAAGCCTCGATTGCCGAACGCTTTAATCGAACAATAAAAGAGCGAATGTGGCGCTACTTTACATACACGCGAAATAAGCGTTACATCGATGTTTTACAAAATTTTTTATATGCTTATAATCACACTAGACACAGCGGAACGCGTATTCCTCCGAGCGAGGTAACCCTCGAAAATGCCTCTATAGCCCGAGACAATTTAGCACGGCGTTACGAGCGTAACGCGAAAAAAATTAAAAAGCCTAAATACAGCGTCGGTGACTTGGTACGTATCAGTACAGCTAAAGCAGCTTTCGTGAAAGGATACGAGCGTGGTTGGAGTAACGAATTATTCAAGATTCAACGAATATCGGTGAATCGAGAGCCATTCGTGTATATTTTACACGATCTGAATAACGAGACTATCGACGGTATTTTCTACGAGGCAGAATTATCACGAGTACGAGCGCCTCCGTCATCCGAGAAGACGGAAGAGAAGAAGAGGACAAAGAAGAAGAAGAAGAACGCTGGGGATCATCGTCCGTGATAAATATGAGCTCCAAGGATAGCTCTTTCTTTGTCGTACTACCGAGCAACAGTAGTATGCAGTATTTTCCGGATAATACGACGACGAAATTTATTACAAAACTACCACGTCAGATACGCCTGCACGGAGAATGGGCTGTTTCTCTTGTGGAAATTGCTTATCCGATGACTCTTTTACATGTTCCTACTGTAGAAAATCTCGTAACTTTTGAGGATGGTGATTATGATTTATCGGGTTTAAATCTTTTAACACGGAGGAGCACTGATAGAGACCAAGTAGCACCTGGTGTATATCGCTCTATAGACGCTCTTTTGGAGAGTATAAATCAGTTACCTCACGTGGCCGATCATTTGCGCTTTAAATCGCTTCCGAGCGGGCAGGTCGAAGTGGCACGCGTATGCGATGATCTACGCTACCACGACTTTCGCGTATCGCCCGCTATCGCAAGGCTACTAGGATTCTCAGGAGAGGCTTGTAGCCCCGTAATGATAGAACCGCATTGCGAATACACAGGGTCGAGGCCTGCATCTCTCACCGGTGCTATACCGGGCACTATGTTTTTATACACAGATATCTGCGAGAGCTATATTACAGGCAATGTACAAACACCCCTCTTACGAGTTGTTCCCATTGATACTGATGACTGTCCGTATGGTTCGATAAAAATTAAATCGTTTTCAACGCCACGATATATACCTCTCTTGCGCAATAATTTACACACTATCGAGATCGATATAAGAGACGAATTTGGGGATCTTATACCATTCGAGCAGGGAACGTTGACTGTGACACTACATTTCAAAAGGTCCCGCGATTGATTACACCACTATGGATGATATTGACAGTGTGCAGCACGGATGGGGTCGTCGTGGGTACGGTGGTATTAGCCATGTTTATATCGGAACACCTAATCAGCGAGGACACGGTATCGGTAGCTTTCTCGGGGGCCTGTTTCGTCGAGTGTTACCGCTTTTAAAGAAGGGCGCTAAAGCAGTTGGAAAAGAGGCGTTGCGTGCTGGTGTAAACGTGGCCGGTGATATCCTCGATAGAAATATAGCTGTGAAAGATGCTATTCGCGAGAGAGCGCGAGAATCAGGCAGTAATCTCAAACGCAAAGCCTCTGAAAAAATTGACACTCTCATGCGGGGGTCTGGTTATAAAAAGCGCAAAATTTCACGTACTCCTCATTCATCGAACGAACGTAAACCACGACGTATCTCTCGTAAAAATAAAAGTGTAATAAAGAGAAAAACAATAAAGAAGAAGAAGAATAATAAGAAGAATAAGAAGAAGAAGAAGACGCGTCAACGAACAGTTGCAGATATTTTTGGATAGCTGAAACAAGATGGCTTTTCTACATGCGCACTCGTGCGAGTGTCTTAAATCGGAACTTGAATTATTTTCACTCCCACCGACGCAAACTACTATCGAAGGCTCCAATTGGGTGTATTACAAACCAATATCTTCGCTAACAGATGATTCACCGATTGAATTTGCTATCCCCGGACAGGGTGATGAGTATATCGATCTCGCGCATACTATGCTTAGTCTGAGAGTGAAAATTACATCTCCTACCGTTACGGAAATTGCCGCGGACACATCGTCGAAAGTAAGTGCGGGCCCTGTAAACAATCTCTTGCATTCTATGTTTAATCAGGTGGATGTATACCTGAATCAAAAATTAGTTTCACCTCCAAATAATGCCTACGCTTATCGAGCGTACATAGAAACACTTTTGAATTACGGTCCAGCAGCAAAAAATTCGCATCTCACGAGCGTTCTCTGGTACGACGATACGCCTGGGAAAATGGATGATATAACATCGGAAAATACGGGGCTTGCGAAGAGAAAACAATTTTTAAATGTCGAAAAAACTGTAGACTTGCTCGGGCATCTGCATTGCGATATATTCAATCAGGAGCGGTTCCTATTAAACGGTGTCGAGATGCGTCTACGGCTGGTTCGGTCTAGAGATTCATTTTGTCTTGTGGGGAATACAAAGAATGGTCAATGCGGCTTGAAGATTCTCGAGGCATCGCTTCTCGTTCGTAGAACAAAAATAGCTCCTGGTGTGCTGCTCTCACATGCTAGAACTCTGGCAAAATCTACGGCGAAATATCCTCTTACGAGAGTCGAGGTAAAAGCCGTTTCAATACACTCGGGTGTTCATGGAGAGACTATCGATAATATCGTGTTAGGTCAGTTGCCGAAGCGTATAATTATCGGTTTTGTCGATAACAAAGCGTTTAACGGTGACTTCAGTATGAATCCGTTCAATTTCCAAAATTACAAGATAAATTATCTCTCGTTGTATGTAGATGGTGCTCAAATACCTTCGAAACCGTTACAACCTGATTTCACGAAAAATCATCTATATGTGGATGCTTTTCAAACGTTGTTTTCGGGCACTGGAATACATTTCTTGAACGACGGTAATTCGATCGATCGCGATAATTATCGCGATGGATACTGTCTGTTTGCTTTTGATTTGACACCCGATCTTTCGGCGAACAGCAATACACATGGGAATTTAATAAAGCACGGTAGTGTGAGAATAGAGGTACGATTTGAGGATGCGCTTGCTTCAACGATAAATTGTGTAGTCTACGCGGAATATGATAATGTCCTTGAAATTGATGCCTCTCGGCAGGTAATGGTGGATTTTACCGGATAAGCGAAAATGTGCTGATGTCGGCATAAAATTATTTCGTGTTAAGACACGTAGAAGCGTGTCCACGAGTAACTAATCAGTCGAACTCGGTCATCTGTACGGATTAGACGCGAAAATGGATATCGTCGTGGATATACAGGGAATGCGTGGTAAAGACTCGGAATTTATTCCGAAAGAAATTGCCGTGGTAGCAGTGGATAGACCGTACTCTGCTCATTGGATCGTTGCACCGCCGTGTCACTTTGCCGAATTACCACAGCAATCGAGAAGCCAGAATAATTTTCTCTCGAAATATTTTCACGGTATGGAGTGGTACGAGGGCGATGTGAGCTGTAAACAGGTATACGCTAACTTGCGTGAAATTTCGCGAAAATCAAGACGCATCTATACGCGCGGTCACGAGAAGGCTATACTTCTTTGCGATATCACGAGTCGTGAAATTTCCAACCTGGAGGATGAGGAGGGCGCCCCATCGTACACATTTATGCCGAAATCTTTGCGAAAATGCTTCAGACACGCTATGATAAACGATACAGCGTCTTCGCATTGTGCAATGCGCCAGGCTTCCCAAATAAAAAATTGGCTTCGCGAACATCCATTTAAAGGAGAATCATACATGGATGTTTGGTCAGAGGACGAAGAGGAAGAGAATAAAAAAGAGGAGAAATCTTCATCATGTGGTCGTGACACGATCGACGACGCAGTGAAATAAATTTCGCATATATACGTCTTTCAAAGCGCATCGGTCATCATTTAATCATTGACTATGTGTTCAGCATGAACACTAGACAAATCTACGAGAGTCTGCAGTATCTACCACTTTCAACCGTTGGCGTATACCCGGCTGACAGAATTCCTCGTGTATGGTCGTTACCAGCCGGACTCGTAGTTAACACGGATAACCACGACGGACCTGGAGAGCATTTGATCGCCATGTACGTTAACCATCATGGAAAAGGAATGTACTTTGATAGCTACGGGCTACCACCGGTTATACCGCAACATCTCGCCCGACTACGAAGAAACTGCAAGTTCTATCGGTACGGCCTCAAGCAGCTACAGAGTAATACGTCGGATGTGTGTGGACAATTTTGCATCGTATTCCTACACCTTATGTCGTGCGGCTTTACCATGTCGCGATTTAATAATCTCTTTAGCGATAATGTAACGAAAAACGACAGATTAGTGCGTGAATATTACAATGCTTTTGCCTCTCGACGATCAGACAGTGATAAAAATAAATTTAACGGTAGAGGAGTCCCCGAACGAAGATTACCGTGTTTGCAGGGATGTTGCATACGACGGTAAATATCTGTAAAGTGATTTAAATAAAATATTGATTAATTAAAAACAAATACATCGGTTTACTGTGTCTCTTCTTTTATAATTATATATACATTATAATCGAGGTCTCTCGCAACACGGTATCATATTCTGCGTCTTTTACTGCAGAGCATTCGCTTCACGAGAAGCACAGCGCAAAGCGGTACGCACGTGCAAAACCGCTGACATTGCATTCAAAGCGTTGCACACCTAGTTATGACTCAGAGGGGGGTTTGTTATCTTCAAACACTATGATCACCGCCAGACTCATCCGGAGCATTCAGTCTGTCTTTAGCAGTGCACGTCGCTAGTTTGAATATAAAAAATGTATCCGCGAAATGATAACTTCGCGCTAGCCGCGGCTTTTGTGTTTCGGGTAGTTTGCGGTGCGTGGGATAACGCGTTATTCCTGCGCACTGAGTTAATGTGTGCTGCGTGGCTGAGATTAGAGGACGATTTGGAGCGACTATATATTGACAGAATTGTGGACAGGAGTGTTTTTAAATTTGAGGAGTTGTGTGCGGGAGCCTCATGCGTCGTTGTGCGGCATCAAAGGGCTCTGCGCGGTGAGATCGTAAACATGGACGATGACGGGTGCTGCGAGGTGCTGCTTGTCGATATCGATGAATCGGTATACGTCGATTGGCAGCAACTATATCACCCCGAGCCACTGATTAGCGAGTTACCCGTGTTGCTCGTGGAGTGCACGATATTCGGCCTCGATCATTTAATTGACGAGGACGGAAATCTAGATCGAATCGATGTAACGCGCGGTAACGATACGTTGATCGGGGTACGTATCCCCACCCCTGCCGATGCCCACGCTCCATGGGTGCGGGTAATTCGTATTACCAGGGCGCGTAGCTGCGGCTTTTGATGCGTGGGTGAGCGTGTGCGTGCGTGACTGAGTGAGTGAGTGAGTGAGAGAGAGAGAGAGAGAGAGAGAGAGAGAGAGAGAGAGAGAGAGAGAGAGAGAGTGCATATGTGTGTGTCCTGGACTAAATATTGAGCCCGTCACCCTGGAGAGTCGTCGCAGATGCCGCCAACACAAGGGTGAGTTGAAAATTTTATTCCAAGTATGTGTACACCTTTGCTCTATCCTACTTTTATCTCTACTCTTCCTTGTTCACCAAGGTACCCACACCACCTCACTTTACCATCTCCATGTTACCGACACTGGTCAAGCAGAGCGGGTAGCGCGGCGGTGGAAAAGTGAGGTGGTGGGGGTAGCCGCGTGGTGGGGGAAGGAGTGGGGATAGGAGTGGGATGGAGCAAAGGTGTACACATACTACTCTTGTAGCAAAGCTTGCTTCTGTCGGGTCCCCTGCAGTTTCGAGCCGTGTGCCCGTATCCACTGCATCTGAAGCAGCGTGGGACTACCAGCCTTTTTCTTACTCTGCAGCTAACCCATCCAATCTTAATATGCTGGAGTTCCAGCAATTTTTTTCCTCCTTTTTCGTTGAGTTCGACTATAATCATCTTCTGCTCTCTGCTATTTGCCTTCGTTACCCGAGTTCTGAGGTTCTTGGCATCGTCCAATATCTCCCTTCTTATTGCCGCCTCTACTTCCTCCTGGGTAGTGAGGCTGTCAAGGTCTCAGATTTCCAGTGTCGTTCTTCTGTTTGGTTGGCGGACTACTGCGCTGTCCCCAAGGATGGCTTTGAGGGCATCGCTAAAGGCTGTTGTGTCCTTCGTTTTCCTGCTGAGCTCTATCAGGACTTCCCCAGCCTTGGTCTGTCGGATCGACCTTACTTCGGTCTCCGTATCTTCTGGTTTTGCCTTGCTGCGGATATTGCTCAAGATGTCCGCGTAGGATATACCTTCTGCTGATCTGATTATCAGTGCCTCCGGGCGTTGCCTTTTCTTGTCCAGTGGCTTGTTCAATACTCCGGCATAGCTCTTTCTTGGGTCGAGCCCCTTTAGCGTCGCCTCGAGCCGTGGTTTGTTTCTGCCTTTTTCAGGGGCTGAGCCGCTCTCGTGTCCGATCTCAGCCTGTGCTCTTACAGGCCGATCGAGAGGCTTTGCTTCTTTTGTCGCCTCCTGGTTTTCCGCCCCCTTTTTGGCCTTCCTGTCGGGGGCTTCGCTCCGTTTAATCCGCTCGTTGTCTTGCTTCTTTCTTTTACCTGATCGGGGGTCGCCGGTGGTGCCCTCTGGGCTGTTGACGTTCCTGCTACGTTTTTGGCTGCAGTTAGAGGACTGCGAGCCTCGTCTTATGATCCGTGGTACTTCCCAGCACTTCGACTCTTCCCTTATCTTCTTCCAGGTGCGTCTTTCCGCTAGAATAGCGTCGACGTGTTCTACTAGCTTTATTAGCCCCGTTTTAATGTCCATACTGACATTTTTCTGTCTGCTTGTCGCTTTCTGCATATTCTTCGCTATATCCAGTATGTCCGTCAGCCGGGCGTCCTCCCGTGCTATGGCCTCATCCTCCAGATTTTTCCTTGGATCTCGTAGGAGTTCTGTTTCCCCAGTCCTGTTGTCTTCTGGCACTTGAAGTGCTGCGCTCGTCGAGTGGTCGACTTGCGTCTGGTCTTCTGTTGTCTCGTCGTTGTTGTTCTGCTCGTCTTTGCCTCGCCGCGTTTTTGCGGGGTTACGGCTATCCTGGCTTGTTGCCTTGGATGCTACACTGGCCAAGTCCTCCACCAATGTAGCACTGCGGTCGCTTGTTTTCGACGCCGGGGAGCCCGCTTGCTCACTCCCTATCGGCGCCGGTACTGGGGTTCCGTGCCCCTGCTCCCTAATCTGCTCTCCTATTGGACTCTTCATGCTGGTTTTCTTATTCTGGGTTTCCTTCCCATATGGCTGCTCTTTGTTCACGCGGCTACATGCCTGGCTTGACATGCCGCCGCGATTCGGCCCCCCCACCACGACGAGGTGGCAGCCAGCCGGGGGAATAATAATAATAATAATAATAATAATAATAATAATAATAATAATAATAATAATAATAATAATAATAATAATAATAATAATAATAATAATAATAATAATAATAATAATAATAATAATAATAATAATAATAATAATAATAATAATAATAATAATAATAATAATAATAATAATAATAATAATAATAATAATAATAATAATAATAATAATAATAATAATAATAATAATAATAATAATAATAATAATAATAATAATAATAATAATAATAATAATAATAATAATAATAATAATAATAATAATAATAATAATAATAATAATAATAATAATAATAATAATAATAATAATAATAATAATAATAATAATAATAATAATAATAATAATAATAATAATAATAATAATAATAATAATAATAATAATAATAATAATAATAATAATAATAATAATAATAATAATAATAATAATAATAATAATAATAATAATAATAATAATAATAATAATAATAATAATAATAATAATAATAATAGACATAATCCCGTGTCGGGTTGCTGATCCCGCATCGGGCGCCTCCCCAGGTCGCGGATAGGGGGACGCCTTCCAGATATGGAAGGTACCGAGAATCCTCTGGGTGGACGAAAATCAAGCAACCCCTTGCGGGGGAGGGGCTAGAATTTTCCCGCGGTAAGGTATGCCCGTCGTAGGAGGCGACTTAAATCTAGGAGCTGCCCGTGTTAGAGCCGGGGCACAAAGTGGTTCGACCGTATCGGGGAAGGGGATCGTCTATCGACGACTCTTACCCCGCCAGGAACGGCCACGGCGCTCCCTGGTTAACGGGCGCCATAAGGAAACCGGACTGGCGTAAAAACCGGCTCAGGCGGACAAAAACCCCGTCGCGGACCAGCTCCACCCAAGCCAAGGTGGAAGCCAGCGTGCCGAGGGCTGAATGGCACTGGGGTTACAGTGTCGCGCACGATGCCCATGGAGAACCGGGCAAAACCCCATGGTATTTAAGCCTTGCCCCCACAATCAAGCTCTGTAGGGGTCGATGCTCGCTTCCTGACTACTCGTGGGAACAAAAATGAACATAAATCAAAACAAAACAAAACAAAACGAACAAATACTAAACGCCGACGGTGAGGCTTCGTTAGGGGCATTAGTGTCGGCGAATGGGGACAGAACAACACTGCGCCTTTCAAGACGAACCAGGACGGACAGCACGTCGAGCGTAGGAAGCGGAGTAAGTTTTACTTCTGCTGCCTCTGCTAACGACAATGACAACCAAGGTATGCGCACACAGACAGAACAGACAAAAAAAGTAACATCAAACCCCACAACACTACAACGGAACGAACCTGGACTAACGGAACTTCTTATGCTGATACAGAAGACAGCAACGAATATGGACGAGGCAGTCGCCAAACAGAAAAACACAAACATGACGGTCAAATTAGGAATAAAGACGATTCTCGAGGCTGCCGACGCGGCGCTACAGAAGTGCACCGAGGCAGCCCCGAAAAGACTCATAACGACACATGACCTGACGGAGACAGAAACGGAGACGAAAGAACAGGAAACGCCACGGACGAAACGAAAACGTAAGACGATCAGAACCACTCCGGAAGCCGCGCCCAAGCGACCCCCGAAAACGGAACCGGCTGCAGTCTGGCAGACAGTGAAAAAAAAATAACAAAAACAGCAGAACGGAAGGACAGTACCCACGAAACAAAAACAAAGACCCAGGCTGAGAGGCACAGAGCGGCTTCCAAGCACAGGGAGACGTCTGTCCTGGTAAAGCCTGGAACCGACAACACGTACTCAGAGTTCGTACGAAAAATACGGACGACCGTCGACCCAAAGAAAAGTCACGTGCAGGTGACGACTCTGAGGAAGACGAAAAACGGCCTGTGTCTTTTGAAGATACAGGCAGACGCGATCAGACCAGACGGACGAGACGACTTCCGACACGTTCTACAAGACACGATCAGGGCCGCGGGCAGCGTCAGGGTCATGACCTCCAAGGTCCAATTAGAGATCATGGATCTGGACTGCGTAACAACCGCGGAGGACGTCGTACAGGCACTCAGACGGGAAACGGGACGAGACGGAGACTTCGGAGTCCATATCTTTGGCCCGAACCGCGCTGAGCAGTACATGGCGGTCTGCGGACTAGAATCCCGGGAAGCCGATGTGCTGCTCCGCCGCGGACGACTTGGTATTGGATGGGTGCACTGCCACGTCCGAAAAAGACTGACCGTGACAAAATGCTATAGTTGCCTCGGTTATGGGCACGTAAAGGCAAACTGCTCCGACGTGGACAGGACGAAGAGCTGCCGAAAGTGCGGCAGATCTGGACACTACGCTACCGACTGCACGGACGAACCGGCTTGTCCCCTGTGCGCTAAGGCGGGGCACGGGGACGTAGCGCACCTTGCGGGAACCGGAAGGTGCGCGGTATTCCGGGCTGCGCTGGAGGAGTGCAGGAAGCAGGCCGGAAGACGGACAGAATAGTTCAGGGAAACCTGAACAGGAGTAGGACAGCAGACGTGCTACTACCACAGATAGCTGACGAACTTGACGCTGACATTCTGATCCTGTGCGAACCGTACAGGAGAAGAACGACACAAACGTACATTACGAACGAAACGGAGACCACAGCTATCTGGGTAAGGGGCGCTGCCCAACCTCGAATAACTAACTGCGGTGTCAGGAATGATTACGTCTGGGCAAGGGTCGGCGCTGTCACGTACGCCAGCGTCTACCTGACACCCAACTGCACCGCGGCGGATTTCGAGAGAAAAAGAGCGCTCTTAGAGGACGGAATCAGGGATCTGCCTGGAGACGTTATTATCGGGGGCGACTTCAACGCGCGGGCGATCGAGTGGGGAATGACAGCAACGAACAAACGTGGACGGTTACTGCTGGAGATGGCTGCAAGGCTGGACCTGGTAGTAGCCAATACAGGAAACATACCGACGTACAGACGACCAGGGTTTGGAGACTCCATCCCTGACGTCACAATGACATCGGACGGAATATCGCCACGCATAGGGCAGTGGCGGGTGGTCGATGGCTATACGGCCAGCGACCACCAGTACATTGTCTTCGAAGTGGCAGGACAAACGGCAACGAGACGGACGAGGACCCAGCACCCCCCGCGGTGGAACCTCAACAAACTCGACGTACAAAAATTTTTGGAGGAGCTGGTGGTAGCACCAGCACCGATAACAAAAGTCCCCCCTGAGCTGACTGGCCGGCAAAGGGCGGAAAGACTGGTGGACGAGACGGCCAAACTGACGGACCGGCTGTGCAACAGCACAATGCCGAAACGACGACATCGACAGAACAGGCAACCACAATACTGGTGGACGGACGAAATAGCCGAGCTGCGAAGGGTCTGCTTGGCAAGCCGACGACTAGTGACGAGGGCTGGGGGAAGACCCGAAAGGGAAAACCTCTAAGCCGAATATAAGACAGCACGAAAAGCACTGACGAGCGCGATACGAGACAGCAAGACGCGTTGCTGGAAGAGACTCTGCGAGGAGGTGGAGCAGAATCCCTGGGGTACTGGTTACAAAATCGTGACTGGTAAACTAGGGGCACGGGTACCACCAGAACTCAAAGACGCCGAATCCGCACGACGGATCGTCGACGGCTTATTTCCTACACACCCGTTACGGACGGACGTTACAGATGACACGGACACACCGGCAGCCCTCATCTTCACGGCGGAAGAGCTCACTAAGGCACCCAACGCAATGAAGACTGGTAAGGCACCGGGACCGGACGGAGTACCGGCGGAGATTATCCGGTGATGGTCAACCTGAGGCCGGAGATATTTCTTGACCTGTACAACACGTGCTTGACGACGGGGACGTTCTGCGGCCGGTGGAAGGCGGCGAAGCTAGTTCTTATCCCCAAAGGTAAGGGCGACCCCAATACGCCGTCAGCCTACCGGCCGTTGAGTTTACTTGACACGACGGGTAAACTCTACGAACAACTACTGAGACCGAGACTGACAGACGCGATACAAACCAGCGGAGGCCTTTCAGACCTGCAGTTCGGCTTCAGGAAGGGTCGATCGACGATTGGAGCGATCCAAAAAGTGGTCGACTCCTTCCTGGACTTAGACAGACATTGCCACGCAGCACGACCAATCGTTCTGCTGGCGACCTTGGACGTCAGGAACGCCTTCAACTCGGCTGGGTGGGTCGATATCCTGGAGGCGCTTGAAAGCAACTTCGGGGTTCCGGCTTACTTGGCTCGGGTGGTGGGGGACTACCTGAAAAACAGACAGATTACGTACGAGACAAATGAAGGACCGGTGACGAGGCAAATCACCGCCGGGGTCGCACGGGGTTGCATACTGGGACCAGATTTTTGGAACGGACTGTACGACAGCTTACTCAGGCTGGAAATGCCGCTCGGTGTACTCCTCGTCGCTTACGCTGACGACGTGGCGGCGGTGATCACCGAGCGGTCTCCAGATGTGGCACAGCTAAAACTGAACCAGACGATGCGACGAGTGGGACGCTGGATGACGGACCACGGGCTACAACTCGCGACAGAAAAGACAGAACTGACGGTCCTTAGTAGAAAACGTATACAGACGAGACTTCCCATGTGGGTCGGGACGGACGAAATCACGGCCAGGGGGGAAGTCAAGTATCTCAGGGTAACTCTAGATACAAAGATGACCTTCTGGCCTCACATACAAAAAACAGCTTAGAAGGCGGCCGAGAGGATAGCATCCTTAAGCCGCCTGATGGCAAACACGACTGGACCGAGACCGGGGAAAAGACGACTTTTAATGGCGACGGCCCACTCGATCCTCCTTTATGGCGCAGAGGTCTGGGCAGATGCCCTGAAGACAAAGAAGTACTGCCACGCGATGACGACGGTACAAAGACAGGGTGCGCTGAGGATCGCCTACTCCTATCGAACTGTCTCTGCACAAGCAGTTTTGGTGGTGGCCGGCGTAATCCCCGTGGACCTCCTAGCTTTCGAGCGAAAGAGGATCTACGGGAAAAGCGCGGACATAAGACGGGAGGATGCGGCAGTTGCGGAGCGCAACAGGACGATACAGACTTGGCAAGACCGATGGACAGAAGAACGTACAGGTAACTGGACGAGACGACTTGTAAAGGACCTGAGACCGTGGATCGGAAGGAAGTTTGGGGACGTGAACTTTTACGTTACCCAGCTCCTGACCGGACACGGCTACTTCCAAAGGTACCTTTACAACATGAACAGAGTACGGACGCCAGACTGTAAGTACTGCGGACACGAACGAGACGACGCGAAGCACACATTTTTTGTGTGTGACCGCTGGACAGGACCCCGACTGGAACTTGAGACGATTGTTGGTAGCATCACCCCGGACAACATTATCCAGGTGATGCTCCACTCAACAGAATGGTGGCAATTAGTTGCCACCTATACAGAGACGATACTGAGACGAAAAAACGTAGACGGCTGCCTCGAGTAACCAAGCAGACGGACTGACGTGACGCGACAGGTTACAGACAGCATGACGAACGGACGAACACAGACAGAACCCCCAGCCAGAAGCAATATCAAAATAGTTCCTGGTCTGGGGGAGGGCAACAAGGAGAGGGCGGTTTAGTGGGTAGGCCTACTTTTTTGGGAGTCCCACATACCCCCCAGTTCGAAAGGCTGGGGGATATCCGTAAAAAGGATTCCGCAACTCCTTGTAAATAATAATAATAATAATGATAATGATAATAATAATAATAATAATAATAATAATAATAATAATAATAATAATAATAATAATAATAATAATAATAATAATAATAATAATAATAATAATAATAATAATAATAATAATAATAATAATAATAATAATAATAATAATAATAATAATAATAATAATAATAATAATAATAATAATAATAATAATAATAATAATAATAATAATAATAATAATAATAATAATAATAATAATAATAATAATAATAATAATAATAATAATAATAATAATAATAATAATAATAATAATAATAATAATAATAATAATAATAATAATAATAATAATAATAATCTACTGAGGGGATCCTGAAACCCTCATGTAGCGCGTCCCCGGGTGGCGGATAGGGGAACGCCCCTTAGATATAAGGGGTAGGAGGGACGGTTAACTACCTCTCGCGGACCAACAGGATAGGGGAGGACACCCCAAATTAAAACAATCGAAGTATGGCAGCAACACGTGAACAAAACAACATACCCCAAGTGAGTAGTCCCTACGGGACGAATCTCACCGCTGGTTCCGACTGGGTGAAAGCCCCGGTGGCCAGTGCCGGCCCCAAGGATTTTGGGGGGGGCCGAACACGTCTTCAAAGTGATGTGTCAGTGGCGGACTTGGCTGACACACCACCACCACTGGCTACAAGCCAAACAGGAACGACGATCTCCGGGAAAACCGGGACTAAGAGTCTCTGGTACCACATGGAGGACACGGCCGGCATGGAGGACAAATATAAAAAAATGATTAGGGCGACGCTAAGGAACATGCGTGAGGCTACAAAGAAGCAGAAAAATATCAGCATGGACATTAAAAACGGCCTGGACCTTCTGGACGAGGCCTTCGATGCTATCCTCGAATGCGGAAAGAGGCGAAAGAAAGAAGTCGCGGATGCCAAGGGCGAAAGGACGGAGAGCTTCGCTCGGGCAACCCCTCCGTCCCGGCCGATACCAGCACGGAAGCGATTCAGAGCGGCTACCCTTAGCCCAGAGGAGGCGGAAGACAAGGGCAGGCAGAAGAAGGCAACGAAGGGCGAGGAGCCGTGGACTACGGTGCTACACAGGAAGAAACGAAAACCGGAAGCCGGAAACCCGTCAAATGCACGCTCGCAGCCGCCTGGCTCCCCGAAAGGATACGACCCCGACGCACAAATAAAGAAACGACGCCGCCCAAAAACCAGAAACAATGCAATGGTGATAAAACCGATCACAGGCAAAACTTACGCAGAAATACTCGGAACAATCCGCACGCAAGTGCGACCGGAAGAACTGGGAACCGAAGTCCGCCTAATCCGGAAGACATTGGACGGAGGGATTCTGATCGAACTGGAACGATGCGATGATCAACAAGCTCTCCGAGTGGCGATTCAGACCGCGATAGGGCCACATGGAGAGGTACGAGATCGCAGACCCCGACTGCGACTGGAGATTCTAGACCTCGATGGCTGCACAACCCAACAGGAGGTTTTAGAAGCCATTAAGCGAGATGTGGGTAACCACATAGGCGGAGAGCCCAGAATACGCATATTCACACCCAATGAACGCGGACAGCAAAAAGCGGTGGTGGAGCTGGACGACAAACCGGCACGTCGGATGATGGATGCAGGCCACATAAAAATCGGGTGGGTCAGCTGTCGTATCAGGAGCAGGATCGAGGTCCAGCGCTGTTACAGGTGCCTGGGATACGGACACACGAGAAGAGGCTGTAAAGGCCCAGACAGGAGCAGTTCCTGCTGGAAATGCAGCCAGAGTGGACATAAGGCAGTGAACTGCGATGCTACCCCGCGATGCGCTCTGTGCGCGGAGAGGGAGGAGGAACAACAGACAGAACATATCGCGGGCTCAGGCGCCTGTCAAACCTTTAGGAAGGCCCTTGAGCTAGAGAAAAAGAAAGAAAAGAGATGACAAAGGTTCTACAAGCAAACCTGAATAGGTGTAAACTCGCGCAGGACCTCCTGGAGCAACTGGTACTCGAAAAGCAAGCCCACGTTGCTATTATTAGTGAGCAATACCGAAACAAGGAGTACCCCGCGTGGCACACGGACCTTTTAGGGACTGCGGCTATCTGGGTGACCGACCCCCAACGAATACCGGTTGAGGATCAGGGGGCTGGCAGAGGCTTTGTCTGGATTAGAAGTAGAGGAGTCAGCTACGTGAGCTGCTACCTCTCCCCAAACGACAGCATCCAAGAATTCCGAGGGAAGCTGGACGAACTGGAAGACTACATCCGCGAGTCCATGGGCGAACTCGTGGTTGCCGGCGATCTAAATGCTAGGGCGATAGAATGGGGCATGCCACAGACGAACAGAAGAGGAAGTCTAATCCTGGAAATGATCGCGAGGACAAATATGATCGTGCTGAATGAAGGTTCAACTCCAACGTACCGAAGACCTGGATATGGTAACTCCATCCCGGATGTCACACTGGTCACGGAAAGGCTAGCAGCCCTAGCCGCGGAATGGCATGTAATCGATGACTACACCGGAAGCGATCACAGTTATATTACCTTTCTATTAAACGACAGAGCGAGGACAACAAGCGGCACCTCGCGACAACCGCGGGGGTGGAACACAGCAAGGATGAATATGCAAGCACTCGTTACATCACTGCATGGAATACCACAAGGCGGAATAGAACGGCAGGAAATCTCAAAGAGGGAAAGAGCAGAGAGCATTGTAAACAGCACTATCCGGCATATCCAACAAGCCTGCGACGCATCCATGCCACCAAGAAAACTATGGACGGGTAGGCGCCAAGCGTACTGGTGGAATGACAACATTGCCGAGCTGAGACGCAAGGTTTTGAGGCTAAGGCGCCAGGCACAGCGTGCACGAAACCAACCAGCAGCGGCGATAAGAAGTACTGACTACAAGTCCGCGAAAAAGCAGCTTGGGAGAGCAATACAACAGAGCAAAGGCCTCTGCTGGCAACAGCTGTGTGACGACTTGGAACAGGACCTGTGGGGAAAAGGGTATAAGCTAGTGACACAGAAGCTTGGCGCTCCCAGAGGAAACGGAGAGATGGAAGCTGCCACCGTCGACAACATAGTAAGTACACTATTCCCCACCCATGAGGAGAGAGTAGATCAGGAGGCACGTATGGAAGCGGAAGACGTTCCATTTTTCAGCGAAGAGGAACTGAAAGTAGCTGTGTCTTCGTTAAAAAATAAAAAGGCACCAGGACCCGACGGCGTCCCAACGGAAGTGCTTGAAGTAGCAGCCGAAAAAAACCCACATATGCTGCTGCACATGTTCAATACGTGCCTGACAGCAGGAGTTTTCGCAAAGCGCTGGAAGATTGCCAGACTCGCGCTGATAAGCAAGGGAAAGGGAGACGCCGAATCCCCATCATCATACAGGCCGCTATGTATACTGGATACGGCTGGAAAGCTGCTGGAGAAACTGCTCCGACCCCGGCTGCTAGCCGCCATCCAGGCAGAAAGAGGCCTTTCAAGGCATCAGCATGGCTTTCGGAAAGGACATTCCACCATAGACGCGATAGCAGAGGCAGTCGGTGTCACCAAACAAGCGGACACAGCATGTCACGCAGCCAGGCCACTCATGCTACTGGTAACCTTAGATGTAAAGAATGCGTTTAACTCAGCAAAGTGGACCGACATGCTCTATGCACTGGAGCAAACTTTTAGAGTACCCAACTACCTAATGGCTATGATGAAGGACTACTTAAAGGACCGCCGATTGGTGTATGATACCAAACAAGGCCCTAGGGAAAAAAAAATCACCGCGGGAGCAGCACAGGGATCGGTTCTTGGACCGGACCTCTGGAATGCCTCGTACGATAGCCTGCTGCGGCTGGATATGCCAGAAGGAGTTCTCCTGATTGGATACGCTGACGACGTAGCAGCAGTCATCACGGCACGGAGCGCAGAAGTAGGGCAGCTGAAGTTAAACCAGACAATGAGAAAAGTAGACCAGTGGATGGCAGAACACGGACTTGAGCTGGCAATCGCTAAAACCGAGATCGTCATGCTTACTAGGAAAAGGGTACCTACAATCATACCTATGACAGTGGGACGACACGAAGTGCAGACTCAAAGAGCAGCCAGGTACCTAGGGGTGACACTGGACAGTAAGCTCACATTTGGTGAACACCTACGCAAGGCAGCCGACAAAGCAGCGAAAATCACGGCAGCGCTCAGCAGGCTAATGGCTAACATTGGCGGCCCAAGCACTGGTAAGCGACGACTACTGATGTCTACGGCGCAATCCATCCTGCTGTATGGGTCAGAAATATGGGCAGATGCAACAAGGACCAAGAAATACGCAAAGGGCATATCCTCGGTCCAACGGAAAGGAGCACTAAGGATCACGTGCGCCTATCGAACGGTATCGGAGCTCGCCGTGATGGTCATCGCCACTGGGATACCGATCGATTTACTTGCTCAAGAACGTAAGCGGATCTATGAGATGAGCCCAGAAACCGGGAGAGCAGAGGCAGCAGTTCAGGCGCGCTCCCACACGATGGAAGTGTGGCAGCGACGATGGGAGATGAGCCCAACAGGACGATGGACGGCCTGGTTGATCCGGGTACTGGCCCCATGGTACGGAAGGACGCACGGGGACGTGAATTTTTACACGACCCAGTTCCTGACGGGGCATGGATATTTTCGGAAGTACCTGCATAGGATGGGAAAGGTGGGATCCCCCTTATGCAGGTACTGTGAAACGGAGGAGGACGACGCAAATCACACATTTTTCGAGTGCGCGCGGTTTGCGGTGGAAAGGAGAGCGCTAGCTACCGGAATAGAGGAAGTCACCCCCGACAATATCATCGAACGAATGCGCCAGAGCGAGAAAAACTGGCACACGGTAACAGCATACATCGAGCTGCTGCTACGCCAAAAAAAGAAAGACGGGTGCCTTGAAGACCCCTAAGCACAAGGACGGAATGAATGAAAATAATAAATAAATAAAAAATAAAAATAAAAAAAACGAGGAAAAGTTTGCCCACGGAGGCACAAACAAGCATGGCCCAGACTGAAGTAATGCTATAGCGGTTCCGGTCTGGAGAACACCATGGAAATGCCGTGGATGGGTTTTTTTAGTGCGGTCGCCCTGTCGGGTAATCCCACACTACTGAGCAAACACCAACTCTGCTCGGTGCCTTGTTGAAGGTTTTTTCCCATCCGCGCTTTGTAAAATAATAATAATAATAATAATAATAATCCTGTGCCGGGTTTGCTGGTCCCGCATTGGGCGCCTCCCCGGGTGGTGCATGGGGGAACGCTCTTCAGATATGAAGAGTACCGACTTGTTCGGGGTGGACCAAAACCAGTTAACACACACATGTACGCTACTCACAAACAACTACTCAAACATATCCGAATGACATACTGGGGATGCGAATGATCGGGAACTCTATGAACGGGTTACCACGAGAAAGCGAATGTTCAGGGTGCCCTATAAATGGGCACGCCTGAAAAAGCGAGTGAGTGGGTTCCCTATGAACGGGCTCTCCCAGAATGAATGAACCGGCAGAAATAGGATACTCACAACACGCACACTCAACACGGAGTAATGGCTGTAGAACCCGGACTGTCGCTCTCCGCTGAGGGCGGTCTTGGCGCGGGGCATTAGAGGGTACCTCAAGTAAACCAGGCTCGATGCTCCTGGGCCGCTGGATAGTACAGGGGCCCGGGTCCCCTTAGCCAGGTGGACCTAGCTGCCCTATCAGCCAGTGTATAATCCTCATGCTGTTGTAGTGCCGGGTGGCGCCCAGATAGGGCCATGCAGCAGCAGCGGGGGGGTCTTGGTGAGGCCACTGGAGCCTCGCCATGGGGATGTCGGCGGCGGAAGGAGGGCGACGGAAGGGGAGATTGCAGTCTATTCTCAAACTACACATTTACACATACACATACAAAGGGAAGAACGGGAGAAAAGACAAACATGGAAACAAAACAAAAGGAACAAACGATAAACGCATCAAAAACAACGGGGCCCCCAACCCCAGCACGAAAAGACGAGACCAAGGACGGAAACACGAGACAAAAGTATGAACATCCATCGTCCGTTGCGGAATTGGCTGAATCCAAGATTCGGGCTCAGCTACAGCTGATCCGCGAATGCCTCGTGAAAATGGAAGAGAAGACTCGCGTGCAGAGAAATATCAGCACGGTGGTCACAACCAATATGGCCAAGATAAGGGAAGCCGCGGACGAGGCATGGCATGAATGCAACAGGATGCATGTGCTCGGGATGGCTGGACGAAGCGATGTAGACAGGGAGACTGGGACACCACAGACGAAACGCAAACGAGAGATTACGAGTCTGAGCCCGGAACTAACGCCGGCGAAAGGCCTGCGGACGGGACCGGGCCCACCTTGTGGGTAACTGTCGCTCGAAAACAAAAGCGGACGACGACGACTGATGTACGGCAACAGACGACAAAAAAGCCAATGGCATCGACGTCGACAGACATTGCAACGACGCCCACAGGCACGGTGAAGACAGGCAAGAAGGGCCGCACAACCCGGAGACCCGGTGTTGGTGTGGTCTGGATCAAGCCAAAAGACGGACAAACGTACACCGACACACTACGACGAATGAAAGCCGTTGACCCAACCGCCGACAAGGTGCAGGTCAACGGCTATCGAATGACCAAGGACGGGGGTGTCTTGCTTCGCGTAAAAAGCGGAGCAGGGGATAGACAGGCCTTCGAGGACAAGCTCAAGCAAGTCCTCGGAGAAGACGCTCAAGTACGAGACATGACAACGAACGTGCGACTGGACATACTTGATCTGGACTGCGTTACGGACAAAGACGAAGTGACGACGGCACTCCAACAGGAGACTAAGGACGAGAGGGACCCGAAAGTTCACATTTTCGGGCCCAACAGACACGGACAATGTATGGCGGTCTGTGAACTTGAGGAAGGCGCCGCAATTGCCTTGCTCGAGAAAGGACGGATCAGGATAGGGTGGGTAAACTGCCGCGTCAGACCAAGGACAACCGTGACCAGGTGCTCCAAGTGTCTTGGATACGGTCATACAAGGACAGACTGCAAAGGACCGGACAGACGACTATGCTGCTGGAAATGCGGCAAGACGAACCACGTCGGTAAGGACTGCCAGCAGGACCCGACGTGTTACCTGTGCACCGAGGCGGGGCACAAAAACACCGCGCACATACCGGGCACCGGGTCGTTCGCGGTTTTCAAGGCCGCACTGGAGGAGTGCAAAACCAAGACTGAGACGAGGGCATGATTGTCTTACAGGGCAACATGCACAGATGCGAGGAAGCACATCTCCTGCTTCCTCAAATCACCAATACATCGTCTTTGAAGTGGCGAGACTTACACAGACGCGACGCGACGGACCTGAGCGGGCACCGCGGTGGAACGTACGTAAACTGGACAGAGACAGGTTCTCGAGGGAGCTGCTGGAAGCAGCAGACCCTGCAGAGGCCATACCTGACGAACTGACGGGACAGAGACGAACCGAACGACTCGTTGACGAGACGATGGGACTGATGGGACGTCTATGTAAGGCTTCAATGCCGCGCAAGACCCCTCGACACCCCAGACGTACGACGTACTGGTGGACGGACGAGATCGCCCAACTGCGGCGACTGTGCATTGCGGCAAAGAGAAGAATGTATCGAGCACGGGAAAAACACCAACCGTCCACGGCCGCTCTTACTGTACAGTACAAAACGGCACGGAAGACGTTGACTTACGCTATTAAGGACAGTAAGAAGCGCTGCTGGAGACAGTTATGCGAGGAAGTGGACCGGGACCCTTGGGGCTTGGGTTACAGGATTGTGACCCAAAGGCTCGGGGCCCACGGTCCGCCCGAACTCAAGGACGCGACGACCATGGGACAAATTGTTGACGAACTCTTCCCGACTCATCCGAGGAGGGAAGAAGTGACGGACGCAGACGAGGGACTCGACGTTCCTGTCTTCACTGAGGAGGAGCTTATTAAAGCTACGTCCTCTATGAAGATGGGAAAAGCACCGGGACCAGACGGCATGCCCGGGGAGGTCCTACGACTGATAGCTTGCTCCAGGCCAGGCATACTCCTCGAGATGTACAACCAATGCCTTAAGACTGGGACATGCAGCATGCGCTGGAAGACGGCGAGATTGGTTCTTCTGAGCAAAGGCAAGGGAGATCCTGACGCGCCGTCTTCCTACAGACCACTGAGTCTGTTGGACACGACGGGAAAACTGTACGAACTGTTACTGCGACCACGACTAACGCACGCGATAGAGGCGGCCGGAGGTCTGTCTGATAAGCAGCACGGTTTCCGCAAAGGGCGATCGACCATAGGAGCAATCCGAGAGGTCCTTGAGACCTTTCGGAAGATGGACGAGGCTTGCCACGCAGCAAGACCCATCACGGTACTGGGGACTCTGGACGTGAGGAACGCCTTTAGCTCGGCGAGGTGGGGGGACATCCTGGGAGCATTGCAGGACGATCTCCGGATCCCTTACTACCTTTTCCGGGTAATGGAGGAGTACCTCAGCGACAGATACATAACGTACGAGACGCAGGAAGGACAGAGAACAAGAAGGATCACCGCGGGGGTCGCTCAGGGTTCTATACTGGGACCTGACCTATGGAACGTGACGTACGACAGCCTGCTGAGGCTGAAGATGCCGCGTAACGCATCACTGGTTGCCTACGCCGATAACGTGGCGGTAGTGATCGTGGAACACACTGCAGACCTGGCCTAGCTTACGTTGAATCAGGTGATGAGACGTGTGGACAGATGGACGACCAAACACGGACTGAGCCTAGCACTGCACAAGACGGAAATTGTCATGCTGACTAGACGACGGACTCCGACGATCATACCGATGACAGTCGGAACGGAACAGATTGAGACCAGAGAAGAGGTGAAGTATCTAGGGGTGACCCTCGATACGAAGCTGACCTTCTGGGCTCATATCAAAGGGACGGCCGAGAAGGCGGCGTCGAAGGTAGCTTTGCTCAGCCGCCTGATGGCAAATACGCACGGACCGAGACCGTCAACACGCAGACTGCTCATGACGACAACCCACTCCATCCTCCTGTACGGGGCGGAGATATGGGCTGATGCGCTCGCAGTAAAAAAATACAGGAAAGCGATGACGGACGTATAAAGACGAGGAGCACTGAGGATAGCGTGCGCCTACAGGACCGTCTCAGCGGAGGCGGTACTCGTGGTGGCGGGCATGATTCCCATCGATTTACTGGCGACTGAACGGAAACGGATTTACGAACGCGACGAAGGGACCGAAAGGGATGGCGCGGCAAGACGGGAGAGGGAAAAGACTTTGACGGACTGGCACGCACGATGTACAACGGAGACAACCGGACGCTGGACAAGACGCCTGATACTTGACCTGAAACTGTGGACTGAACGGGAGTTTGGGGAGGTAAATTTCTTCCTTATTCAATTCCTCACAGGCCATGGGTATTTCCGGCAATATCAACGTGACATGGGAAAAGTACGGACAGCGGACTGCAAATACTGCGGACATGCACAAGACGACGCTGAACACACGTTTTTCATGTGTGACAGATAAACGATACAGAGACGAGACTTAGAACGAACGACCGGGGACATTACACCGGACAACATTATCAGACTGATGTTACGGAACGAGGAACAGTGGACGCGTTTTGCAGTATTCGTCCAGACCGTGCTGAGAGGTAAAAAAGAGGATGGATGCTTGGAGTATGAATGAGCATGGACTGAACGACAGACGGGTATAGACAGGGAACTTGGACTGAGACCTGAAACGAACGAGACGATGGACAGGAGCCGCGGAGGTGAAGTTATACTAACGTGTTTCCACCCCGCGGAGACGGGACAGAGGAGGTTTTTAGTCGGTAGGCCAACCAAGGAGAGTCCGACACACGGGAGAGTCCGTGTGACTCTCCTACTGTGCTTAACGCATTTTCCTCTTCTGCCATTAAAATAATAATAATAATAATAATAATAATAATAATAATAATAATAATAATAATAATAATAATAATAATAATAATAATAATAATAATAATAATAATAATAATAATAATAATAATAATAATAATAATAATAATAATAATAATAATAATAATAATAATAATAATAATAATAATAATAATAATAATAATAATAATAATAATAATAATAATAATAATAATAATAATAATAATAATAATAATAATAATAATAATAATCCCTCCCAAGTGTGTCGCCTTGCCGCGGCGGGGGGGCTTGCGTTTCTGCAATGAACTTTGGAGCTCGGCCGGCGGGGGCTCTAGCCCCTGGCAGGTCTAACCTTGCCGGACAGGTCCATGGGGAGCAGGCAGACTAAGAACACACAACATCAAAAGCTACGGTGGAAGGCATCGTGCCTACGGCTGCATGGCCGCAATGATGTAAACTAAAGCGGTCGCGAACGATCCCTGCAGGGCACCGGGTGGAACCCTGCAGTATTTACACCTTACCTAGACAAGGCGGCTCTGCCTAGGCAGACCTACATTCCGACCTACTCGTGGGATTAATATGGAGAAACTTTTAAAAGAAATAAAACCTAAGCAGAAGAAGGAGTTGGAAAAAACATCGACCGAGGAAGAGCTCAGGACAATCGGAGAACTCGCGACGAACAATATCGGGGGAGAGTCGAACGATGATAGCTTGGCGAACGTGACCGAAAGTGTCAACCTGAGAAAGAGAAGTATACTTCAGTCATGTTCGTCAACAGGCACGGAAGATCGATCTCTACATCAGAAGAAAAAGAAATTAAGATACAGAAAGAGAGAAACGACACCGCCACCCATGGAAGAGGGTAAAACGGTTCCACCTGTCGTCGGAAATATAAGGAGGCATCGAGAAAAACCTGGAACCTCCTCATTCAACGATGACAGTGGGAACGAGCCCGATTTGACAGAGTTATTACAACTCATTCATGAGACCGCGACGAAAATGGAAGAGGCAGCGGCAATACAGAAAAATATGAATATGGCGGTAAAAACCGGCATTAAGACGATTCTTGAGGCCGCCGACGCTGCGCTAAACATGCAAAGCAGGACAGCCTCGAAGGGACAAATGATGGCAGACGTCCTGACAGAGACAGAAACGGAGACAACGGAACCGTGAGGAACCGTGAGGAAACGAAAAAAGAAGAAAAAAACGACGGAACCGAAAAACAAAACGGACGAGACGAACGTACCGACCCAGGCTGAAAAGCGCAGACCGACCCCCAAACATAGGGGAACGGCTGTACTGGTCAAGCCTGGGAAAGACAACACGTACTCGGACATCGTACGGAAGATAAGGACGACGGTCGACCCGACGAGCAGTCATGTACAGGTGATGGCTCTAAAGAAGACCAAGGACGGACGGTGTCTCATCAAGATACAGACAGACACGGACGGACGAGAACAGTTTGAGCGCGCACTACAGGACGCGGTTGGGGACACGGGCAGTGTAAGGACCGTGACTTCTAGGGTGCAACTGGAGATCATGGACCTGGACTGCGTTACCACCGCGGAGGACGTGATACGGGCGCTGAGACGAGAAACGGGACGAGACGGCGACTTTGGTGTCCACATCTTCGGCCCGAACCGGGCCGAGCAGTACATGGCGGTCTGCGACCTCGAGACGCGGGAAGCCGAGGTGCTGCTGGACCGGGGCCGGATCGGGATAGGATGGGTGCGATGCCGACTACGACAACGATTGACGGTGACCAAATGCTACAAATGCCTGGGCTACGGACATACAAGGACGAGCTGCACGAACGCGGATCGGACAAAGAACTGCAGGAAATGCGGCGAGACGGGACATTACGCGACGGACTGTAAAAACAGACCGGCTTGCCCACTGTGCTCTGAGGCGGGACACGGGGACGTAGCGCACCTTGCGGGAACCGGAAGGTGTGCGGTATTCCGGGCTGCGCTGGAGGAGTGCAGGAGGCAGGCCGGAAGACGGACAGAATAGTTCAGGGAAACCTGAACAGGAGTAGGACAGCAGACATGGTACTACCACAGATAGCTGACGAACATGACGCCGACATTCTGATCCTGTGCGAACCGTACAGGAGAAGAACGACACAAACGTACATTACGAACGAGACAGAGACCACAGCTATCTGGGTGAGGGGCGCTGCCCAATCTCGAATAATTAACTGCGGTGTCGGGGACGATTACGTCTGGGCAAGGGTCGGCGCTGTCACTTACGTCAGCGTTTACCTGACACCCAACTGCGCCGCGGCGGATTTCGAGAGGAAAGTGGCGCTCCTTGAAGACGGAATCAGGAATCTGCCTGGAGACGTTATCATCGGGGGAGACCTCAACGCGCGGGCGATCGAGTGGGGAATGACAACAACGAACAAACGTGGACGGCTGCTGCTGGAGATGGCCGCAAGGCTAGACCTGGTAGTAGCAAATACGGGAAACGTACCGACATACAGACGACCAGGGTTTGGAAACTCTATCCCTGACGTCACAATGACATCGGACAGAATATCGCCACGGATAGGACAGTGGCGGGTTTTCGACGGCTATACGGCCAGCGATCACCAGTACATTGTCTTCGAAGTGGCAGGACAAACGGCGACGAGACGGACGAGGACCCAGTACCCCCCGAGGTGGAACCTCAACAAACTCGACTTACGAAAATTTTCGGAGGAGCTGGCGGCAGCACCAGCACCAATGACGAAAGTCCCCCCTGAACTGACTGGCCGGCGAAGGGCGGAAAGACTCACGGATGAGACGGCCAAACTGACGGACCGGCTGTGCAACAGCACAATGCCGAAACGACGACATAGACCAAACAGGCAACCACAATACTGGTGGACGGACGAAATAGCCGAGCTGCGCAGGCTCTGCTTGGCGAACCGCCGACGAGTTACGAGGGCTGGGGGAAGACCCGAAAGGGAAAACCTCCAAGCCACTTACAAGACGTCACGAAAAACACTTACGAACGCCATAAGGGACAGCAAAACGCGATGCTGGAAGCAGCTCTGCGAGGAGGTGAACGAAGACCCCTGGGGAACCGGTTACAAAATTGTGACTGGCAAACTAGGGGCCCGAGTTCCACTTGAACTCAAAGATGCCGAAACCGCAGAACGGATTGTTGACGGACTGTTTCCGACCCACCCGATACGGACGAACGTGACAGACGACACGGAGGCCCCGGCGGCCCCCATATTTACCGCGGAGGAGCTCTTCAAAGCGACTGCCGCGATGAAGACTGGCAAGGCGCCGGGACCAGACGGAGTGCCGGCGGAGATTCTCCGGCTGATGGTTCGCCTGAGGCCGGAGATATTTCTTGACCTGTACAACACGAGCTTGACGACGGGAACGTTCAGTGACCGGTGGAAGACGGCAAGGCTGGTTCTTATCCCTAAGGGTAAGGGCGACCCCAATACGCCGTCAGCCTACCGGCCGCTGAGTTTACTCGACACAACGGGTAAACTCTATGAACAACTACTAAAACCGAGACTGACGGACGCGATACAGACCAGCGGAGGCCTCTCAGACCGGCAGTTCGGCTTCAGGAGGGGACGATCAACGATTGGAGCGATTCAAAAAGTGGTCGATTCCTTCCTGGATTTGGAGAGACATTGCCATGCAGCGCGACCAATCGTTCTGCTGGCGACCTTGGACATCAGGAACGCCTTTAACTCGGCCAGGTGGGTTGACATCCTGGAGGCGCTTGATCACCGAGCGGTCTCCAGACCTGGCACAGCAAAAACTGAACCAGACGATGCGGCGAGTGGGCCGTTGGATGACGGACCACGGACTACAACTCGCGACAGAAAAGACAGAACTGACTTTCCTTAGCAGAAGACGCATACAGACGAGACTACCCATGTGGGTCGGGACGGACGAAATCGAGGCCGGAGGTGAAGTCAAGTACTTGGGAGTGACCCTAGATACGAAGATGACCTTCTGGCCTCATATACAAAAAACATGCCAGAAGGCGGCTAAGAGGATAGCATCCTTAAGCCGCCTAATGGCCAACACAAACGGGCCAAGACCGGGAAAACGACGACTCCTAATGACGACAGCCCACTCGATCCTCCTGTACGGCGCGGAGATCTGGGCAGATGCCCTGAAGACAAAGAAGTACTGCCATGCCATGACAACGGTACAAAGACAGGGTGCGCTGAGGATCGCCTGCTCCTACCGAACTGTCTCTGCAGAAGCAGTCTTGGTGGTTGCGGGCGTGATCCCCGTGGACCTCCTAGCTTTCGAGCGAAAGAGGATCTACGGGAGAAGCGCGGACATAAGACGGGAAGATGCGGCGGTCGCGGAACGCGACAAGACGATACAGACTTGGCACGAACAATGGACAGAAAGAGCGACAGGCAACTGGACAAGACGACTAATAAAGGACCTGAGACCGTGGATCGAAAGAGATTTTGGGGACGTAAATTTTTACATCACCCAGTTCCTGACGGGACACGGTTACTTTAGACGGTACCTTTATAACATGGACAGAGTACGGACGCCAGACTGTAAGTACTGTGGACACGAACGAGACGACGCGGAACACACATTTTTTGTGTGCGACCGCTGGACAGGACTCCGACTGGAACTGGAGACGATTGTTGGCAGCATCACCCCGGACAACATTGTTCAGGTGATGCTCCACTCGACAGAATGGTGGCAACTAGTTGCCACCTATACAGAGACGATACTGCGACGAAAAAACGTAGACGGCTGCCTCACCTAACCGAGCAGACAGACTGACGTGACGCGACAGGTTACAGACAGCAAGACGAACGAACGAACACGGACAGAACCCCCAGCCAGAAGTAATACCAAAATAGTTCCTGGTCTGGGGGAGGGCAACAAGGAGAGGGCGGTTTAGTGGGTAGGCCTACTTTTTTGGGAGTCCCACATACCCCCCCCAGTTCAAAAGACTGGAGGATATCCGTAAAAAGGATTCCGCAACTCCTTGTATAAATAATAATAATAATAATAATAATAATAATAATAATAATAATAATAATAATAATAATAATAATAATAATAATAATAATAATAATAATAATAATAATAATAATAATAATAATAATAATAATAATAATAATAATAATAATAATAATAATAATAATAATAATAATAATAATAATAATAATAATAATAATAATAATAATAATAATAATAATAATAATAATAATAATAATAATAATAATAATAATAATAATAATAATAATAATAATAATAATAATAATAATAATAATAATAATAATAATAATAATAATAATAATAATAATAATAATAATAATAATAATAATAATAATAATAATAATAATAATAATAATAATAATAATAATAATAATAATAATCCGAAAAATTATTACGATTCATATAAGAAGGCTATTATATCGAAACGAAATGTTTGCAGACCTTCGTTTGATATCATTTTAACGTACAGGCTATTATTAAATCCTTCGCCGAAGTCTGAAAATCAAAGTACAAAATAAAAAAATAACAAAGCATTCGCTTGATCAATGAAATGATCAGAGCTAATCGACTCCACTGCGACTAATCAATATCAGTAACAGAAAAAAAAATTAAAACGTAACTTTTCAACCAAATAGATTTCAGTATACTTAACAGAACTTATGAACTATAAACTCAAGAACACTGGAATAACCTGCTGGAAATGTCCTGAGCCAAACGTTATACGACGCCAACAATCCACCGATAACTTTGGGTACCGTTGGCTTTGAAATGTTTATCCTTATGTTTTCGTCAGCAACAATTACAGCTCATTCAATGCCGTTGTCTGTAACATGCAGGACAGTTCCTGGTGCATCACCTGCATATGTAAAGAGCTTAAACATATCCTCGAGAGAACATTTATTCCTTAACATGTTTTCATAAATATAAAGAATATACCCACTACTTTTTTCTTTTTGTTATTATCTTTAGATACGAGCTTACGAAGATATTTTGCGAGGCACTCTGGAAACCTGAGAATTTGAATGAAAACCTGAGCCTACAGTCCCGTGTAATGGAAAACGGCTCTATCGCTGACGCTTACGTGCCCTCAAGCAACTCCATGAATTACGACAACGACGGCGATGAACCCTACTACTGGATACCCAATAGTCTTGTATTTCTCAAAGAAAAAGCGCAAAATTGGTCTCGTCACATGTCTCGCACTACCGGCTGGCATTATTATTTTAACGACCGAGACAACACCAAACTGTTCGACCATGATAGACCATCCACGGCGGATACAGCTTTTCTCTAATCCATGAAAAATCGAATAATCTGACACTGGCGAGTCAATCAACAGCTCACTAAAGATTGTATTTTTAGAGTTATTCGTGATAAATGTTCACGAACCTCGATACTTGAAAGTCTGCAAGGGGCATTTTAAGTGCTTGACCGAACAGCACTTAAAGTGCACCTTCCTGTATAAAATCTTTGCTGATAGCCATAAGGCTTTAATTAACTAACAAGGAAAGGTACCTTGGTGTCCCCCTCCGATTTTAATGCAACTCACGTATGTTGTAGAGCATCGAAAACTAAAAGACACGTATTTTTTTTTATCGGCGGAAAAACATTTTTAAGGGGTGAAATCGCCCTTCAAAAATAGCATTTCGAGGGGTGATTTTGCAGTTTCACCCAGAAGGCGTCAACCGATTTTAATAAAACAAAAACCAAAATACTCCTCATTGAAGACAATTAAAATTCCACGCTAAGTTGAAGAAAAAAATTCATTTGCAGGGGTGAACAACCCCCTGATTTTTTAAATTTCCACCCTACACAAAAAACTAATCAACCAAATTAAACAGAACATGTACCATTTGGAAGGGCAAGTTGAAATAAAGTTGACGTATTTTTGCACATTCACAGGAAAATGAGTTTACGGGGGTAAACTACCCCTTATCCGTTAGTACGTATATTTGTGCATACATTTTTGTTTCTCGTTATTTAAATGTCCGAATTGATTCAAAACATTCCTGTTAGCCGAAGTCAAGGGGGGGAACTTCGCATGATGCTTTATTTATTATTAAGGGGGTGACCGGCTGGTACTTACAAGTAGAATGGTCCATTCACGAGTTTCGCGTTATTTACTGAAAAAAATAGCTTGTTCAAATACAGAATACTGGGGAATGTTGCTGGGGTTGAGTGGTTGTATGGCATATATGTATGGTTGTATTTCGAAACAGCGGCAATCAGCTGAGGACATAGGCGAGAAATAACAAATACCCGGTTTCGGCATGCGCATTTATTCGACTGTCGTCCTTTTCACGTCCCATGTTAACGCTCTCCCCACTCTCCATTCTCTCACATGTATTCTTACCGCCTTGCGCATCTACATACACCACAGTATATATTATAATGTATCATTCCTTTTACAATTCATCAACGTGCAATGTGCACGTCATAATTTGCAGCAATCATGGTTCGTAAGTCGTGCAGAAATGATACTCTTCAAAAAAATGTTGCAAGCATAAAGACTTCTTGCACCATGAGCATCTGATGATGGCCACATTATTACAACCTAGTACTTCACAGTGTGCTTGAGACGATTGACCGAAACCAAAACTCACTGGATTGTCGAATTCGTTTGGCTTATCGGTTATATAATTACTTTTGAACCATGCATATTTGAAAAGATTTATATATCTGGGTGATGAACGTTGATTGTGTGCGAGAGATTGCAGTTTGATTATGTTGTTTCTCAAGTGCAAATTAATATCAGAATTAAGTAATAATACACTGTCGGAAAAATGTCGTACAAAATTTTTCCATATTCGGAAACCAAAAACGTCGAGTGGTTGGATTTTTCCTGTGGTGCCTTTAGGTATTATCTTTGTGATTATTTTTTTGCCCCGAGGTGTTGCATGTAGAACAACTTCTGGGCAGTGTCCACTCCACGAGTCTATCAACAATACGCTGTCACGGCCGGTGTTAGGGAAGAACACCAAATTTTGAAGTGCTCTATACATAGGATGATATTGGTTATCGATATAGTATAATTCATCATATGTTCAATATTTTCTGGCAATCATTTTTGTCCATACCTGAAGTCATTTTTCCGGATTTCGTTGCTGTTAAAAATACGTTTTCTGGCCTGAATACATTTTTTTCCACGATTGGGCCGAACTCACCCTTTCCCTCTTTTAGAACGATAAAAAGGGGTGACAATAATTTTCCATCTGCATTTATGGTTGGCTGGATAGTGTAGCTGTGAGTTGTAGATGATACGGATTGTACTACACATTGCACTTGTTTAGTTCCTTCAGTCGTCAGAGTCCTGCCAGAGTGGATGTCCAGTTGAAAACCGCTCTGATCTGAATTATATATGTTTTCCGGTCCATATGTTTGAATATATGGTTTAATTTCATTTACGAAGTTTTCTGCATTCATTCTTAAAACTGGTTCGTCTTCTATAGTCTTTCGTGTTACGAATTTATTAATTTTCCTGGACACAATACGATGTGATTTCTTGAACTTCCGAAGCCAATTATGAGAAGCTTTAAAACGAATGTCTCCGTGACCTATCTCTTTTTGAGCTTGTAGACCCCACTTTTGAAGGTCGATATCATGAACAATGAAACCAGCATCTATTGCGGCTTGTATGTTTTTCAAAGTATATTCAGAGATTTGAGCTAATTTCTCCTTGTAGGTCCCACCTTTGTTCATTTGATTTGCCCAGCGTTTTAATTGTCGTACAGATTTGACTTTTTTGAATTTCTGACTCACGGTATCGACACTGTAATTTTTCTTCTTACCGGATCTCCAGTATTCGATTGCTTTGCGTTTGTAATCGTAGCTTATGTCTTCTTCGTCTTTAGAACAAGTATCAGAATCCACTGGACCTTCATCATGTTGCCAAAGAGTGTCCTCGACAGGGTTAACATCATATTGCTTGAATGGCTCTTGAAAATCTAGCGATTGTTCCTCGATAATTTCAACTCCGTTATAATCGTCCATGCAGTCGACCAGAACTTTTTCGAAATTCTGCTTTACCTCGATTTCTGCATTGTTAATCGGAGTTTCGGGAATATTCATGGCTTGAAATGTAGCCAAAAGAAGTTTAATGACGTTGATTGGATTCACTTTCATGGTCTATTGATTTTTTTTTGTCAGAAATTATAACTGACGCACTGGCACTCCGTTCAAATGAGCAACTCAAGATCGCTGTATGTATCGCGGCTTTTATATTTGAAAGATTTGTTGTTGAACCACATGCGATATCAGCAGATAATACGCAGTCCCAGATAGCCGCCTATGTAGAAAACACCTCTTACTGCGTCGAAAGTATTTTTATCATATTGGCGTATGATTAGATTACTCAAAAAAATGAGATCATATTCATTTCGTTGGAATAACTGACAAAGTTCTATAGATGGAACGACTGTTGCATCATCGACTTATTCCGAAATTTGCGCCGAATCGAAATACTATCTAATCGAAAGGTCGATGACATATGACGATAAATTATTGATAAGCACAAAATCAGCACAAAGAGTGAACGCAAGCAGCTCTTTAACATGTAAATAACGAGAAACAAGAATGTACGCACAAATATACGTACTAATGGATAAGGGGTAGTTTACCCCCGTAAACTCATTTTCCTGTGAATGTGCAAAAATACGTCAACTTTATTTTAACTTGCCCTTCCAAATGGTACATGTTCTGTTTAAATTGGTTGATTAGTTTTTTGTGCTTATGACCACAGCGCGTAGGAACAAGAGTACCGCGTCGGGGAACACGTACTCCTCCGTGATGAGACGATGCGCAGGGGGCGGTCTGCAAAGCTAACCTCTAAGTGGACGGGACCCCACGAAATAGTGCAAAAGAGTGGAATAGTGGAATAGTGGTCCCCCATCAACTGCGTCATCCAGAAGGGACGGAAAACTCAGGCGGTGCATGCCAACCGCCTAAAGCTCTTTATAGAGCACTAAAACTAAGTAAAATTAAGTAAATGCGAGTAGGGAGCTAGGCACCTCGTCGAAGCACTACCACACCTACCGTCGGGCTGTACCTTCCCAGTCGCAATAGCACACGACAAAGTGTCAACACTTATGCGACTGGCAGATACCAGGGCCTACAGCGAAGGCAACGCAGTAGTACTCGTGCTGGATATACCGTTGATTGGGCAGCAACGGTATAGTATACAAAAAGTATATCCTATGCCCATGCGAGCTGACAACGGCAGGCACTACTACGCAGACGCGACCGACAACCACTTGGTAATAGATGTAGAAAATCGCAAGTACCTAAGGATGACATCCGATGACGTTAAAAATTGCAAGGTACTGGGCAAATCATACATTTGCCCACCAACACACCCTACTAGTCCGGTTACAAAAGACGCACCCTGCGAAGTCCTAATCTATGCGAAAATAGACACCGGTAACGGCGAAAAATGCGCAAAAAGGGTTATCAAAATCACCTATCCCCTAATCGGTCCAATGCAACAGCAAGGACGATGACTATACGTCGCGCCAACCCCGGTTCCCGTAGGAATAAATTGTGGGAAAAATCCCACTCAGCATGAAATGTTAAATAATACGGGAATACTGGCATTAGTAGGCATATGTGTAGTAACCGCCCGAGATTTCAGTATCAGAACCATCGGGCGAACGTCGCAGATCATACGGGAAAACTACCTCCCGTCATTTAATTTGACATTAACGGAGATCGAAGCTCAGGCGCCCCTGACGCAGATCGAGAGGACCATCCTACTACAGAGCGTGCTGCGAGACCCCGAAGAGCTTCGGAAGCTCGGAGCTCGAGCCGACCACATAATGGAAACCCTCAATACCGCCGGAGACTGTATGCAGCACATCCACAACCTGAGCTTCTACTCCTTGGGTGCTATAGCACCGATAGCCCTGGTTGGCTACGTTCTGTTTACATGTTACAGGTACCAAAGAAACAGAACACCAATGAGAACGAGCGAGGCAACAACCCCGGCAGCCGCCGAGGTAACCATCAACCTCGAGCCACTCGGACGACAACAGCCAGTGGAACGACTGCGAACCGAGCTGGCCAGGATATGCAATCGTCCCCCCAACCGAGAACGACTCGCTCGGCCTGAACGACATTAACAAACGAAAATGAAACATTTTATGTACTATTACATAACAAATATCTGTAAAATCGTATAAAATTGTAAATGTAAGGGAAACCAACTGAAGAAAAAATTTTTTAGAAAAATTTTTCCTTTTAAGGGGGGAGGGATGTTGTGTCGCGGAATATTCCACTTCACGTATTCTCAGGAATATTCCTTAGCTGACACAGCTAGATATAGAATTCTAAAAGATAGAACTCGTACAAGACAGGATGCGAGGTAGACGCCGACGCAGCATGAGACGACTCGCTAGGCGATCTACGATTGGCTGAAGCTGAAGCTGCCAACTAAGGGATTTTAGCAAACACAGTTGCTAACTGCTTTACTAAAATCAGAATTAAATTAGACTCAACAGAGAACGGTTGGTTCCTCGCTCGAAACTACGAATTATTGTAAATTCCTTTATTGACTTTTAGATAGACAACGGAAAGTTACCGTTGCCTATAATAAATACTTCCATTTATATAAATTTGCGTTTTCATCGATAACTCGAGATCCATCTCCTTATCGGCAAACGATCCCAAAAAATAATAACTTTTTAATATTATACCGAATACCGAATAATCCAATTACCCGGCACCGGAAACAATTCGTAAAATTTGCACATAGAGATGTATGGATAGTGAAATAAAAATATTGCTTTATTTGTGAGAAATATAAACCTATCGTTATTTAATTTACATACGGTGTAAACATCAGCTTATACCGCGGGCCCGCGCCTTATCAGCGTCAAGACCGCGAAAATAGCTGATGCCGTGGAGTCGCTGCCGCCGCCGCAGCCGTCGCTATATAAGCTTATTTAAGAGTTAGCTGGTTGATTTTGATAGACACTCATCGATATGGATACACGATGGAAACATCCATGGATAGCTGTGATAAGCGGTCCTACGGGTTGTGGTAAAACATATTTTGTCAAAAAATTCTTGAAATATATTCGAGAATTCAGTCGATGGAGAGAACTGGACTGTAAAGAGTTGCAGGTGAATTAATAAGCAGTACACAGATGTTAATTACAGTGCCATTTATTGCTCCACCTGTCAAATGCCGTGGATGAAAAAACATAAATAAAACAAATAAAATATAGCGAATAATATATTTTAAAAAGCATGAAAAATATAAGAAAAAAATGTGGTGAGCTTTTACCACACACGATTATATTAATCGTGTGTAATCGATGAGAAGTTCTGTCACGATCGGGCCTCGCGGTGAAGCTGACATTGGGTGCATGACAAGATGAGCCAAATAATGACGTACCGGTGTGCCGACGTCGATATATCACTGCTGATATGATGGCTGTGTTGTGGAGACTATAGGTCGGCTCAGTAGATTGGTGAGTCAGATTTCGATGCACTAGACAATAGATTGGCAGCAGCATCCCAGATGACATCACTTCGAGCTCGTGCGAGAAGTAAGCTGCCTGGGTTGCCTTGACCCAAAAAATCTTCGCTTCGTCGATCTCACGTGCTGAGATGAGTGTGACTGGTGTTGAGCCAGGTATCCTCTTGAGCCGTGCTATCACTCTCGAACAGAGAGCTGTGAGCCAATACAAATTGTTGAGCGATGAATACCTGTGCACCAGATTCCAATGACAGTCCTGATTCGATGTTGCCACCACAAGAGCTACTCCTGGCCAAGACTCCAACACACCTAGATTCTCGGCCAGTGCAGGCTGAGCAGGCCATGATTCTCGCGATTGATTGAGCCATTGTAGCCCCGTCCACCACAACGAATGAGCTCTGAGTTGTTCTGTGGTTATGCCTCTAGAGGCATAGTCTGCAGGATTGGAAATGCCAGGAACATGCCACCACTGAGCATGTTCTATAAGATCTTGTATTTGAGTGACTCGGTTCCTAACGTAATCCTTCCAACGCGACGGATGAGCTTTGATCCACATGAGTGTGACTGATGAATCCGTCCACAGATGAGTAGATGCAATGTTCAACTTGAGTGTGGCTTGAACACTTGAGATGAGCTTGGCTAAAAGCAGCGCTGCTGTGAGCTCTAACCGGGGTATGGTGAGTTTTTGAGCGGTGCAACCTTGGTCTTTGAGCACACGAGTGAGGTCACTTTTGTTGCGGACGGTGAGATGACAGTGATGTATATCACTGCCGACATAGCTGTCTAAGAGGCATCTGAGAATCCATGCAACTCTACTGTGGAGCCGCTCCATGAGTTAAACCAACGAGGAATTGAGATCTTGGCCAAGTGAGTGAGATCCTCTCTGATTGCTAGCCAACGTGATTTGACGTGGGATGGCAGTGAATCATCCCATTTGAGCTTGTGTAGCCAAAGCTCCTGCAAAAGCGTTTTGGCACGTATCACAATTGGTGAGATGAATTCGAGTGGATCAAATATCTGAGCCACTTCATATGGAATGAGACGCTTGTCGAAGTTTGCAGGTGTTGAGCTGAACCGGCTTGAGAACATGAACTGATCTTCATGCGGAAGCTACGTGAGTCCAAGTATTTTGGTTGAGCAGTCGTCCAATATGATTTCTGAGCAAGATGACTCGGTAGCAGCGATGCTGGCGAGTATGTCCGAGTCTGTTGCGTGCCACTTGGCAAGCGAGAATCCGCCCGCCATGCACAACTCCTTTAGCTGTTGAGCAATTTGATTGAGCTGTTATACTGTGTCTGTTCCTCCAAAAATGTCATCCACATAACGGCCATGCGTGATGGATGGCACCGCAAGTGGAAATCTTATACCTTCGTCTTCCACGAGCTGGATGAGTGCTCGAACTGCCAGAAAAGGCGCAGCTTTGGTGCCGTAGGTGACCGTTTTCAGCCGGTATGGCACCTCCTCGAGCTGGTCGTTGATCCACAGTATTCTTTGCAAATTGCAATCTTCTTCGTGTACCAGGATCTGTCGGTACATCTTAGTGATGTCCGTGGCGAAGATGTGGCGATGATGATGAATCCAAATGAGCACGTCTGAGATGTTGAGCAGCAGGTTGGCACCAGTGTGCATTATGTCGTTTAAGGAGAACCCAGATGTTGTTGCACTTGAGCCATTGAACACCACTCTCAATTTTGACGTGGTACTCGCTGGCCTGAGAACTCCATGATGCGGCAGATAATAATGCACTGCACTTGAAGGTAATGCTGGCGCCTTCTCCATATGACCGAGCTGCTCGTATTCTGCCATGAATTGATGGTAAAGTTGTTCGAATTCGTCATCCCTCGAGTGTCGTTTTAAAACTCGAGACAGACAGTGATGAGCCGTCGATAACGAACTCCCCAAGAGCGTTGCCGGTGATTTGAGCGGAATCCTGACAATGTACCTCCCTGATGAGTCGTGCCTATGCGTCGACCTGAAGTGATCCTCATACTCCTGTTCTTCAGGTGTGAGTGGGCTATCAGTGTTGGCTAGTAATTCCTCTTGGACCCAGAACTTCATGAGAACTTCTGTAAGTGCTTGTTCCTCCTGTTGAAGGTGGGCATGATGAAATGAACTGGCAAGCGGCTGTGCTGAATCAATTGGTCCAAGCACCATCCACCCGAACACTGACAGCTGAGCAATTGGCATTGACGATGAGCTCCTGATGATATTAGGCTTAATGATCTGCCCATAAACATCAGCCCCGATGATGATGTCGATTGACCGAGGGCGTAGAAATTCTGAGTCTGCCAATTTGAGCTTGTTGATGTGAGGCCACGTCTGATTTGGTATTTCCACAGATGGTAATATCACCGTTAAAGTTCTGAGGATGTGAGCATTCATGGTGACAATAGCGGCTGTGTGCTGAGAGTGAAGCGTGAGCTGAGTCAAGCCGCGTGTTTGAACTGATCTCTTGCCACCAATACCAAAGATCGGAATGGATGCGCGCTGACGTTTTAATTTGAGCTGAGTACAGAGGCTTTCTGACACGAAAGGTAGTTCCGATATTGGATCTATGAGCAGCCGAACTTGATGAGTTGAAATTGTTGTTTTAATTAGTGCTAAAGCAGTTGCAAGGAGTGATGAGCTGACTTTGTTGAGCAGTTCTGAATTCTGGACGACTGCACTTCCATCTCATTGAGCTGCAGGCTGAGCAAACGTACCCGAAGGCTGTCGCTTTGAGCTGGATGATGACTGCTGATTTATTACTGATGCTGATTTTAAACGCGGCCGTACAAACACCGATAATGCTGAACGCTCTGGTCGCCCAAATTCGGCAGTTGTTCCAGAAAACATTAAAAAAGTCGTCAAAATGGTTTTGGCCAATCGTAAATTAAAGATGCGTGAGATAGCTGACACCTTAAAGATATGAGAAGGCAGTGTATTCACCATTTTGCATAAACATTTGAGCATGAGAAAGCCATGTTCGAAATGAGTACCGCGTTTGCTCACATTTGATCAAAAACAACAAAGCGTGGACAATTCAGAGCGCTGTTTGGAGCTGTTTCAGCGCAATAAAAATAATTTCTTCATGCGGTATGTGACAATGCATAAAACATGGACCCATAACTATACTCCAGAGTCAAATCGGCAGTCAACTGAATGGACAGTAAATGGACCGTCCAAAGCGACGAAAAACGCAAATGTCAGCTGGTAAGGTTTTGGCCTCCGTATTTTGGGATGTGCACGGTATTTTATTCATCGAATACCTTGAGAAAGAAAGAAGAAAGAAATTGCGTTTGAAGGAAGAAATTGCGAACAAACGACCCCAAATGAAGAAGAAAAAAGTGCTCTTTCACCAAGCAATGCACCGTGTTACAAGTCGATCGCAGCAATGGCAAAACTGCATGAATTGCACTTTGAATTCCACCCCCATCCACCGTATTCTCCGGATCTTGCTCCCAGCGACTACTACGTGTTTGCAGACCTAAAAAGAATGCTCCAGGGAACGAGATTTGGCTCCAATGAACAAGTGATTGCCGAAACTGAAGGGTATTTAACCCTTTGCACTCGGGAGGTGTCTCGTTCACCTAATAAATGGTAAGCGAGAGTCACCTCTCGAGGGCAAAGGGTTACTAAAAAGGTAATTAATAAAAGGCATCATAATGTTAAAGAAATGTTAGAATGAATGTACAACACTTGATGGAGATTATGTTGATCAATATACTCGAATTTTACCTAAAAGTTGTTGTTTTATTAGTCATCTTACGAACTTATTGAGTGTTACTACTTCCACGTTCAATGCCGTTTGAGTAACGCAATCCGAAAAAACGCCTGAATTGATGGCGAAACAATTCATGCGTTTTGCACATTTCATTGCTTATTTGTGATTTTTTGACCAAAAACAACACCGTAATGATGCCCCAGCCTCCATATTCGCCAGACATGGCTCCGTGTGACTTTTTGCTGTTCCCAAAAATGAAGAGAACCTTAAAGGGCCGTCGTTTTACAAGTATAGATCAGATTAAAAACGCATCGCTGATAGCTAAAAGCTATCCCAAAGAACGAGTTACAGAAGTGTTTAGGGGATTGGAAAAAGCGCTAGCATAAGTATAATATCTAATGGAGATTATTTTAAAGGGGATAACATTGTTGTAGATGAATAAATAAAATTTCTTTCAAAAAAAGAAAATTCCCGTTATGTTTTTAACACACCTCGTCTATATTCAACCAGTCCGAAACAAAAAGGTAGCCTCTGTCCGCAACCGCGTGCCGATGGAGGTATACACCCAATTGTAAAGCTGCAAAACAATATCACTGCAGTCGGTATTGCCTTCGAATTAGAGTCTTGAAGTTTACTACAAACGTTTCTACTGACCATTTCCAAATATATCATCGACGGGCCACCATAAGTATCAAGCTGGTGCACTCCTACACTAATGCAAATTTTAGAGCTACTCTTTACATCGAGTTATGGCTCCGAATCGAGTATACTCGATCATCGTATTCAAGAAATCACTGCCGATGTAATTGTGGACAAACAGTCAGAATCGTCAGAAGAAAAACATTAGTGTCTTTATTGAATCATATTTCCGGTTTAAGATAACTATGTATGTATCCACATTTTCGACTCTGTATAAATAAATCGATGTACTCAATATTGGTGTATTTTATTTTTCTACAGAAACACAAAATTAATCGTAGAATCAATGTTATTATACGAGGGTCGATCAATAAATAGTCGGCCTTGCGCCATCTGTTGGTCGAGGAAAGAAATCAATAGCGACGTTTAGTAGTGCCATACTTCACATGACTGTTGTCAAAGTTTCAGCTCGCTGCGATGTTTAGTTTACGTTCGACAGCCATCGAAAGACAAACAACTTTTGTGTTTTTACAAAAATGGAAAAAATTGAGTATCATGCAGTGATTCGATTTTTGTTTTTGAAGAATAAAACGAACAATGAAATCAAAGCGGAGCTAGACGAAGTTTATATGGACCTTGCACCTTCGTTGTCAACCATTAAATATTGGGCAGCTGAATTTAAATGCGGTCGTACGAGCATTGTTGACGATGAACGTCCAGGTCGTCCAAATGAGGTCATCATACCAGAAACAATTGAAAAAGTCCACGATATGGTGTTAAATGATCGGATACTAAAAGTGCGTGAGATTGCTGAGGCCACAGGCATATCATATGGCTCAGTGATTTCAATCCTGAGTGATCAGTTGGGTATGAAAAAGTTATTCGCAAGATGGGTGTCGCGTTTGCTCACTGTCGACCATAAAAGAGAACGTGTAGCTGATTCAAAGGCGTGTTTGGCGATCTACAAGCGTGATCCTGTTGAATTGTTGCGTCGTTATGTAACCGTGGATGAAACATCGATCCATCACTATACACCAGAGACAAAGGAACAATCGAAACAATGGACTTCACCGACCGAACGTGCTCCGAAGAAGGCGAAGACGGTGCCATCGGCCGGTAAGGTCATGGCCACAGTTTTTTGGGATGCACGCGGCATAATCTACATCGATTACCTTCCGTTGAAAAAAAACGATTAATGGCGAATACTATGCAGCCGTACTGACCCGATTCAACGACGAATTGAAGAAAAAACGTCCACATTTGGCGAGAAAAAAAGTGCTCTTCCATCAAGACAATGCACGCGTTCACACGTGCCCAGTTGCCATGGCCAAAAGACATGATTTTAAATACGAATTGCTTTCGCATCCACCGTATTCTCCCAATTTGGCCCCCTCCGACTACTTTCTGATAGCTTGGCGGAAAGAGATTTGGTTCCAGAGATGACCTCGTCGCCGAAACAGAGACCTATTTTGAGGACCTTCCGAATTCCTATTATTCGGAGGGCATCAAAAAATTGGAAAATCGTTGGAATAAGTGTATCGAGCTAAAAGGAGATTATGTTGAGAAATAAAAAGATTTTTGTCCAAAAAAACGCGATTTTCTTTACCAAGCCGACTATTTATTGATCGACCCTCGTATATGTTAAGGTGCGCAACTAAGTTCCCGCTGTTTTTTTTTAATGAAAAGGTAACTTTATTGTGAAAAAATGTTTACAAATGAATCATTAAAAATATTGCCCATCGCTAGCGACAACTTTTTCCCATCTTTCTGGCAGAGCTCGAATACCGTCACGGTAGAACTGTTCGTCTTTTGAGGCTATCCGCGAATCAAGCCATTTTGAGATGTCTTCATATGAGCTGAACTGCTGATTAGCCAGACCATGTGCCATTGAACGGAACAAGTAAGAATCGGACGGCGCAATATCTGGGGAATATGGCGGGTGGGGTAGGACTTCCCATTTGAGCGTTTCTAAGTAGGTTTTAACGGGTTTGGCAACGTGAGGCCGAGTGTTGTCATGCTGTAGAATCACTTTTTCGTGCCTCTGCTCGTATTGTGGCCGCTTTTCGAGCAATGCTCAGCTCAATCGCATCAATTGAGTTCGATACCGTTCCTCAGTGATGGTTTCGTTCGGTTTCAACAGCTCATAATAAATAACACCGCCCTGATCTCACCAAATACACAGCAAAATCTTCGCAGCGTAAATATTCGGCCGAGCTGACGACGTAGAAGCATGACCGGGCAGTGCCCATGATTTTGTTCTCTTTGGGTTGCTGTAATAAATCCATTTTTCATCACCCGTAACGATGCGATGAAGAAAACCCTCCTTTTTTGCCGCTGGAGTAGTTGTTCACAAGCGAAAAAACGACGCTCAACGTCTCTTGGCTTCAAATCATAAGGAACCCAAGTTGCTTGTTTTTGAATCATTCCCAACGCATGCAATCGCTTGGAAATGGCTTGGCAGGTAACTCCTAATGCTGAAGCAAGCTCTTTTTGCGTTTGGCACGGATCCTCATCGAGCAATGCCTCTAATTCAGCGTCATCGAAGGTTTTTGGCCTTCCTTCACGCGAACGGTCGTCAACATCAAAATCACCGTCTTTGAAGCGACGGAACCAATCACGGCATATTGTTTCACTTAGAGCAGCATCTCTGTAAACTTTTTAGAGTTCTCGATGCGCTTCAGCTACCGTTTTCTTCGAATGAAAGAAGAAAAACAACACTTCCCGCAAATGACGATTATTTGGAAGAAAATGAGACATTTTCACCGAACCAAAAGTATATGACGCAAAAACAAAATCACTAATGTGTCAAAGCGGTTTGTTTACCATATGTCTAAGCTTGGTTCATGACGTTTTGGTTATGTCCCAATCGACCAGCACTTACTACTGGAGCCATCTCTTGAAAAACAGCGGGAACTTAGTTGCGCACCTAATGTATATGTCGATTCCATCACTGTGGAAATGTCTTCGAAAACTGACAGACTCAAGGGTATGAAAATTAACCAACTAGTCAAAAGTCGGAGAATGATTAGCCTCACTTTTTTGAAAGGGTTGGAAAATTATCCAGCCATTCAGAAACCATGATATTATGTATATTAATCCTTACTGGGCCCCACACCCTCACAAACTAGTGGTGGGCAACTGGCGCCAGACGGGATTATAGAGGGAAAAAAGTCGTCGCTCTAGATCTGTACCTTACTACCAGAAAAATACCGAATCTTAAGCATTCAAGGATGCGTGTGTGTAAGCAGGAACGCAATATCACCCCATCTATTGGTGGTGCGTCAGCGCGGGAAAGATACACAATCTCGCGTACAGTGCTCAAAGCATAGTAAGAGGGCGGAGCTAACCATGTATTGGCACATGTGCACACCGGCACAGGCAGCGCTCGCAGTTACTGGGATGCTCACTAACCGATCACCTAAAAAAAATCTACCAAGCGCTCTTATAATGCATGTGCTTTCATGTACATCTATGTTCTGTGCCTCAATTGAATGTCACAGCATGGACTCCGTTTATTCGGTTTACGATGCGATTTCATCTGCAAAAGTCGACATCGGAAAATATTTTGACAAGTATCATAATTTAGTTAGCGAGGAGGGTTTCAAACAATCCCATAGTAATAGAGGGTGTTCGATAGCAAGTTTCATGCCGTCTTCGTTGGAGGAAGAGGAGTTGGATATGTTGGCTGGATATTGCAGGTACTAAACAAGAGTCTATAAAGTATTTACTTCTCAGATAGAAAAACTCTGAACACGATGTGTCGGCATATGGCAGTTTTCTGTGTCGTCATTTGACTACTACAGTGTACTGCATGATATGGACCACTGGTTACATCATGGTGTCACTATGCAGGTCGCACCTTTTGTGCCAGCAGTAAAACACACAAGTAGTAATGCATAAATCTGCATTCTGCCAACACGCAGGTCTAGGCCATGGCACTAACATGACGTCAGCATGACATTACTTGTTCAACAGTATACATTTATCAATTCTTATTTGTATATTTAGTATCGCCATTCAAAGAAGACGCAATCTAATAAATTGTTATTTTGTATTTGAAAACTGAGGGAAAAGAATTACTTGTGCTCAAATAGTAAAACATAGCATTTAAAGAGAATGATGCCTTATTTTTTATTTATATCAACATTTTGACATTCTTAAAATAGCATAATAAAATGTTATCACAAACGGCGTAAATATATGTTTACTGTTTACTGGACCTTGTCCTGGCAATGGGTTGATAATGATAACTTGGGACAGATAAGTCAAACAAAGCACTATGAAGTTAGAAACTGATACATCATAACTTCAAATAAATTTATATATCTTCCTATAATGAATTTGAAGGCTCTCATCGTAGCTTGAGAATTATTCCTTCATGACGAATTTGGGCTTTATTGTCTTGAATTTGAGTCACATCGATGACTTAACTGGTTATACCCGATGATCAACCTATTCATTTTGGTAAATCGACCTTTGGTGCTTGAGCCTAGTTACTTTTTTATTCCTGAACTATTTCATTAACATAGACTATTGTATCCTGTTTTTTTGTATACGTCGATGATATAGCATTTTCATAACTGTTGTACAGTTTTGCATAGGTAGATATGATGATATCTCTAGTCCTTTGATTTGTTGCTGCTTGTGTTTTCAAGATTTGCAGTGTAAAAGTAAAAACAAATAATAAGAATTTTGATACAATACTTTGGTTTGAAACATTGCAAGGGCTTCAATGATATCAATGGGCATGCCAAATGAGAATACAAAAGAGTATGAATACTGCTGTTCTGACATAAAATAGTCTCTTTGTTAGTATTTGGTGGCCCTAATAAGAGCTGTTTGTTTTGCAGAGTTATTCTATTGTTAATAGGAAATGATGTTTATGTTGGACGATTAATTTTGTTAGAGCTGGGTTAGAAGAGGAATGCATTTAGTTGGCATTTTTCCATCTTTGACTGGCAAGCCTGTGTGGAATTTGTGTGCCCTGGTACTGTCTTAGCCTTTTGTATTGTTCTTTTAAAAACAAAATTACCGAATTGTATTAGCTCTACAGGGTAAAGAAGTTAATACCTTAAATATTTAGAGTGCCCAATTGAAATCATTGTCGTGTTAAATTTGATTCTCTTGAGGCACTTGGAGGTGCGTGAGTCTTAATCATTCCTGATATTCCATCACAAGCACACGAAAAGTTGACCTTTATGACGATGTGATATCTTTTTCTCTCAGATTGCCATGAGTGTGAGAGAGATAGCAGAATTTTTCAATTGCGAATTTCTCCGCCACAATTGATATTTCGAATAAAAATGAGGACGGATACTATAGAATTGTGAGACACTGTTCACCGTTATCCTCTTTTATTCAAAAGATCAATACAGGCAGTAAAATTTGCATTACAGATTTTGCTACCAATTGCGGGGTAGCACATCATCTTGAGTATTGCACGAGAATCCGTCACAAGGAGAATTCTCACCCGTATAAAGCTAGTGTTCCACAAGATGAGAAAAGAAATGTAGTACGTACCAACATTAAACAATAAAGTAGGTTCTTGTTGTATAAAGCTAGCGGTCGTTGGGGAAACATGCATTCAAAAAATATTTAATTCATACCTGATTTAAGTGCTAATTAGGTGCTTTCAGATAATACACTAAACGACCGAATTTTTCCACCCCTACTACCCCAAAAAGGTAAGAACTTGATAGTTCTGTTACTACAGATCGAATCAGTCAGGTACTTTCAATATATGTATTATAAAACTTGAGTGTTCCACCCCGTGATTACAAAACTCACCCCCTTGTCGGAGTAACGGAATTTTCACGTTACAAACTCAAAATAAAAAACATCAATTTTTTTTTCACAGTATTATCGTATGGTTCAGGTACTTTCGAAAAAAGCATTGTACGATTTGAGTGTCCATCCCCCACAATCCCCGCAGCAACCGGAGTTGGGATGTTATCTTGTGTGGTTGGACGTGGTCCTGCCTCCGACCAAAACGGCAGGCGTGGACCCACTCCCTCCCACGAGAGGATAATGAGCACCACCTGAATGCTACCATCACTCTACACATTACAATTAGGAATTACGATATGGGGAAATTCACTAAAACTGGCTCGGCGGCTAGATACCACGTGCGCTAGGTAACACAACACTTGGAAGCCATCAAGTTGAGCCATCCACTGCCACTGCGTGAGAAGTAGTGGCGCACGAGTGTTTGAATTTAGACAGGGTAGTAAACTAAGATAGGTGAACCTCAAAGAAGAAAAGGATAATTAAAAAAGATGGAATTTGAGGAAAAAAGTAGAGAAAATTGAAAGAGACGAAATGGAAGGAGATTAATGTGATTATAGCACGTGAGTGAGTAAAAACCTGTCTATTCCCACGAGGCCTGAGTCACTTGACCGCCGACTTTCACACACGAGGCGAGCGCCCACGTATGTAACAAATTGTGAAATCATTCCTCGTGCATTATTCTGTAAGAACCCCCGACTGTGACAGCATTAGTATTAAGTGCCCTGCGGACACACGTTGATTTCGTTGGGTTCCGCCCCGAAGCTCCAGAAAAATGTCCCGCAGGGACATTTCCGAAGGCACTCACTGGTTTACACGTCACAATTCGCGCCCCAATGTGACAAACGCGTAATGAACATATTCAATTCATATATTTGAAATGTATTAATTATAGTAGGTATACAGTGGGGTTTCTAACTCAAGGGACCTGCACCGATATTTACCGACCCCTTTTAGCTCAGACACGCACCATTTAGCTCATATTCGTACCGTCCTTGGTTGTAGAGTGGTGCCGGTGGCGGCGGTGTGTGATAGCTGGGTGGTAGTCATTAGTCGGACCTCTCTCAAGTACTCCGATATAGGACAATGAATGCTTTGTTGGCATTGTCATGTATACATCCAATAAATATTGAGGCTGTGATATTTTTATGTCACGATGCTTGAAGCATATTTCTTAAGATAAGTCGAAAGAATCATTTCACGATTTAGCACGTGACACTTGGTGCGTTCTCCTTCGCACTCACACGATTCCTATTATGCTGTTTCTCTCGCATCCAATCACCTGATACATGTCACGTGAGTTTTACCTCACCTTATCTTAAAGGCAAGATGAATGTAATCATTGGTATATTCAAGGCTTCTAATATTAAATATTCATGAAAATGAATGGATGCAAAGCTGAGAAATATTGCAACGATGGTCTATCATCGCCTCACTGAGAATGTGATAAGTATTGGTTCGGGAAAAAAGTTCGTGGTGTTTTTTTTAGTCAAATTCAACTGGTTTTCTTATAGTGTGAAAATGAATTTATTTAAACCAAATATGCTCCATTATTATCGACAATGTTCCGCCATTTTTCGGGTAGAGCCATGATGCCATCGGTAAAGAACTTCTGTGGTTTCTGGTTGAAAAACTGAATCAAGTGGTTTTCACAGACTTCTTTTGACAGCAGCTTAATTCCATTGAGAGAGTTCTGCAGAGATCGGAATAAGTGATAGTCAGAGGGTGCTATGTCTGGACTATACGGTGGATACATCAAAACTTCCCAACCCAGCTCTCGCAATTTTTGACGGGTCATCAAAGAGGTGTGTGGTCGGGCATTGTCATGATGGAAGACAACACCTTTCCTAAAGGTTGTCCCAGCAAGAGCGCCGGATTTTAATTTGCCGCCATTTTGTTAATACGAGTTGTACGGTGATTTTTTTTTGACATTTGTCACGTACAGGTCACGCGACTTAAGAATATGGAGAAGTATTTAAACCAACAACGTTTAATTATTGTAAAAACACATTACAAAAATGGTGAAAGTTTTGCGAAAACAGTTCGCCAATTACGTTAAGTTTTTGGTCGCTATAATGCGCCAAATGAATTGACAGTGAGGCGTTTAATTACAAAATTTGAGACCAAATTTACGCTGATGGATCAGAAGATCATTGTTCGTCGTCGTTCTTGTCGGTCACTCGAAAATATAGCCACAGTAACGGAATCTGTAGCCGAGAATCCAGGAACTTCCATTCGGCATCGTGGTCAACAATCCGCATTAATTTGATGATGTTCCAACACCCAATCAGAAAATTCACGGCGCTGCGCATGGTCCCTCGGCTTGATTTCTTGCACCAATTGAACCTTGTACGCGTGCAAATGCTTTTACCAAAATTCGTTGCATAGTGCTACTGGAAATGTTTAATTGTTGACCACGATGCCGAATGGAAGTTCCTGGATTCTCGGCCACAGATTCCGTTACTGTGGCTATATTTTCGTGTGACCGACAAGGACGACGACGAACAATGATCTTCTGATGCATCAGCGTAAATTTGGTCTCAAATTTTGTAATTAAACGCCTCACTGTCGATTTATTTGGTGCATTATTGCGACCAAAAACTTGACGTAATTGGCGAACTGTTTTCGCAAAACTTTCACCATTTTTGTTATGTGTTTTTACAATAATTAAACGTTGTTGGTTTGAATACTTCTCCATATTCTTAAATCGTGTGGTCTGTACGTGACAAATGTAAAAAAAAATCACCGTACAACTCGTATTAACAAAATGGCGGCAAATTAAAATCCGGCGCTCTTGCTGGGACACCCTTTATTAATCAATTCCGGCCGTTTTCTTTCAATTGCTTGGCGTAATCTCTCTAGTTGTCCACAGTAGAGTTGAGAATCAATCGTCTGACCAACTGGAAGTAGCTCATGGTGGACGATTCTCTTCCAGTCCCACCACACACACATTGTGACGGCTCACCATCCTTTGTCCACGATCATTGACGCTTCCGATTGTCGTACATGATCTATTTTTCATCACCGGTTATGACACGTTTCAGAAATGGCTCGATTTCATTGCGTTTTAGCAGCGCATCGCAGATGTTAATTTAATCTATCATGTTTTTCGCGCTCAACTCATACATCGGAATGAATCTCGGAGCAACCCATACATCGAGCTTCTTTTTGTAGCCAGCTTTGTGTAAATGGTTCAAAACAGTTTTGTGGTCAATGCCTAGCTCCATACCCACATCGACACTGCTGATATGCTTATCTTGCTGGACTTTTGCAAGAATTTCATCAGCTTCTTCAGTGATTGGACGACCAGAGCGTGACTCTTCTTTCATATAAAAATTACCAGAACGCAAGCGAGCGAATCATTTCCGCGTAGCAGATTTTGATAAAGTACCTTCACCGTACACAGCACAAATTTTTTCGCAAGCCTGTGCAGCGTTCTTCCTTTTGTCGTAATAATATTGCAAAATATAGCGCAATTTTTCATTATTTTTCTCCATTTTCAAACACAAACAACTTTCCAACCACTGCACCAATTTCGATGTTTATACACTCAAAGTAACACTCGAAGTGTCACCTTTCCAACGAGCGTTTAGTGGTGTCGCTGCGATCTGTGTTTCCTGACTTATTTGCAATTGATGCCATCTATCGGGAAAAATGCCACGAACTTTTTCCCAAGCCCAATACAATCGGGTATTAATGTACTGTGTGCATGATCAGCGATTTTTTAATTGTGAAGTGACACAAACACCTGTCACAAAGCCAAGTTGCTCATTTGTGCTTTGAAATTTAAGATTTAGTCTATCGTGAAATGTTTTTTATGCATGCAAAGTGATGTATCACTTTTTTATCATCGTCATCATATTCATTCGGGGCATTTAACCCCTTAGCTTACAATGACGTCTCGGAGGCGTCGCAAGGTTTTCGGACCAAACATGAATATGACGCCTCAGAGGCGTCGCAAGGTTATCGGACCAAACATTTTACAAATAAGTAGATTTTTGCATTTTGCAAATAATAATGTTGCCAATAGAAGTGATAAATTAAACAAAATAAAACCCGTGATAAATTATTTTAATCAACAATTTCAAGAAATATGTACAATTGAAGAGGACAAAATTTAAAAAAGGGGAATATGAAATGAGAAGCTGCAATGGATTACTGGCAATAAAATGGAAAGATAAACGAGACGTTTTTATTCTATCTACAAAACACATAACAGTAGCACTGACTGAGCAAAGCAAAAATCATCACAATCCTACTTGGAAACCAAAGTATATCGTCGAATACAACAAAGGGATGATAGGAGTTGATCGACAAGATCAAATGTTAGCATGCTTCCCAATTTGCAACAATAAATCTTTTTTTTGTTTGATAATCAATTAATCGTAATTATTTATCAAACATCTTGCAAAGTTAATTGTACCGCGCACGTGTATATACGAATCATAGGAAGTTTGCAATTTGTACAGTTTTGAACGCTGAGCCAGGCTGTGTATGTATGAAATTAAATCGTAAGGCAAGGGGTTAACATAAGCAGATGAATTGTTGGTTGATCTGACCTATACTTACTTAAATATATTGGTTCGATTGTACTTTTATTCTTTTTGCCCCGATGCGCTATAGCATAAACATTAATAGCTAAACCATTCAGATTTTCAAATCGAGGCACATTTTTCATGTTCATCGGAAACTCGATTCCATCATATCTTCACTAAAATGTTGATATGATGATTTCCTGTTATTGTTCCCCGCTGGAGGTGATAGGGCAGCTGTCCTGAGGTAGATGGACGTATATTAAAAATCCTCCACGTAAAGGGACATACTTGTTCATATTGAATGAGATGTTGATAATCTCACTCACGGATCATCCTGATTCCCTCTCCTCGAATTCTTCAATTATTGTTAATAACCGGTCCTACACATGCTCCTTGTACCATTCGTTGATGTTGGTGGTTGGAAGAATAGGTTAATTTTTTGTGTTAAAGAATTTGTTCTCCAGAATTGCATCACTTTATCAAGTTAAACTTGCATGCCAAAACCACGTTCACTTTTAAATTCCCATTTTTACGTAATGTTCTTTTTAATCGCGGAAGAATTAACTGTCTCGCATCATCCAGAAAATTATCAACATCTTTATGGCGAAGATTTGTCACGACTCCCGTTCTTATACGGCTCTTGAAAGCCGTCTCCATATCCATCCATTCCACTTTGTTTGAGTCACCACGACCAACACCTGAACCACACTCTTTAAATTTGTGTGCCAACGACATTAAAATCATTATCGTTGTCTGGATCCGAATTTTTTCGTGGATTGTAAGTGAGGTAGAGCAACGTAAAAACTTGCTCAAAAGTGTCACATTATCTTCCTCGAACTTTATCCACTGCTGTCTTTCAGCAGTTAGTGAAAAATCACTGCTGAGGTAAGATTTTTACACTTGCGTTGATCCATTTTGACTGTTCACGCATGAGTATACCGAGACAAATGCGAAGCATTCACTATTTGTGAAAGCCTTGGGGGTATTAATTTAGCTCAGTAATGAACTCAAAATCGAAACGGGTCCAACGACAACGTCTTAGGACTATGAAAAAATCTTCACCGAACGAAACCTATTCACAAGTCGCGGGAGGGGGACATGGAAGAGAGAGAGAGAGAGAGAGAGAGAGAGAGAGAGAGGACCTCGTAGGACCCTCGATTCCATTGTTATACCTGACAGTTCAATGTATACTCGACTGTGACTGAATTTCTCCGTGTTATTTGAAACTTCTAGGGCGAGTTACTGAAACACCGACTGTTACACATAATATTTGATTATCGGCTGAAGTCTATCATCAGTTAAGATGTGTAGGGACTTTGCAATAATAGTTATCACATTCCCAGTGAGGCGATGCTAGACCATCGTTGCTATATTTCTCAGCCTTGCATCCATTCATTGTCATGAATATTTAATATTAGGAGTCTTGAATCACTTGACATGTACCATGTGATTGGATGCGAGAGGGACAGCACAATAGAAATGTGAGTGCGAGGGAGAACGCATCAAGTGTCACGTGCTAAATCGTGGAATGAATCTTTCAACTTATCTTAAGAAATATACTCCAAGCGCCATGACTTCAAAATATTACAGTCTCAATATTTACTGGATGTATACATAACAATGCCAACAAACCATTCATTGTCCTATATCGGCGTACTCGAGAGGGGTTCGGCTATGACTGTCACCCATCTATCACACATCGCCACTACCACCACCACTCTACAACCAAGGAGGGTTCGAATCTGAGTTAAATGGTGCGTGTCTGAGCTAAAAAGAGTCGGTAAATGTCGGTGCAGTTGAGTTAGAAACCCCACTGTATACCTATTAATTATTAAATAATAAATTATATGATACGATAGTAGTCCAAAATGAAAAATATTGAATTTATTGGTTAATTAATTGGTTATTCACCGATTCATACTAGTCGTCTCAGTGTTGTGACCATGACGACTAATGATAGCACAAATAAAAAGACAAGTAAGGTTCACGTAACGTGATTTATGGTCCGAGAATCCGCAAGTGCAAGATAGATAGAGGTTAAAATTAAAAAAATATTTTTCTCGGACCCAAATTTTGTCAGAAGGAGTGATTGGCTGAAAAAGTAACGCAGAGATAACGACTCGTTTTGCTTAAGGGGTTATACGCAGTTGGAAATTTCAAAAAATCGATTTTTATTGCATTTTCGGAATGTACGTATATTTCAGTATTTTCTTTGAAAATTTCAAATTGATCCGGCAATTATTCTTGGAGATACATGCATATTTTTCTATTTAGATTTTTCTATATAGAAAAAATACTAACGATGTGTAAACGACTTTTGAAACTTTGAACGTGTTATTCTCAAAACGGTATTTTCAAAGTCGGTGAGCACGATTTCTCAAAAACGGCTAAACCGATCGGTCTGCAATTTTAACACAACCTTCTCAGATATATTCTTCAGGTATTGATCGAAGGAATAAGATTGCCGATAATAAATTTTTTTTTTTTTAAATTTTTTTCGGAGCTGCCATTTTGCCAAAAATAAAAATTTCGACTATTTCTTCGATCAATACCTAGATTTATCTATCCACTAATAGAATCTTTTTGGTTTTTTTATTTTCGATAATCCAAACCGGAGACATCGTGCTCACCGCCAGGTGTAGTGTTAGCTGTAGCCAGGTGTAGTGTAGTGCCAGCTAGGTGTAGTGTTTTATGAGATGTTAAAACTGACTGAAACAATCACAGGCGATCGTTATCGAACGCAATTAATTCGAGAAATAAATTATTTTCCGAGACAAATTTAATTCGCACGCGGAATACACAGGGCCGGCTCGGCTTCGCTGCAGCCATGGTGATTGGTAGAGGGGATGGTTTAGTCAGAGATGTCTCGCAAAGAAAATCTCAACACGGTAGTAGGGAATCAAGAGTAAGATGATTAATTTATTAATCTTCGTAATGTCAAACGAGAGCGAAGTCACCACTCTCGATAGCACGGTCGGGAAGCGACAAATGGTAACGTGCTAGATCCCCGTCAATTCCATTCTTCCACAATGATTAACAATAAATTTCGCACTGGTGACAACAGTAAAACATTGGCACCAGTCTCCACACACACAAACAGTCGCTTTATCGGGTACGCGCGAAACCAAAATAATAAAAGATATGCAGAAGATCGGTTAGAATAAATAAGTCAAAATAAACAGAACTAATTAAATAACGCAGAATAAATAAATTGGGCGAAATAAAACGAAATAATTAAGTAAAAATAAAGGAAACAGTGTTGTGCCGCGGAATATTCCATCTCACGGTATTTTCTGGAATATTCCTTAGCTGACACAGCTAAGACTAAGAATTCGTTCAAGACAGGAAACGAGGTAGACGTCGACGCAGCATGAGGCGATCGACGATAGGCTAAAGCAAAAATTGCTAACAATAGGATTTTCGCAAACACAGTTAGCAACTGCTTTACGAAAATCAGTTCTAAAAGTACACTCAAAGAGAACGGGTTGGTTCCTCGTCAATTACTCGAAACAACAGAATGATTGTACATTCTTTTATTGACTTTTAAATAGACAACGGAAAGTTACTGTTACCTATAATAAATACTTCCATTTATATAAATTCGCGTTTTCGCCAATTACTCGAGATCCATCTCCTAATCGGCAAACGATCCCAAAAAATAATAACTTTTTAATATTATACCGAATACCGAATAATTAAATTACGCGGTACTGTAACATAGTTACAAGCCCTAGCCTACGCTATTCTGTCGAACGATTATAAGAGCCGAAATCACGTTCGGATGCACCGAGTGCAGCGGGCACTAGGCCATCGCACCCGGACATGTAAGAAAAACTAGCTACGTCAGAGCTCTGGAATTCCCTCGATGCCGAAAACAGCAGGTCAGCGACCAGCTGGCCTCCCTTGGTGGCGAGGGGAAGACGGGTAGCGCGGTAACGGCAAGCCGAGAAATTATTAAATCTCCGTAGATTAAAAAATCGAAGCCGATAATGACGTAGAGGAGTACCAGATTGGGGGGCAGGCTATAAAAGAGTCTGCACGGAGGGAAAAGCTCTCTTACGCTCTTTACTCTTCTGGCTCAGGTTACCAAGCGGGAAGCGATTAAAAACAAAGTTGTGCATTTTTATAGAGTTATAAAATTTTATTCATCCTAGTATTTGAGTAGAATACGTGATTTTGCAAGATAAAAATAATTGTGTCAGTGAGCGTGGAATAGCGAAAGTGACAGAAAAGAAAGGACAGGCGAGTCATTAAAATTATATCGAAATTCTTAGTGACATATTGAGTCAACTGATATTGATCTAGATTTAGATAGTTTTTTAATGAATAGAATTAATTGTATAGAGTTAATTAAATAGAATTAAGAGTAATTTTAGGTGAATAGAATTAAGTCGCGTGGTATTTAAACCTGTAGAATACCAAGAAGTGTATAAACGTCCGAGTCAAAAGGAGATAGTGAGAAAGTGAAATAAGTGAGAGAAAGAGAGCGGTGTAGATATAATAGACATCGGTCCGAAGAGCGAGTTTTCGACGCGTTTAACTGTGTGTGTGCGTGTATAGTAACTGGGTCACTACTAACGCACAAAACAATAACAGACTACCGAGTCGAGTGCACCGAGAGCTTATGTGAACGAAATAGCTGAAAAGAATTGTAAATATAATCGTAGGAATTACAAAATTTAAATGAACTGTACTGGTTATCGGTACCAGAAAACCGAACGTTAACATTCTGTTTTTAATTGTTTGCATAAATAAACCCTAATCTCACCTACCCAGAAGTCTACAATTAATTACACCTGTAATCGAGCTCGAATTTCCCCTGGGAAAATAAATTTAATGTTAACGAGAAAAATTACCGTTACAGTACCGGCATAACAACAGAATACAACAGAATAAATGAAAGGAAAGAAATAAAACAGAATTATTGATACGAAAGAAATAAAACAGAATAATTGAAACGAAAGAAATAAAACAGAATAAATAAGTCCGAATAAATAGCCGAGCTTACAAGTTCGCCGCATTCAAATCGGGAGCGACTCTCCCAACGGTACGCTCAAAGTCAGCGACGAACCGCTCCTACACACAATATTGCTTTCGTTTCGAATCATCCTTACATGACATACATGAACTCTACGTGCTCGACTTTACAATAATAAAATATTTAAATAATCAATAAATGGAACCCCTTCGGCGATCGATTAATTCACGGGAAGCGAGCTATTGCATGTTGAAATACCGGGCGGTAGCTGTTTGACCGCTATCGAAAAGACGTTAGATTTCAGGCACGACAATATCGCTCGGGATTTCTTACCACAATTACTGGAGCTAACTTTCACACTCAAACCAGAGACGATCGACGGCCTTACCCGAAGATTGCAGTATCAGGAGCCTCTAGAGGAACAGTCTCGCAATGGTCGAGAATCGCAGTGGCAGGCGTCGGTTCTCGTCGGACAGACACGGCAGCGGACGCGATAGACGCGTCCTCATTGTACAAAATACGGCGCAAGAGTCCACGATAATACGTTGGCCCTCGTTGTTTGAGCCGATCAACTCCCACCCTCCAAGTCGTAGCCACCAATAAAATTTAAACCATTGTAATGGTACATGCGACTGAGGTCAATATCTGAGCCAGCGACGGCTCTAGCGAGAGCCCCGATACCTCGTACGTAGCAGTAGCATAAAGCGAACGCAACAATAGAGACTCAGCAGCACAGCGAGAATTCAAATGCCACGAGGGATGATTTCATCTTGTGGTCCCCATGAGATGATGCTGGGATGATCTCAGGCGTGATCCTCTCTACGAGAGCGCTGACGTCAGAGTTGTCGCTACAGCCTTCTAGTCTGACGAATATTGAGACTCGAGATCTCTCCTCTCGTCGATAAAATTGTTTCCTTCATGTTTGCACGGCTGGCCTTCGTGTCGATGCTCGAACCACGGCAATCCGGACGTCGCACAGTAGGGTCGATTTCCGAAAAGCTGGTCAAAAGTCGAAAACGTAGTTCATTCTGTTTGAGATATAGTATATACGGGTTTTTGGGGTCGCTGATTACGAATCTGAAGTCAAAATTGTAAAAAAAAAACAAAATGGCGGGTTCAAAATGGCGATAGTAAACCGAAAATACTCAGTTATAATACGGAATGTTTATCGAATTTGTATGAAACTTGGTTTCTGTAAGTTTTCGAGGTCGCTGAATACGAATCCAGTGTAAAAAAAAAACAAAATTCAAAATGGCGGATCCAATATAGCGGACGCAATTTTCGTAATCGGCCGGATTCGCTTGAAACTTGTTATTTGGGGGTTTTCGAGGTCGCTGAATACGAATCCGGTGTGAAAAAAACAAAATTGAAAATAGCGGATCCAATATGGCGGACGCAATTTTCGTAATCGACCGGATTTGCTTGAAACTTGTTACTCGGGGGTTTTCGAGGTAGCTTTATTTCGATTTATTTATTTCGAAAATTATGTTCGCCGTATTCGATCCGCCATTTTGAATTTTGTTTTTTGACACCGGATTCGTATTCAGCGATCCCAAAAACCCCCGAGTAACAAGTTTCAAGCGAATCCGACCGATTTCCAAAATTGCGTCCGCCATTTTGAATTTTTTTTTTGACACCGGATCCGTATTCAGCGACCCCAAAAACCTCCGAGTAACAAGTTTCAAGCGAATCCGACCGATTTCAAAAATTGCGCCCACCATATTGGATCCGCCATTTTGAATTTTGATTTTTTGACACCGTATTCAGCGACCCCTAAAACCCCCGAGTAACAAGTTTCAAGCGAATCCAATCGATTTCGAAAATTGCGTCCGCCATATTGGATCCGCCATTTTGAATTTAGTTTTTTTGACACCGGATTCGTATTCAGCGACCCCAAAAACCCCCGAGTAACAAGTTTCACAAAATGATATTCATTTGCAAAAAACGTGCAACAAGTGGTTAATGTGAATTTGTAATTTTTTATATTCAAATGTGCACTAAAAACAAAGTTGGAGCTAGCTGCAGCTGATTTTTACTAATTTTGTTACATAACAGTACAAACTTTAATTTAAAACTTGTTTCGTTGCGGAACACCGCGGAACTTTTAACTTTTTCCCTGTTTTTCTAAAATGATTGCACATAATTTTTTACTTTTTTCTACATTAGACATTGTTTAGCTATTAATTTATATGTATCTGTTATAATTTCTGACGCATATGATAATAAACTACTTTCTTCAACCTGAAACCTCCATTTTGCAGAATTAAGAAACACCAATTTTACGATTTTCTATGAATTTTTTAATATGACGCTTGAATATGAGCTCGAACGATCGAGCTATTACTTGCGCGAAGGTCTCTTTTGTACTGGCTTATACTTGCCAGGTATACTTCACTAGCCCTTATAAAATGTTCCATTATATTCTTTAAACATTACTCTATCCACCTATGTACTCTAAATCCTATAAAATGAAACTTCATTTTTCGACTTTTGACCAGCTTTTCGGGAATCGGCCCCACTGTGCGTCGCCCGCTCGGGAGTATTATTAATAAAAAAAGAACAAAAAAACCACAAAATTAATATTTATCGTGAAGCACGCTAATATCATTTTCCTGTTGGATCGGCTCGGGGAGAACTCTTCGCCGAACGAGGAGGTCAAGATCGGTCAGCCCCGGCCGACTTTGTGATGGGCTTGCAAAAATACCCCGTTACAATATATATATATATATACATATGGACTAAAACCTATTGTTTTTTTTTACTTTTTGTTTTATAGTATTATATTTTGTAATAATAATAATTATCTTTCTTCTAACTATACAAATATATTTTATTTCGGCTATTATTTTGTTGTATAGTGTTAAAATGTAAGCTCTCGTACTCTTCGTATTTACGCACGTCGGCGTGCATGGATGTGACCAAGATGGCTGGACCAATAATATCCCACGCAACCGAAAAAGGCGCTCTATGTGCGGTAAAGGCGTCAAGATAAACCGTCAATCTAACGAGAAGCCTTGTATTGAGAGGGAAAATAATAAAGTTGGTGTAGAGATATACAGGGTAGTCGATTTATCTGAAGACATTGAAATATTTCGAAAACTACGCATCGGATCAAAAAAGTTCGGAATGAAATTTGTTCGCCTGGAAGGGGATCATCCAATGATACCAAAGTTGACCCGTCACCCCTACCCCCTGGCATAGGGATGGGGGGAGGATGGGCAACTTTGAAATCGTAAATGGGAACCCCTATTTTTTATTGCAGATTTGGATTCCCCTTAAAAATGAAGTAACTTCTATCTGAAACATTTTTTTTCGATTCGTGATAGATGGCGCTGTAATCGCAAGAAACCTGATTTTTGCGAATATCTCGAGAAATTACACATCGGATCGAAAAAAGAAAAACGACATGTTTCATTTTTCAAAAAGCTATCCATCACCATCTATCACGAATCGAAAAATAAGCAATATTTAATATTTCTAAAACTTTGCTACACTTTATTCCATTCTCAAAAAAATTTAATACAAGTTCTCAGATCCATTTTAAAAATCGCCGATCCTATCAAAACACATGTTACCTTTTTGACAGCTGACAATAGACTAAATATCCAATATGGCTAACACAGTACAGCAACTTTTCAGACAAGTTTACCAACACAACAACAAAAAGTCGCGCGAATCGGACTAATACAACACGAGACATTACAAAATTTCTATTATTTTTTTAACACACCTCGTATGTTAATTAAAGCTCTTCTTGTAAAATGTTACAGCATCATAAAAAATACTATTTTATAAGCATAAAGAAAGAAAACCATTTTAACTGAAGTATTTCTTTGGAGTTTCAGTTATCGATGTGAATATATTTTTTCATCTGAAACTTATCGTAAGGTTCAAGTTTAACTGATAGATTTAATTTGCGATGTAAAATTAAACAAAGCTGAAGGGCTGAACAGAATGGAAAACTATCGGAGTATCAATCGGGATTTCGCAAACAAGGATGTGCCGACAACCTTTTTATATTCTCTGCGATTTCTCAAATACACCAGTAGTGTGTGTACACCTTTGCTCTATCCCACTCCTATCCACACTCCTTCCCTAACCACGCGGCTACCTCTACCGCCACGCTACCCACACTGCTTCACCAGTGTCGGTAATGTGGAGATGGTAAAGTGAGGTAGTGTGGGTACTATGGTGAACAAGGAAGAGTAGAGATAAAAGCAGATTGGAGCAAAGTATGCTCACATGCTTGGAAAAATGTATAAAATTATGTACTTACCACTCCAGCTGTTGTCGGCATCCACCCTCCTTCCGCGGCGATTTTACATTCCTGTCTCTCGAATGTACTCACTCTCTCACACACACGCATACACACACACAGAGCACTGTCTCTTTAATTTCTTGCTACGTCCGCGTCCGAGAGGGTCACCTCGTGAAAGCCCTCGTTCACGGCATCCACATCGTAACCGATGTGTATCTCATGACCGAGGGCCTCTATAATACCCGCTGCCACATCCGCGTGCTCGCTATTCGTTAAGCGAACCCACGGAGCGTTATCGCCGGCAAAGGGTCGCATCATGACAGTGATCAGGGCATCGCTACCACACACTTCTTCGATGAGTTGTTTAATACCTACAACATCCACGCGCTCGAGCCCGTATATCGAGCACTCCATGACAAGAGCCGGCAGCATACTTACTAGAGGCTCCGGTTGAAATAGGTGAGACCAGTCGATGTAAATGGTCTCGCCGAAATCGACTAACAACACCTCGCAGTACCCATCAAAGTCCGGGTAAACCGCTTCGCCGCGGACAACTCTATTGTAACCAGGTACAATACAGGACATTCCGATATAGAGTTCGCCAAGTCCAACAGGCCCTCTTCGACGCTCCACTAAATACACGCTGCGTAGAATCTCATCCAGCTCGTCGCACACATCGCACAGTTCCTGAGTACGCAGGAAGACGCTCGTCACACATTCGACGAAAATTACTCAACACCAAAACGCGTCGCTTATCATCTCCTTGTCGTATCGCGGATGCATATTGCTTTTTATGCTCGAGATATTGCTAGAGAGTAACACGGGAATAAAGATAACAACCTCCTGTGAATCATAACTAGGTGCCCAACGCTTTGAATGCAACGAAAGCGGTTTTCGAGCATGTATTGCCGTGCGCTGTGCTCCTCGTTAAACGCTTGCCCTGCAGTAAAAGCTATAGAATCTGACCACACACAGGCGCGCGCGCGCACACACACGGAGAGAGATCGAGAGAGAGAGAGACTTCAATTATAATTATCTAATTACTAGCATATTACCCGTGCTTCGCTACGGGTATCTTTAAATGTAATTTCTAGATAGGTCAAAACAATGCCGCACATCCGTACTTAACGCTTACTTTTGCCTATAACGACTCTACAACGCGTTCCTGGCTTAAAAAGTAATATGATTTAATGTAATGTAATGAACACATTACATTACATTTGTCATTACAGTAAAATACATTACATTGCAATAAATCATATTTTTAATTTTTTTTTTTTTTTTTTTTTTTTTTTTTTTTTTTTTGTGAGAAAAAATCCTTCATGGTCCCTAGTAAGAGGACACCCGGGGTAGTGCCGGACTCCTACCGGCTAAAAAACCTCACTTTAACTTCTGTACCATGTCATATCACTGAAGGACTTCTTTGTAGACCACATTGGTAGTTCTTCCCTGAAGTGGTAGAATCACCAGGCTGCTTGGTGAGCTCACTCTGGAGCAGGTCACATAAAACTGTCCATGTGAGAAACACTCCTCCCTTAAGTCAATCCCTGCCATCTTCAGCGATTGCCCCTAGGACTTGTAGATGGTCATAGCAAAGCAGACCTTGAAGGGGAACTGCAGCCTCTTGAACTCGAAGGGGTACTCTGATGGTATGAGTGGTATGCGTGGTACAAATACCGACTCCCCCCGAGCACAACCAGTGCACACTGGCCTCAATAACGTTTCTATAAAGGGCCTTCACTCGTAGCCTGGTGCCGTTCCAAAGTTTAGGCGGGTTGAGATTGCGCAACAACATCACTGGAGCCCCCACTTTGAAGAGAAGCTTGTGGGGTGGGAATCCAGGAGGGTTGAGGGAATTGAGAAACTCCACGGGGTAATGGACTGCGTCATCCATTTGCATTACTGAATCCACAGACCTATATTCCATTTCTGCCTCTTCAAACGAATTAAGTAGAATGTCATTAATGATGGCAGCGTTATCATTCTTGGGGGTCAGAATGGCACGCTCACACAGCCTGTCCATAGACTTCTCCTTGATATCGGCTATATCTGGGTATATTCTGGTTGTAAGGTCTGTTAGGGTCATCACTACTGCGTCCAGGCCTATAGGGAAAGTCACCTTTCCCTTGGATTCAGGATATTCTCCATCCCCTATTTTCAGTAGAAGTTCGGAAAATTCCCCAGAGGAGACATCACCTCTCAAGTGGACCCTCATGTTCTTCTTGAGAAAAAGTTTGCAGATAAAGGGCCATAAATATGACGCCTTGATTCACGCTTTAATCTCGTCAGCTCGAGTTCCCCTTGGCACTACTGGCAAAGTCTGCCGAAAGTCTCCAGCCAGCAACACAGTGACTGCCCCCATCACTCCATCGTTGCCTCTGATGTCTTTGAGGGTTATGCTCAGTGCCTCAAAACCCCGCTTGTGCGCCATGGTGCTCTCATCCCAAACAATGAGCTTACAATCTCGCAGCAGTTTGGCCATATTTCTTTGTTTTGAGATGTTGCACAGAGGTGTTTCTGCATGAATGAGATTGAGGGGCAGCTTGAAGGCAGCGTGGGCCGTCTTGCCTCCCTCCAATAGCGTAGCAGCAATGCCAGAGGATGCGACAGCCAAAGCGATGCCACGATCACTCCTTACCTTCGCCAGGAGCAAGTTGATGAGGAAAGTCCAGTACCACCAGGAGTATCCAAGAAAAAAACCTGCCCAGCACCTGACTCAACGCTGCTAAGGATCTGCCGATAGACAGCGAGCTGCTCATCCGTTAGTAAGCCCTCGTTATTCGATACTACTTGTGCCAAGGCGTTTGTATCGTAGCTGGTCTTCCTCAGATAGTCCTTATTTCCCAAAACTCCTCCAGACCTTGTTGGTTGAGGCAAGCCGTACTGAGGCAAACCCTGTCCTCCCAAAGCTAACACTACGTCCTCAATCGGCACCAGGCATCTGTTGTACACCTGCTCCATCATCTGCTGAGCACTATCTTGCAACTCTCTTTCCACCTGCCGCGTGATATCTTCTGAAAAACTGTCTTTGTACTTCTCCCAAAGACTAAGAGTATCAGAGAGTTGACAAAAAACCAAATCACTGTGAAGAGCTCTCGGAGCTTAAACGGAGAATCACACAGGGCAGCTTCCTCCAAAGTAATATCCCAGTGATTGTCATCCTCCAGCAAACCTAATGCCTTGCATGTAGACTGGAATGTAAAATGAAGAACACCATTCACAATCTTCAACTCTGAAAAAGACGTTGGGCCTCGAACCTCACGTAGCAACAGACGGAGATAATAACATTCGGTGTTACTTGGGTGAATAGTGTACACCCTTCCCAGCGCATTGCCTCTTTTCACTCCTGACCAGCCATCGACATCGTTCCCTCGCTTCCTTCTCGCAAACTTGTTATTCTCCCATACAAAGTAAGAAGGGACCTCAGAGTACAGGAGGGTTTTTGCAAAATCGTCATTTTTCCATAACTCGAAGAAAGCCAAGAGTGTTGTCTGAGGAGGGTTGCTAAGCTTCTCGGCCAAGTTGTCGGAGGTGAAGTACACACGCTGACCATTCTCGAGGTGAACAGTCAGATGAAAAATAGTGGGATACCACTCATGAATAGGGAACGCTAATATCCTCCAAACCGCCTCCGAGCTACTAACGTACCGCCCACACTCATACATCTTTACTTCATCCTTCTCATTCTCCAGAGCAAAAGACGCCTGGTCACTGTCCTTGTTCACGTACTTGCAAATGTATTTAATGGATTTAACAGAGTTACATAATTCTACATTGATGTGAGCATCGAAAGTGCGTGACAAGACAGGGTTGTAGGGCACCACCCAGCGGTTGTCCAGTTTTATCCTATTGATTTCTACAGTGAAGCCACCATCAGCTGGAGACCTCCTACGATACTGCGGATATGTATCGTCTCCTGTCTGAGTGTTCTTGAGAAGTGGCCGGGGATACTTTTTGCTGCAACTACCTCCTTTCATGCAAGGCGAATTGTAGTTCAAGCTGCCGCAGGGCCCATGAATCATGTTGGCTTTGACAATGTTGTGGAGGAGAGGATCTTGCTCAGGATCAGGTATTTCAGCACAGATTACTTTGTCGATCATGTCAGAGAAGATGCGCTGCTCTAGCCACAGCAATATGTGAATGTGAGGCAGACCCCGCTTTTGCCACTCGACAGAGTACATAAAACACCGTACTCCACCAAACAGACTGCCCTTGTTCAAAAGAGATATCATCTTCTTCACCTTGAAATGGAATACCCTGGCTATGATATCATGACGATCGTGAGACTTTTGCCCAGGCAACAGTACATTTGTGATATCTTTCCACCTGGGATTACAGGTGAAAGTGATGAACAGATCAAGACGGCCGTAATGGCGAACATATGTCATGGCGTCTTGAGTCCGCTCATGCATATAGCGAGGTCCCCCAGTGAATGATGAAGGAAGCACCACCATTTGACCCAGCTGAGCAGCGTCAGCATCCTGTCTACTCACAGCGTCCTTCAGGTGAATATAGCTGTCTGCCCTCAGCTGCGCCTGATTGTTCCTGATGTAATTCAACCTCTCAGTCTCTATTTTAGCATAAATGTCAACCAAAAATTGACTGAAAAGGGAGCGGAAGTACAAAATATGGTTGACCTCCCCTTGCCTGACCATAATACGATAAGAGTAAAAACTCGCTGCGGAGACTGTCTTATTGAGGAGCAACTTGGTCTTAAAATCGCGCTGAGGCAAGGCAATAGAGTACCCATCCTCGCCACGGCAAAACAGAAGCGGATACTGCAAGGCGTCGTATGACCGATGAATTTCACTAATGCGCTGCAATGTGTTGTTATGGCTCTGCAGCACAATGTCTCGATGCTCGAATTGCTGACCAACAATCACCAGAGCTACCTCATTTGCTGTTGGTGCATTGAAGCGACCTCCATGAGCGTTAGCTGGCTTTTCATCTGCATGGATAACGACTTCGAACTTCTCGCAGGTTGGAGCTACCAAGTCCATGGCAGTCTTCAAATCCTTTATATAGCTATTGATGTCGTGTAGCATCCTCTGCAGTTGTTTGACCAATCTCTGTTTGACGTCAGAAAATTTGCTGCACCTCAAGCGTACTTCCCTTTCGTCGTCGCCCACAAAATAGATTTGCAGAAATTGGGCTTCCTGTTGAGGTGCTAGCAGCAGACTTCCTATCAAATGATACACCTGCCCCTGAACTTTAAAAGTCGGTATGAAGCCATCTCGTAGAACCTGCTTAGCCCCAAATGATGTCATATTGAAGCAGCCATTATACTTCCGAATACGGTCCATGAAGTGGACGTGCTCAGGGTGGATATCCATTACCAGGCTGTAAAGAGGCTCGGGCAGAGGTTCGAAGGGCGGAAGCTGCACCTTCCCAGTGCTGCAGCACATGCCGCGGGGCTCTTCCTTCCACTTCAAAGCATTGCAATATATGCATTTGTGGCTCATAGTACCCAGATCTACAGTGCTGTCTGCCTCATAAGCCAAGTCAGGATCATATGCCATGCCTGAGTGAGCCTTGACTTTCCATGGAAGTGCTCGCCTTTCTACTCGTCTTCCAGGATTGCTTTGCTCATATCGAAATTCTGCCGCTCTGTGCACTTCAGGGTGATCTTGCTGGTACCTGACCACCGCATCACGGTGCACTTCAGGGTAATCTTGCTGGTACCTGGCCACCGCATCACGGTTCGCCTCGGGGTGATCTTTCTGGTACCTGGCTACCGCATCACGGTTCACCTCGGGGTGATCTTTCTGGTACCTGGCCACCGCAGCACGGTTCACCGCAGGATTATTCTGAGCATATTTCCTTGCCGTATCCTTAAGTTGCTTCCTCCTTTTAACATCGGAATATCTGGCACGACGTTTGCCAAGAGCCTTCTTGAGGACAGGAAGAGGTGATGGCTGTGAGAAGTGTGAATAGGAGTCGAGCTGGAAAAGCTGGGAAAGAGGTAAAGTTTATGAGAAATGTAGATAGGGGTCGAGCTGGGAAAGAGGTAGTAAGGTAAACACTTCTTCAGGTTCACGTGGCAGGTACGCATCGAAATGGCCCCAGAAAGGTCCTGCGAAAAACGTAACCTCCTCACAGGATGACCTTCAGCACCGACACTCTCATAGAGCTCGCCATTGCGGTAAACTTCGAAGACGAACTCGAACAATTGGCCAGCCGCCACAAGTTCGCATAAACCACCATAAGTAAAGGGTCGGGACATGTGAGCGAGGTACTCAGCGGAGCTGGTATAGTTATCCCCCTCGCTGTTGTGGGACATGATGGAGAACTCCTCCCAGGTGTTCACCACGTGCCTGACGATTAGCTCACGCACCTCCCTAGCCATTAGCTGATTATAATATATAAGATATGAGAGGGACCGGAACAGGCAAGCTCCGTCTCCCGTGATGAGGACAATAGTGTGAGGCACCATCTCCCCATTAATATTTTAAAATTCAATTGCCATACTAACTTAAAACAATAAAGAGAAAGGACAAAACTTATAGTCAGTGAGTCAGTGAGTAAGTCAGGATTTATCTTTTTATATATATAGATTTCTCTCGCGTCTCTTCCGTCTCCCTCTCGCGTCTCTTGCGTTTCTCACGTTCTTGGCGTCTCTCGCGTTACTCTCTCTCTCTCTCTCTCGCGTCTCTCTCTCACATATCTGACGTTGAAACAAATAATAACCGAAATTTTACAAAGCTTATAGTACCGGAACCGGAACCATACCGTTATGCGTTTCGGATAGTAACCTCAATATACGTAAAATATACGCCATGTATATACATAAAATCCGTGTACATACGACGTACGTAGGTGAATATATGATACATTTACGAATATTCAAAGAATATCGTGTGCACATACGTAGTATGCATATGCATTTCGGATAGTAGCCTCAATATACGTAGAATATACGCCCTTGCAACTTACGCGCTTACAATGAAATATTGCGAACGACGAAGTGTCGTATACGATCAAACTATCTATTATGTATATGAACATATACACATAATGTTCGGCTAATATACATATGTATATTGTATGAATATCCACTGAACATACAACGCGTTGCATTCGCATATCCCTACGATATGCAATGTACGTCGTTTGTGTATCACTGTATGTACATAGGATATGTCATATCCGCGGATGTATATATGCAATGTATATACACTGCATGTCAAAATGCTATCTGGGACAGCACAGAAAGAAATACAATATGCAAAAAATTCACATATTATTTCTCAAATATCGCAAAAATTTTTAATAGCATATAATGCATTTTGTTAAGGAAAGTCAACAATCATTTACCAAAAATCGTAAAAATAACAGTGTTATTAAAAAAACTTTAAGTCCAATTAACATTCGTAAAAACGACACAAAACGAAATACGATATGCAAAAGAGTCACATATAATTTCGCGAATATTGGAAAAGTAATAATTATAACAATAATATTTGAAACAGCGGAACACAGGACGTAATGCGAAAAGCCAAAAAGTTACATTTCATTACGCAAAAAATAAAAATGTATCATACGACAATATCAATAGTGCACAAATTAAAACGATACACACATATACTATTAGTGTCCACATGTTTTTACTTACAATATATCTTCTTCAAATATATCCCTTGGAAACACTATTTTCCGTAAAATGAAATTCCGTAAATTATCTCTCTCGCTCGTTCGCTCTTTCGCTCGTACGCTCTCCATTGAATGCATTATATTGAACAAAAGCCACATATCATTTCACTAAAATCGAATTTTCATGTTGCGACGACCATAGACAGCAAACCAAAATGACACAGATATGTAGTAGTGTCGTCGAAGGAGTTTAATAAAATAAAAAATTTAATTCATCGTCGTCGCCGTCATCGACTCTATCATCGTCATCGTATCTATAGTCGCAGTCCTTGTCAGCGTCGTCTTTTTTGTCATCGTCTCCATCATCGTCGTCAGCACACAAAAATATTATTTAATTTTTTACTTACAATAACTTCTCGTCACATATATCCCTTGGAAACACTATTTTCCTTTAAATGATTATTTCTCTCGCTTGCTCGCTCTTTAGCTCGTACGCTCTGTTGCTCGTTTGGTCAGCAATTGCCGTTTGACAGATTAATGCTGTCGACACGAATATAGCCACAACGGACAAAAACATATTATCGAATGTAACCACAACGGACAAAAACATATCACCGTGAAAAAGAGACTTCTGTCGATTTGATACATTCGAAATCGAGATGTCACACACTTGTTAATAAATAAAATATTTATCGAAGACGACAGCATTTCGGCAATAGTGCGCCTTAAGCCCATTTCTACGAAATGAACAGTCATATAATGACTGTTAGATCTCTTGTTTTTCTTCTTTATATATTTATACAGTCTTATGCATTTTTATTTGATTTTTTAATTTTTTAACTGAATCTGGATTTGACCCTTTAGGGCCGATTATGGCAAAATGCTGAATTATGCTTTGCAGTATAAGCGTAAACAACCTTCGTGAGTAAAAACTAATGCAGAATCTCATCGGGGTTAAGAAAAATTAGAAAAACGAAAAACAACATATTTAACCTTTTATTTCCGCTTAGGAGGGGAATCTTTAAAAAATCCCTTAGTGGGCGTACCACATGATATGCAGTTTTGATGTCTTCCAAATTAGTACAGGAATTGAGGTGAGGTGGGCTGGGCGTGGTATTTATTTGATTGTTTGTTTTAATTTTTCAACTTAATCTGGATTTGGCCCTTTAGGGCCGATTAGGGCAAAATGCTGAATTATGCTTTGCAGTATAAGCGTAAACAACCTTCGTGAGTAAAAACTAATACAGTATCTCATCGGGGTTAAGAAAAATTGAAAAAACGAAAAACAACATATTTAACCCTTTATTTCCGTTTTGGGAGGGGAACTTTAAAAAATCCCTTCTTATTGAGCGTCTACGACACGAAGGGAATATATCCCTAGAATTTCAAGTTTCTAGGCCCAGGGGTTTGGGCTGGGCGTTGATGAGTGAGTCAGTGAGTCAGTCAGGACTTTTCTTTTTATATAGATAGATACTCTAATTATAAACATAAACAACCTTCGTAAGCAAAAACCAAGATTTTAGCACCAGAGGTTTGAGCTGGACATGGTATTTATTTAATTTTTTAATTTTTCAACCGAATCTGAATTTGGTCTTTGAAGGGCTATCTAGGACAAAATACTGAATTATATTTTGCAGTAAAAGCGTAAACAACATTCGTAAGCGAAAATAAACTCAGAATCTTATCATGTTTGACAGAATTTGAGAAAACGCAAATTTGTATTCGTAACCGTTGCAAGAAAAATTGAGAAATATGCGAAAAACAACCCTATACACTCCCTTAGGGATAGAATAAAAAAAAAACCGTTAAAACATTTTCTACAGTTTCTAACCCTTTTACACCCCCTTAGGAGTGGAATTTCTAAAAAGCCTGATATTGGTTTTTAAACATTTGTATGAGTAACATTTGCAAGCAAAAACCAAGGCGATATCTCATCGTGCCTAAGAGATATTGAGAAATACGTAAAAACATATTTAACCCTTTTACACCCCCTTAGGGGTGGAATTTCGAAAATTCCCTTCTTAGTGAGCGTCTACGACACGAAGGGAATATATCCCTAGAATTTCAAGTTTCTAGGCCCAGGGGTTTGGGCTGGGCGTTGATGAGTCAGTGAGTCAGTCAGTCAGGAATTTTCTTTTTATATAAAGGGTGGTTAAATTGTAAGGGCCAATGTTGAATGTGAACCACACCTAAACGTCAAGTTTTTTTCTGCATTTCATTTGACATTTCTCAATTTCAGACTAACTCAATTTGAACCATGGAAAGATACACAATCGAGCAACGCGTTAAAGTTATTCAGGCTTATTATGAAAATGGGCGTTCAAATCAAAATGCATATCGTGCACTTCGTGATTTTTTCGGTCAATTTAATCGTCCAAATGTGCGTACATTCGGAAAAATCGTGCAAAAATTTGAGCAAACCGGGTCTGTAGGAGATATTAAAACACCAGTGCATGCTCGTACAGCTCGTACTGCAGAAAATATTGCTGCTGTTCGCGATAGTGTGGCTGAAGAGCCGTCCACCTCAACTCGTCGTCGTGCCCAACAATTGCACCTCTCACGCTCGTCGTTGATGAACATTATGCATAAAGACTTGCATTTACACGCTTATAAGGTGCATTTGACTCAAGAACTAAAGCCTCTTGACCATTCCAAACGTCGTCAATGGTCAGAATGGTGGCAAGAAATGGCAACAGTGGATGATCAATTTTCGAAGAAAATCATCTTCAGTGATGAGGCACATTTTCACTTCAGTGGATTCGTTAATAAGCAGAATTGCCGCATTTGGGCGAATAATAATCCAAGAGTGATTGTCGAAAAACCAATGCACCCACAAAGAGTGACTGTTTGGTGCGGTTTATGGGCTGGCGGCATCATCGGGCCGTATTTTTTTCCAAAATGAGGCCGGTCAGGCAGTTACTGTGAATGGTGTTCGCTATCGTGAGATGATAACGAACTTTTTATGGCCCGAATTGGAAGATATGGATGTGGGCGATATGTGGTTTCAACAGGACGGTGCCACTTGCCACACAGCTAACGAAACAATGGCTCTTTTGCGCGACAAATTCAATGGCCGTGTTATCTCACGTGGTGGCGATGTCAATTGGCCGCCAAGATCATGTGATTTGACACCGTTGGACTTCTTTCTTTGGGGTTATTTGAAAGAAAAGGTGTACGTCGATCAGCCAGCAACAATTCAAGAGCTAAAGGATGAAATAATTCGGCACATTAACGGCATAGAACCTCAATTATGCCTAAGCGTCATCGAAAATTTGGACCATCGGATGGAGGTGTGCCGCCGAGGTCGCGGCGGCCATTTGGCCGATATTTTGTTCCATACATAATTGAACCATACCATATTATCATAATAAAATAAATTGACAATAATTTCCTAAATAATTTGTGTTTTATTCAAAATCAACATCGGCCCTTAAAATTAAACCACCCTTTATATAGATTACGCTTTAAAAATAAGAGACACAGTAAGATCAGGTATTTTTTTTTAATTAATCAATTTTTTATGGAAAGCACCTTACACATTTACCGTCGTATGCGACAGCCCTGCAAACGCGGTCATCCGTGCTCGGAGATTCCTCTACCGTTTATTTTATTTTTATCGCTATACGGAATTAATTTGTATTATCACTTGTAATATTACTTTAAAATTACTATTCGCTGTGGGCGTTGTCGTCACAGGGTACTTCTGAAAAAAAGAATGAAACAAGTATTTAATTAAACGCACTGGTCAATAAAAACAACCTGTACAGAACAATCGGTACTGTCTTACCTGTTTGAGAAATCCGTCCGATGGTGTTGTTTGACAGATCTTGAACCTGCGAATATATTCAGGATGTCTTCCTTCATATGTGAGTGCTGATTGAGCAAGGCGACCTCCTACTCTGAGTACACCCTCTTGGTCAATGAATGCTGTTAGTCGACTGAAGGGGTGAGAGGAAGGAAGAGAAGAGCCTGACTGCAGTACTTGTAACTCGTGTTTGAAAAACACGGCTTGTGTAGCTCGTGTCCAAAAAACATTTGCTGCAGCTATCTCTTCTGCTGTGAGAGGAGCATTTCCTGCCGTTTCTAACCTCTTCCTCATTCTCGCCACTACTCTGACGCAAAACGAGGTGAGACGACACAATTTTGTGAGTGAGGAACAGCGATAAATGAGCTTCCAATGGTACTCTGGCGTCACAGTTGCCGCGAGAAGAGCTAACCCCTTGAACCATCTTGAACCTGCGAATATATTCAGGATGTCTTCCTTCATATGTGAGTGCTGATTGAGCAAGGCGACCTCCTACTCTGAGTACACCCTCTTGGTCAATGAATGCTGTTAGTCGACTGAAGGGGTGAGAGGAAGGAAGAGAAGAGCCTGACTGCAGTACTTGTAACTCGTGTTTGAAAAACACGGCTTGTGTAGCTCGTGTCCAAAAAACATTTGCTGCAGCTATCTCTTCTGCTGTGAGAGGAGCATTTCCTGCCGTTTCTAACCTCTTCCTCATTCTCGCCACTACTCTGACGCAAAACGAGGTGAGACGACACAATTTTGTGAGTGAAGAACAGCGATAAATGAGCTTCCAATGGTACTCTGGCGTCACAGTTGCCGCGAGAAGAGCTAACCCCGGCCGGGCTTCCATATTGTGCAAATCCTCAGAATCAGTTGAGGTTTTCGGCCAAAATTCAATAGGTTTCACCATCCACGGTGGACCCGACCACCACAACTGATGAGAGGCCAATTCAGCTGTTGCGATACCCCGCGATGCACAATCTGCAGGATTGCTTGTGCCTGAGACGTGACGCCACTGAGCATTTGGGTGTGAGTCCTGGTATCTGAGATACTCGGTTTCGGACGTAGTCTGTCCACCGAGCAGGATGCGCTTTGATCCAGGTGAGAGTTTCCAATGAGTCCGTCCACAGGTGAGTAGATGAGACTTTGATCTTGAGCGTGACCTGAACCTATGCAACCAATTTTGCTAGTAACAGTGCAGCTGTCGGTTCAAGCCGTGGTATGGTAAGCTTCTTGAGTGGTGCCACGCGTGGTTTTGAGCAGACAAGTGAAGCCACCTTTCCTGTGGACATTGAGTTGACAGTGATGTAAATCACTGCAGCCATGGCTAGTTGAGATGCATCAGAGAAACCATGCAATTCCACTGTTGAGTTGCTCCATGTGTTAAACCACCGAGGAATTGAGAGTCTGCAGACAAGTGAGATCTTCTCTAATTGCAATCCTTCGTGTTGAGACCTGGGATGGCAGTGGACCATCCCAGTTGAGCTTGTGAAGCCAAAGCTCTTACAAGAGTATTTTGGCTCTTATCACAACTGGTGAGACGAAACCGATTGGATCAAAGAGTTGAGCTACCTCGGAGAAAACGAGGCGTGTGAAAATTTCCTGAGCTGAGTTGAACCGTGAAGAGAATGTGCACTTGTCCTCATGAAGAAGCCAAGTCAAGCCAAGAATTTTTTCTCGCAGTCGAGCGTTGAGATAGCTGAGATGAGATATTAGCAAGCACCTTGAGGTTCGACGAGTGCCACCTGGCGAGTGGAAAACCGCCCACCATGCACAAGTCCTTGAGTTGTTGAGCTATTTCAATGAGTTGATGAGTTGAATCCGCCTGTAGATGCTGTTGTACCATGTGTCACGGTTGTTAATTTGTACGGCACAGGGTTGAGTTGAGCATCAATCCACAAAATTCGCTGAAGATTCCAATCGTCAGGGTGAACTTGAATTTGACGATACATCTTGGTAACGTCCGTGGCAAAGATGTGTCTGTGATGACGGATCCAGATGAGAACGTCCGAAATATTGAGCAACAAATTAGGTTCAGTGTGCATGATGTCATTCAGAGACTCTCCAGAAGATGTTGAGCTAAAACCATTGAATACCACCCTTAATTTGGTGGAAATGCTGTCTGGTCTCAGCACACCGTGGTGAGGCAGATAGTATTGAATTTCACTTGTAGATGATTTCGAAGCCTTTACCATGTGACCAAGTTGTTCGTATTCGACCATGAATTGTGAGTAGAGCTGACAGTATTCAGCATCCTTTGAGATTTTGCGTATAATGTGCTGCAGACACCGATGTGCTTTTGAGTCTGAGTTTCCAGGTTCACAGGCAAAAATGTGAGAGAAAGCCGAATGATGTATCGGCCTGTAATAACACACTGATGCGTGTTGCGCAACTGATCCTCGCATGCCTGCACCTCTGGTGTGAGTTGATCAACTGTGTCCTTTGGTGGCTCTTCGTGAATCCAAAATTTCGTTAGCACGTTCTGTAATTTCTGATCATCATGTTGCATGGCAGCATGAAGAACAGTGGGTGCGTCAGATTGACATGAGTTAGATGGTCCAATGATGAGCCACCCGAATATCGATAATTGTGCAACAGGCGCAGATGATGTGCCCTTGAGAATATTGGGTTTGATGACCAGTCCATAAATATTTGCTCCAACTATGATATCGATTGGTTGTGGTGTGAGAAAGTCAGGGTCCGTCAGCTTCAGCTTCACTATGTGAGGCCATGTACGAGCTGGTGACTCAAAAGATGGCAAGTGAGTAGTAACCGTTTTGAGAATGTGAGCCAGTACCGTGACTTTCTCCCTGGAGTATGTAAACACAGTGTGAGTTGAACCGAGCCATTTGTCTGCGTTGAGTGCTTTCGACCGATCCCTGTGATTGAAATTGATGAGTGCTTGCGTGTGGTAATATCGATGTGTGAATGTGTGAGAGTGCAGTTGCTAATAATGTTGAGCTTGTGTCTGTGAGTTGCATCTATGAGAGAACGACTGCGTCAACACCCTAGTGTGTTGACAACTGTGTATTGTGTGGTTGTGCGTCGGCAGTCGTTGTAGGGGACTCTGCTGGATGCAGCGTGGTGTTATGCCGCCCTGCCCACTCCTTGCACGTCCGAGTAGATCGGCAAGCCAATGCGTTGTGTCGACCGAGGCAGTTATAGCACAGCCGCGCTTTCTCCGCCATCTTGCGCCGATCAGCCACAGTGAGCCGACGGAACTCAGGGCACATCACGATGAAGTACCCCCAAGCCCGACAGCAATCACAGGGACACGCAGACGCGTTGGTATGTGGTGGCAGAGCGCCGCGGGTCCTCAATTGTGGTTAAAATAGGCCGCAGAGCTGACACCCGTCACTGCTGCGATTGGACCTTGAGCCCCAGATCGCCTGGTAGGCGAACCGGTGGCCGGGCCTTCTTCGCAGCCACGACGGGGTCAGGAGCCAACAATGTCTTTTATCCTCAGGGTCACCAGGTGCCACCCTGACGCCTGAAGAATTAGACTCGGTCATTGTGAGCCCCGTGAGCCTAGCAAGTGTAAAGGAACGAAGATGCTCCGCAGAGTGAGTACTTTACCAAATTGAAGCGCTGTTGCTGCGCCGATGAGAAGCGGTGGAAACTGCGTTGTGGGTTCGCAGAGTCCAAGTCGTGATGAGCCGAAAAGCAGATGATTGCGGAAGGTAGAAAACCCTGGTTCTACCCTGTGCGAGTCGAAGATCCGGCTCGAAGGACCAAATGTTTGAGAAATCCGTCCGATGGTGTTGTTTGACAGATCTTGAACCTGCGAATATATTGGAAAAATATGAGACTTCACTCACAACAGGGTGGAAATAAAACCAGACTAGTAGATGGAATATTGAGGAAGTGGTTTATTCTACCTTCCAAAGCAGTGTAGAAATACAATTTCGATACACAATGCGGAGATCTTAAATTTAGAAATTACCATCCAAAATAGTTTAATTTAGAAATCAGCTCAAAACATGAATTTAGAAAAAAAGGTACAAATTATAAAATAAATAAACAAATTGAATTTTTGAATAGTATTGAGCAGCACACAATTATATTACTTGTGTGCTGAGTGTGATTGAGCTTGAGCTTGACGAGGAGTGAGCGTACCGCAGTCAGTACTGCGTAGCATGATACATTGTGAAATAATGAGTGCGTAAGATGTTGCAAGTGATTCACTGCACGCTCTCAGCAAAGTGTTGAAGAGAGATTGCAGTGGATCAATGAGAGCACTTGCAATTAAAATTGCTTGAGTGCTATGATTGAATGTGAGACAGCTACGCAGTCAGCACTGCGTAGCATAATACAACTTATACTGAGGATGCACAAAATGAGCATTGTATAGCCGCTGTACTCTTCCAGCAGATATTCTGGGGAAAAGTACAGTGAATATAGTACACCTGCATAATTATATTAATTATACCGGCAAATTATGGTGAGAAAAATGTGGCTTGACATGTGCTGCAATGCCGCCAAAAAGTGAGGCCAAAAATGTAGATGTACCGATGAGCATGCAACTCCTCATTACCATTGAATTTGCGGTAAATTATAGCAACGTACTCGTACCTGATTTTGAGTCCTGTTGAGCGTGATGAGAGCGTCCTGAGCGAAAAGCCAACGAGAAAAGTCCAAGAAGGTGGTGCGCTGTTCCTCGATGTTTTAGCAAGTCACTGAATTTTCAATATGGCTGCGGAATATGAAATTAACGTTGAGCGCTGAAGTCAGTTGAGCGAGATAGCCGGTGAGCGAAACCGAAGTCAAGCGAGAGAGACATCCTCTCGCTCGACGCGGCGTGCCAACGAGGCACATCCTCGGCTTCGCGAAGCCCTGCCTCGGCTATCTTCGGCTCAACCGAACGACGTGTGCTTGAGCACAGCAACAGGTCGACGCACGGCGAATATCGATCGCCGTGCGCCAGCTGATTATCCAACACTTACCTGATATTCCACGACACATTATACAAAGTTTGCAACGTTGATGATCTGCTGCCTCCGACACGTTGCCTTCTCCATAACACGAATAGCGGGCGGGCCCTCCCTGCTTACATGCAGGGGCTGCTTGCTCTGCAAAAAACTATTTCTTATAATTAAAAATAAATATTACATGCTTTTAAATCACGATTTAAAAAATATTTTATATTTTCTACTTACCAAGCTCCGATGTTTCGCTGCTAATCGACATCAGCACGTATTCCATGATTGGCTGTGTTAATAAAACAAAGACGCGAGCTCCGTCTTCTTTCCATCGCAGACCTTTGCTGATGCTTCGGTTTTAGGTCTGTGACAGCTCATACTCTCTCTCTCTCTCTCTCTCTCTCTCTCTCTCTCTCTCTCTCTCTCTCTCTCTCTCTCTCTCTCTCTCTCTCTCTCTCTCTCTTTATGACTGTCCTCAGCGTATACTTTATAATATTTCGAGCGAAATGTACACTATATACAATTATTTACAACTGTGTCTTTATCACAAATAGCTGCACCCACGGAGAATAATTGTATCAGGTGGGCTGAAAAGTTCGTAGGCCGACACATAGATGGCTCTACTAGTATTAAATCCATATGATTTTTAGTTAGCCCTAACCTTCAAAAGACACGTGTATAAATTTAACAGCTGTCGCACTATTAGTTTGTGAGATATAGCATTTTGAGTGAAGCAACTTTTGTTAGTTTGAAAAAATGGACGTGTCACAAATCAATGCAAACGATGGCAAAATTACATGAATTGGGCTTCGAATTGCTTCCGCATCCACCGTATTCTCCAGATGTGGCCCCCAGCGACTTTTTACTGTTCTCAGACCTCAAGAGAATGCTCGCTGGAAAGAAATTTAGCGCCGATGAAGAGGTAATCGCCGAAACTGAAGCCTATTTTGAGGCTAAAGACAAATCGTACTATAAAAATGGTATCGAAAAATTGTATGACCGCTATAATCGTTGTATCGCTCTCGAAGGCAACTATATTGAATAATAAAATCAAATTTTATCAAAAAAAAGATTTTTTATATGTTAGCCTACGAACTTTTCAGCCCACCTGTTAATAGACAAAGTAATTTTCAGAAGCTCCGTATCCTTCGGCGCTAACAAGGTCGTGATGTGCTCGAGCGCTTCTTGAAACAATTCTTTGGAACCGATGATCTCATACGCTGTTGCACGAGGCGTTTCACTGACACCTATCTTTTCACGAACATACGATACCACTTCGTTCATATACCGCTGAATGGTTTCACTTTCGCTGTCTAGAGCCTGCATATGAATATCAATTCTACTTATTTCGATGAGCATATTAAATATCGGCTGCTGCAGAACAATTTTTGGAGAGTAGTTTCTGAAGCGTTTCCGTTTCGATTCTCCATATTCCTCGTGATTCTCGTATTCTTCGTTAGCACTACCACTTATTTTTCCAAAAGAGACAGCTCTGGTTTTGATAGACACTCATCGATATGGATACACTGTAACATAGTTACCATCACGAGCCCACTCTTTTATTATTTCGAACGGCCATAAGAGCCTAAATATTATTTAGGAAGCACCGAGGACGCATAAGTAATATCATCGGTACAGGCGTGCCGAGGTTTGCGGGCACTAGGCCACCGAACCCGGAGATGTGACAAGAACTAGCTACGTCACACCTCCGGAATTCCCTCACTGCCGTAAACAGCAGGTCAGCGACCAGCTGGCCTCGCTCGGTGACGAGGGCAAGACAATGCTCTGTGTTTGGTGGGATCAGAAGGGTGTGATCTATTATGAGCTGCTAAAACCTGGCGAAACCGTTAATACTGAACGCTACCGACAACAAATGATCGATTTGAATCAAGCTTTGCGTGAAAAACGACCAGAATATCAAAAAAAGCAACACAAAGTGATTTTGCTTCATGATAATGCACCATCACACACAGCAAAACTGGTCAAGGAAACGATTGAGGCGTTTAGTTGGGAAATACTTTCGCATGCGGCTTACTCGCCAAACTTGGCTCCGTCCGATTACTACTTATTTGCATCGATGGGATACGCACTTGCTGAGCAGCGCTTTACTTCGTACGAAAATGTACGAAAATGGGTCGATGACTGGTTGACCTCAAAAGAGCAACAGTTTTTTTGGCGTGGCATACACAAATTGTCAGACAGGTGGGAAAAATGTATAGCTAGCGATGAGCAATACTTTGAATAAAATATTTTTTATCATTTTCATACAATAAACGTGTATTTTCTATACAAAAATTCCGGTTTCATATTTATAGACCTAGTAAAAAGTAGAAACCGGCAAATTATCGAAAGAATATCATTCCTGGTGATTGTGAAGATCTGTAACGAACAACCACAGAAAAAGGCAGCAGGACAGGCGAGTCGATTAAAATACAAGAATTATTAGTGAAATACTAAAAAAATGGACATTCATCTAGATTTAGATAGAATTGATGGAATAGAGTTAAGAGAATAGAATATAGTGAATACAGTAAAGTGTAGAGAATAAATTGAATAGAATTAGGTCAGCAGTGTTTAAGAAAATAGAATTAGGAAGGAAAGAGATTGAAAGGAAATAAACTGTGTGAGAGATAGAGACGGATAGAGATATAAGCGAGATATCGGCTCGAAGAGCGAGTCGACGTGTCTAGCGGTGTGTGTGTGCATCGAGCGTATAGCTCAATACCAACGTACAAAACAATAACATATCTTCAAGCCGGGTGTACCGAGAATCTATGTAAACGAAATATACGATAAGAATTGTGAAAATAATCGTCGGAATTACCGAATTTCAATGCATTGTACGGGTTATCGGTGGCAAGAAACCGATTACTGACATTTTTATTGAAATTGCTTTTGTTAATAAACCTTAGTAGTATGTGTACACCTTTGCTCCATCCCACTCCTTCCCCCACCACGCGGCTACCCCCACCACCCCACTTTTCCACCGTCGCGCTACCCACTCTGCTTAACCAGTGTCGGTAACGTGGAGATAGTAAAGTGAGGTGGTGTGGGTACTCTGGTTAACAAGTAAGACTAGAGGTAAGAGCAGGATGGAGCAAAGGTGTACACATACTTGAAAAAAGGAAAAAAATTAGGTACTTACTTCTGTTGTTGTTGACGTCCACCTATACGTTTTTGACTGCGCGATCACAAAGTTGAAGACAGACTGAATGCTCAGGATGCTGCTGGTTGGTATCACGGGGTTTGAAAATAGCAAACCGCCCTCTGAATCATAACTAAGGTGTCCAGCGCTCTGAATGCAGCGACAGCGGTTTTGCACGTGCGTACCGCTTTGCGCTGTGCTCTTCGCGAAGCGCTTGCTCTGCAGCAAAAGGCGCAGAATATGATACCGTACCGCGAGGGACCTCGATTATAATTTATATATAATTATAAAATAACAGGCACAGTATGACGATGTATTTGTTTTTAATTGATCAATATTTTATTTAAATCACTTTACAAATATTTACCGTCGTATGCAACATCCCTGCAAACACGGTAATCTTCGCTCGGAGACTCCTCCGCCGTTAAATTTATTTTTCTCGTGCCCGCGAGTATAGATACATCTTGATTTTCGCGAAATTTCACGCAAGTTAGCGTATGCCTGTTTACAGCTCACATCGCCCTCGTACCATTCCAGACCGTGAAAATATTTCGAGAGAAAATTATTCTGGCTTCTCGAATGCTGTGGTAATTCGGCAAAGTGACACGGCGGTGCGACGATCCAATGAGCAGAGTATGGTCTATCCACTGCTACCACGGCAATTTCTTTCGGAATAAATTCCGAGTCTTTAGCACGCATTCCCTGTATATCCACGACGATATCCATTTTCACGTCTAATCCGTACAGATGCTCGAGTTCGACTGATTAGTTACTCACAGACACGCTTCTACGTCTCTTAACACGAAATAATTTTATGCCGACATCAGCACATTTTTCGCCGGTTGAATTCGCGATATTTAAAAATTTTGTATATCGCGAATTAAACCGTGAAACTATTTTTTTTTTGCGTTATACTAATTAGCGTATTTCACAATTCGCGATATTTAAAAATAATCTTTTTGTCTAAATTCATGTATTATATTTACTGTGTACAATACATTAAAAAAATATATATATTGATTTATTATGTATAAAACCGTTGTCGGCTCGTTCTTTTTGTGCTGCTATTCGTAGCAGTAGCTGCTATCTCTCTACCGTTCCCTTTTGTTCTGACTTTCTCATCGGTGATTCCTTTTGTCCCGTCTTTCTTATCGAGTGTTTCCTTTTGTTCTGACTTTCTCGTGCTACATCCGTGGATATAATATTGCTGTTTAGAATTTGATGATTCGTAAAATTTGCACATAAAGATTAATGCATAGTGAAATTAAAATATTGCTTTATTTGTGAGAAATATAAAAACTATCGTTATTTAATTTACATACGGCGTAAACACCAGCTTATACCGAGGGACCGCGCCTCATCAGCTAGTGCAGGTGCGCCGCGTCTTATCAGCTGGTTATGGCCGCGAAAATAGCTGATGCCGCGGGGTCGCCGCCGCCACCGCCGCCGCCACCGCCGCCGTCGCCGCCGCCGTCGCGGTATAAGCTTATTTAAGAGTCAGCTGATTGATTTTGATAGACACTTATCGATATGGATACACGTTGGAAACATCCATGGACAGCTGTGATAAGCGGTCCTACGGGTTGTGGTAAAACATATTTTGTAAAAAAATTCTTTAAATACATGCGCGAAATGACGGATGTCCCGTTCGAGCGTATACTTTTTTATTACTCAGAGTGGCAGTCCGGGTATTCAGAGTACGGTGATAAAATCGACTTTCACGAGGGTTTACCGCAAGCAGCAGACTACTCGAATGATACAAGACCTAAACTTGTGGTCATTGACGATCTAATGCGCGAGGCATCCAACAATACTGTGGTCGATCTTTTCACCAAGGGTAGCCATCATAAAAATTTTAGTATCATTTTCATCACGCAAAATCTCTTCCATCAGGGTCACGGGCAACGCGATATCTCCTTAAACGCTAATTATCTCGTTGTCTTCGAAAATCCGCGAGATCGCGCGCAAATACAGCACCTAGCCCGTCAGGTATGTCCCGAGCATCCGCGATTTCTGCAGGAGGTATATTTCGATGCAACGGCTGCACCGCAAGGCTATCTATTATTCGACTTAAAACAATCGACGCCTGATAATTTCGATTTCGCGCCTGTATATTTCCCGATGACCAATACCATTACGTTTACGTGCCTCAAAAAGCAATAAAAGTTCGCGATGCGACGCGCGATGTACCAGTAATACGCTTGTAATGGCGTTGCGCGGACCTCTCGATAAAAAGCAAATAATTATATTGCAAGCGCTGTGTTATCTGAAGCAAGAGCAACGACGTGCAATTTTGCGCAAAGCAGATGTAGCGCTCGTACGCTGTATATGCGAGTGTGCTCTAAACATTTTACAGGGAAACGTGAGTCTGAACAACGTGCAAAAGAATCATCTTCGGATGCACGCGACAATTCTTCGACGGCTAGCCGCCAAAAGGGGAAATTGGAGCGGTAAGAGGAAAATCATCGTCGAGCACTGTATCGGATTTCTCAAGTTGCTTCTTGTGCCTGTCTTGGCCTACACGAGCCATGGAATATGCCAGAAAGATGGTACTTATACCTCATGATAACATACATCACCTCGCTGGACTCGCCACTACTGCTGCGACTACTACTACTACTACTAGTGCAGACCCGTTGTCCTCCGTACAGACTACCGGTACGCCATTATCGCGCCTCGACTCTGAGCTAAGTGAAATTCTAAACTCTCACTCGTATAAGAGCGAGAGAGAGAAATGGATAGCGTACCAGCAGGTTTTACAGCCTTATCTTCATATGGTCGAGTACGATAATGCAGTACCGAATATTTCATCAAAACGAAAAATAGCAATACTCGATAGTCACGAGAATAAATCCGACGACGTTTTAATGAACAAAGTTAAATCTCGACTCAATAACACACTTATTATCGATAGCGTACCAAAAAAATTTAAATCTAAAGCAATATCGTTGCTTTGCAATTTGCATCGCAGCGCCGTTGGTAAAAAAATGACATGGGATCGTAATGGTGTTGTTTCCATAGACGGTAGAAGAATTCCAAATTCCAATATCGTTGATCTTATTAACGATGCTATGCGAGCTAGAAAACGCGAGAAACCCATCGGACGATCTTACTTTGCCAAACTTCTGCGAGCGATACAGATGCCACGCGAATTTATCGGCAATCCCGAGTTACTACACGAGCCTACACCTACATCATCCTCGACACCGCAGCGGCATCTTATTTTACCACGCGAAAGCGATAGTAGCAGCAGCAACAGCAACAACAGTAGCAACAAGAACGAGGCCGAGACCGCACACTCAAACAGAGATTTAATTTTCACGGCTGAAAACGACATCATCGAGGGGGAGGAGGGGGATGAAGAAGAGGACGAACAATTGCAAAACATCGCGCAAGTAGAATATCGATCTCGCGCACCGTTAGAAAAGAAAAAGAAAAAGAATCCATTTAACTGGTCATCGTTAAAATTATGAAAATTCTTCAAAAAATCTATTATGACACCACTCATCCTGCGTCCTATTCTCGAGCAAAAAATTTGGCCCTGGTGGATCGAAGAGTAACGCGAAAAAATATTTTACCATGGCTCGAGACACAGGATTCATATAACATGCATCGTCTTGTGCGACGACGATTTCCCCGTCGTATGTACAACGTGAGTAATATAGACGATGTATGGGAGGCTGATTTAGCTGATCTTCGCTCGATAGCCACGCACAACGATGGGTACGCATATCTGCTTGTTGTTATCGACGTGTTGAGCGTGAGTCGAGGTCTTGCGTGACAAAACGAGTGCAAGTGTGGCCCGCGGTCTCACACGCATACTCGCACGCAGTAACAATCGTCGCCCGCAGCAATTGCAAACTGATCGAGGCAAAGAATTTATCGGTACTCCGTTTCAGCAAATTCTCAAGAAAAAGAATATCGATTTTCGCGCTGCTCGTAACCCTGATATAAAAGCCTCGATTGCCGAACGCTTTAATCGAACAATAAAAGAGCGAATGTGGCGCTACTTTACATACACGCGAAATAAGCGTTACATCGATGTTTTACAAAATTTTTTATATGCTTATAATCACACTAGACACAGCGGAACGCGTATTTCCCCGAGCGGAGTAACCCTCGAAAACGCCTCTATAGCCCGAGATAATTTAGCACGGCGTTACGAGCGTAATGCGAAAAAAATTAAAAAGCCTAAATACAGCGTCGGTGACTTGGTACGTATCAGTACAGCTAAAGCAGCTTTCGTGAAAGGATATGAGCGTGGTTGGAGTAACGAATTATTCAAGATTCAACGAATATCAGTGAATCGAGAACCATTCGTGTATATTTTGCACGATCTGAATAACAAGACTATCGACGGTATTTTCAACGAGGCAACATTATCGCGAGTACCTGAGAAGACGAAAAAGAAGAAGAGGACAAAGAGGAAGATCGCTCGGAATCACCGTCCCTGATGAATATGAGCTCCAAGGATAGCTCTATCTTTGTCATACTACCGATAAACAGTACTATGAAGTATTTTCCGGATAATACGACGACGAAATTTATTACAAAACTACGGCGTCAGATACGTTTGTCCGGAGAATGGTCTGTTTCTCTTGTGGAAATTGCTTATCCGATAACTCTTTTACATGTTCCTACTGTAGGAAATCTCGTATCTTTTGAGGATGGTAAATCTTTTAACATGGAGACGCGTAGATAGAGACCAAGTTCCATCTGGTGTATATCGCTCTATAGACACTCTTTTGGAAAGTATAATAAGTTACCTCACGTGGCCGGTCATCTGCGCTTTAAATCGCTTTCGAGCGGGCATCAATTTGCTCTTGATTTGACACCCGATCTTTCGGCGAACAGCAATTCACATTGGAATTTCATAAAACACGGTAGTGTGAGAATAGAGGTACGATTTGAGGATGCGCTTGCTTCAACGGTAAATTGTGCAGTCTACACGGAATATGATAATGTCCTTGAAATCGATGCCTCTCGGCAAGTAATGGTGGATTGTACCGGATAAGCGAAAAATGTCTTGATGTCGGAATAAAATTCTTTTGTGTTAAGAGACGTAGAAGCGTCTTTGTGAGTAATTAATCAGTTGAACTTGAGCATCTGTACAGATTAGACGTAACGTAAAATGGATATCGTCGTGGATATACAGGGAATGCGTAGTAAAGACTCGGAATTTATTCCGAAAGAAATTGCCGTGGTAGCAGTTGATAGACCATACTCTGCTCATTGGATCATCGCACCACGGTGTCACTTTGCCGAATTACCACAGCATTCGAGAAGCCAGAATAATTTTCTCTCGAAATATTTTTACGATCTTGAATGGTACGAAGGAGGTGTGAGCTGTAAACAAGCATATCCAAACCTGCGTGAAATCAAGACGTATCTATACACGCGGTCACGAGGAGGCTATACTTCTTTGCGATATCACGAATCGTGAAATTTACAACCTGGAGGATGAGAAGGGCGCTCCATCATACACATTTATGCCGAAGTATTAGCGAAAATGCTTCAGACACGCTATGATAAACGATACAGCGTCTTCGCACTGTGCGATGCGCCACGTTTTCCAAATAGAAAATTGGCTTCGTGAGCACCCGTTTAAAGGAGAATTAAACGGTGAAGGAATCTCCGAGCGAAGATTACCGCGTTGCAGGGATGTTGCATACGATGGTAAATGTGTGTAAAGTGATTTGAAAAAAAAATTGATTAATTAAAAACAAATACATCGTCTTACTGTGTCTTTTATTTTCTAATTATATATAAATTATAATCGAGGTCCCTCGCGGTACGGTATCATGTACTGCGCTTTTGATTGCAGAGCAAGCGGTACGCACGTGCAAAACCGCTATCGCTGCATTTAGAGCGCTGGACATCTAGTTATGATTCAGAGGGGGGCTTGTTAACCTCAAACCCTGTGATTCCAACCAGCAGCATCCTGAGCATTCAGTCTGTTTTTAACTTCGTGGTCGCGCAGTCAAAAATGTATTTTTCGCAATGTATCCTCGTTCCGACGCTAGCGGGTGTTCGGAGTCTTCAGTGCCGAAATAGATATCGGGTACGATGGCGGCGACGTGGACGAGGGCTTCGAGGACCCCGAGCTTCCTGTAGCAGACGATGCTCGGCTATGAAAGTATCCATGCGCGCATGTTTGTGTGTGTGTGTTTGTGTGAGTGAGGTAGTGAGAGATAGGAGTTTAAAATCGCCGTCGAAGGAAGGTGGACGTTAACAACAACAGAGGTAAGTACCTAATTTTATTCCTTTTTTCCAGTATGTGTAAACCTTTGCTCCATCCTGCTCTTATCTCTAGCCTTCCTTGTTCACCAGAGTACCCACACGACCTCACTTTATCATCTCCACGTTACCGACATTGGTTAAGCAGAGTGGGTAGCGCGGTGGTGGGGGTAGCCGCGCGGTGCGGGAAGGAGTGGGATGGAGCAAAGGTGTACACATACTACTTGTGTGCCAGTATCGTGACTTTCTCCTTTGTGTGAGTAGAAAATATGTTGAGTTGAACTGACCCACGTGTCTGCGATGAGTGTCTTCTACCAATCCCCGTGATCGAAATTGATGAGTGCTTGCGTGGTGTGTTGAGTTTACGAACAAGCTCTTCCGTAACAATTCTTTTTCCTTATATTTCGGAGTCGCGTACCCATTCGTTTTTGTACGTGTCCCACATACTCACTTTTTGTAACAGGGCAATCGTCACCGTACGGATTTGCTTCCAAAATATTTGCGAAAGTTTTGGAATCGCCGTCGCCGATGTAATTTGTATATTTCACGCCGCATTTTTCTTTGCATTTCAAAAACATTTCCGTGATAGAATCCGGCTCCATCTACCCTGCTGAACATTCGTGATTTCAGGCGTATGATTCTTTGTGCTTTTTACACCACTCTTCAAGTTCGTCTAATTCTTTCTTTGATACGGCACATTGGTGGCAGTATGAATTTTTTACGATAAGGTCGATTACTTTGCCAGAGTAGTATGCTATGAGAGTTGTTATACCGTACAGTTAGGTAAAGCCACGTTTTTTCCAGGATCCATTGCCGGACATTTTCAAATGAATTTCGATTTTTCCTTTTTCAACATTCTTTCCAGCTTTCTTACTGACCTTTTCAAACATCGATTTCGATGCCGAGTGAAGGTGCTGTTCTATTTGATCATACGTTGATTTTGCCAAACCTTGGGAACAGGTCCATGAGGCCACAAAATACGTGGTCATAACGAACACGGTCCGTCTGTTTATTTCGTAACTGGTGTTTACCACCGGTCCTGAATTAACTTCTCTTCGACCGCATATATACGATAATGTTGTTTGACGATGTGTACGCGCCAAGAATCGGAGAAAAACTGACCGTTGATGCTAGAAGCAGCAAAGTGGAGACGTATACACACACAGCTGTTATACACTTTCAGACTTCTACAAACGGGTTTATGGCTCAGCATGACACTACTACAAATGCAAAGTATTTTTTTGAAAGACCGTTAAACCTTTCTCAGGTAAGAAATTTGGAATAGTAGATAGAGGGACGAAGCGCGCACCCAAGCCTGGTCGTGCGCGCACACACCTGCTCGACGCCCCTCTGCGTTCGGCTTTGTATCTCCGAAAATACTTCGAATTGCAATCTGTAACTTTGTGAATGAATTATTGGATAGTTTTTCTATCGACTTTGGCAATTAAAAAAAAACGATTTTTTAGACCTTCTAAAGCATGTTCCCCCCTTAATTGGTATTTTAAATATTTTTCAAAGTCCGCGAACGCTCCAGCAGTCACAAATTAGGAGATATCTGGTAAAGTAGTTCTTTATAAATAAAGTTATTTTTAATGATGCTTGGCATTGAATTTCAGCCTAATTTGTAAAAAAGTTCAAATATATTGGAATTTTCAATTTCCGAAAAAACAAGTGTGATTATTTTTATTTCTGCAAACGTTCGTTGATTTAACTAACAATTTTTATCAGGGTGAAGGAACCCCAATAGTACTTCATATTAAGTTAGAACTAAATCGTTAGCAGGATTTGGATTTTGTGGGATTTTAATTTTTTTACTGCTGCAGGTTTGAAAAAGATCAAGAAATCAAGCTGAAACTTTGCACACTAATGCCAGTATGTTTATCCTTGTTCTATGTAGTAATTGATCATAATCGATGGAGAAATTCAAATTCGATTAAACATGAAACTTCTTAATTCATGATTGCTACGATTGCTCGTATAGCTAGCAAAATCGAAATTAACCCAACTTTTTAAACTCACTTGAGTAATCGATCTAAAGTTTGTCACGACAGCTATGTAATAAGATGTTGTTATTGATTACAATTTTTATTATCAGGGGTACAAATTGAAAATGCGGGTTTGATAACAGATGGCGTTACTAACGCTATACGCATCAGGCAGTACTGTGACTATGTTCATGTCAAAGCTACGTCTTATAGCTTTAATTTTCAGTATGTGTCAATTTGTCGCAGTGTCAAATTCATAGTTTTTTTGAGCTCTCAATATGTCGAGTTTCGTGCCAACAAAACAGCATTTGCGGGAAGTTTTAATTTACTTCTTTAATTTGAAGAAAAGTGCTGCTGAAGCACATCGATTGGTCTCCGAGGCTTATCCGAGTCATGTTCCATCGGTTTCAACGTGCGAGAGATGGTTTGTGCGGTTTAGAAGTGGTGATTTTGACGTTGAGGACAAAGAGCGGCCGGGCCAAGTGAAAAAGTTTGAGAATGCTGAATTGGAGGCAATACTCAATGAAGACTCGTGTCAAACTCAACAAGAGCTCGCAGATTCATTGGGAGTGACACAACAAGCCATTTCCCATCGTATAAAAGCCCTCGGAATGATCCAAAAGCAAGGACATTGGGTGCCGTATGAGCTGAAGCCGAGAGACGTCGAGCGCCGTTTTTTTGCATGCGAACTGCTGCTCGAACGGCAAAAACGGAAGGGTTTTTTGCATCGCATTGTCACTGGTGATGAAAAGTGGATCCATTACGATAACCCGAAGCGCAAAAAATCATATGGTTACCCCGGCCATGCATCATCATCGACGGCCAAACCAAATATTCACGGCGCCAAGCTCATGCTCTGTATTTGGTGGGACCAGCTGGGTGTGGTGTATTATGAGCTATTGAAATCGAACGAAACCATCACAGGAGCACTATACCGAACTCAATTGATGCGTTTGAGCCGCGCACTCAAAGAAAAACGGCCACAATACGAGCAAAGACACGACAAAGTAATTTTGCAACATGACAACGCTCGGCCACATGTTGCAGCGCCGGTCAAAACATACCTACAAACGCTGAAATGGGAAGTCTTACCCCACCCGCCGTATAGCCCAGATATTGCTCCTTCCGATTACCACCTTTTCCGATCGATGACACATGGCCTAGCTGACCAGCGCTTCCATTCTTACGAAGAAGCCCAAAAATGGGTCGATGACTGGATAGCAGCCAAGCCGGCCGAATTTTTTCGCGACAGTATCCGTAAATTGCCAGAAAGATGGGAAAAAGTTGTGGCTAGCGATGGACAATACTTTGAATAATTCATTTGTTACCATTTTTTCAGAATAAACGTTCAAAAATAGAAAAAAATCCCGCATTTTCAATTTGTACTCCTGATAAAATATATTAAAGTATTGAAGTTTCAGAGCATTTCGAATTTTTAAGATTCTTTATTAGCCAAATTTTAATGAATTTTAGTTTATACAATTACTAGTCAAATGTGTTAGTTCCAACGTTTTATAATTATGTTCCTGTTACGTTCTCGATATTGTTATTTTCGGATAAGGGGAACGCAACGAAAAATAATATATAATTTTCTCCATTTTATCCTGTTAATTTTGCTGTTACGAGGTCGACCGTCGTGGTCGTCTCCTGGAGATGAATTAACTAAACAATCAGAAAAGCAGTGCTGAATGCACACCGCAACAATATCGCAGAAAGGTTGCGAGTGATTAGTGGGGCGCAGCGCGTCTCGAAGATGTTCTGTATCCCGCTGGTCAGCGTGGGACTGCTGACCTAAGCAAAAGGTGCATACCCAGCAGTCATGAGCACTACTCAATCGCAGAAGAATAGATGCACGTATGCACGGTTTAAGCGAAAATGTTATAATTAACTGTAAACAATTGAAATGCATAAAAAAAATGCAAAACGGACCCGACGTAATAGTTTTATTTTTTCGACAGTTTCTTCTGTGAAAAAATCAGAATTTACTACCATAGTTTCTCATAGAGGTAGCTTCGTAAAAGTTGGATAATAACGAATAACCAATGTGAAAAGTTCTACTTTGCGTCTATCCTCTCGTTTTTGTATTACAGTGGTAGGGTAGCATCTCCGTCAAACTCATCTCTGCCAAATAATTGCTAGTACACATAGAACAGGGTGCGCCATCTTTTATGTCGGTATGTAAACATGGAATAACTTTTTTAAAAAACAACCGATTTCCATATATGAGGTATTTTTATTTAATTTAGTCCTTTGCAATTTATTTGGACTAGTTTTTGAATACAACATCAATCAAGTGGCTGCCTTTATTGGTCAAAGCAAAATGTGCCCTTTTTGCTGCGTTTTCCATAATTTTTTCGAGCATCTCGGGCGGTATAGCGATGATTTCGGCACGAATATTTGCCGAGAGCTCGGCAATGGTCTGGGGCTTGTTGGCGTACACTTTGCTTCTCAAATAACCCCACAAAATCAAGTCTGGAGGGTCAAATCTGGAGTTCTGGGTTGCCAGTCAATGTTGCCATTTTTTGACATCACACGTCCAGGGAATTTTCGTTACAGAAGCTGCATCTCTTGATTTGCAGTGTGGCATGGTGCACCGTCTTGTTGAAACCAGTAACCGTCCAGACCTTCTTCACACATTTGTGGGCAGACATAATAAGCCAACATTCACCGATATCGCTTTCCTTCGACTGTTTCGCCTTCTCTCAAGAAAAATGACCGAATGATGGTTTTGGCGCAAACGTCGGCCCAAACAGTCACTTTTTGGTCATGCAATGGTGTTTCATGGATCTTGTGTGGATTCTCCGTTCCCCAAATGCGGCAATTTTACTTGTTAACGGCGCCAGAGAGTGTGAAATGGGCCTCGTCGGTCATCAAAATTTGCTTCCAAAAATCATGTTCAGTGTCAACCATTCGAGCGACTGTTTGGCCGTATTCCAAGCGACGTGGACGGTCTGTTGACAAAATTCTTTGCATCAATTGCACTCTATACGGAAACAAATGCAAATCATCCATCAAAATGCGCCGCAAAATGGTTCCACTGACGTCAAAATGCTGAGCGCGGTGATGATACGACACATGTGGGTTCTCGGCAACACTCTCTCTTACCGCTTCAACCAGTTCATTGAAACGTCTTGGGCGTTGATGAACGGCACGTGGACGATCTCCTACTGTCCCGTGCTCAACAAAATTCGACACCAAACGACGAATAGTGCTGTCAGACGGTTCTTGTTGGCCACGATATTTTCGACGATATGCACGTTGAGTTAACACAACTGAACGACTATTTTCAATGTACAGCGTCACTATTGCGGCGCGTTGTTTCGGTGTGAAGCGATTTATGGTTAAAATTGAACTGAATTGACGTTTCAAAAACATGTCTACTCAAGTAAATCGGTTGATAAATGTCAAAGTTATTCGCTGTTTACATACCGACATAAAAGATGGCGCACCCTGTATATACAGTAGCGGACAAAAGTTTAAGACGGAGAGGAAAAAAAAAGTAATCGTTGATTTTTTTATGAAAAGAATTGACTCAGTAGATTTTTTTTTGTATTAGCTAATTAATCATTAATTCATATATTTATTACATAAATTCAATCTTGCGCGTAACAACGTTAGATACAATAAACAAAGAAAACATAAATTTGTTTGATATCTTCGGGGACAAAAGTTTAAGACTATACGTAAAAAAATATTTTTTGGTAGAAAATATACAGATATTTTCCTCCCTTCAATACTTTGTCCACAGTCCATTATTTTTTATCACATCAGCACATCTTTGAGGCATTGAATCAATTAATTTTTTGCAGTCGTCCACAGTTGTTTCATTCCACGTTTTTTCAACCAAAGAGTACAAATCGTCAAGATTTTTTGGTTTATTTCTTTGAACCCTTCTTTTTATGGTACACCATAAGTTTTCAATTGGATTTAAATCCGGCGACTGTGACAGCCACGGTAATAAAGTGATTTTTTCATCTTGAAAAAAACTTTTCACTACCCGAGCCGTATGCTTTGGGTCATTATCTTGTTGATAAATAAAATTATCACCCATATTTTCGTAGGCATACGGTAACATAGTATTTTTCAATATATCCAAGTATTGAAAACGGTCCATGATTCCATTAATTCGGCGTATTGGTCCAGGACCATTGCGAGAAAAACATGCCCACACCATTACGTTTCCACCTCCATGCTTAACTGTCGGTAAAACACATCGAGGATTTAAATCTTCGCCAATTCGACGTCTTACATACAGTATCCCGTCAGACCAAATTCGGTTGAATTTGGATTCGTCCGAAAATAGCACATTTTGCCAATCCTCACTTGTCCAATGCCGATGAGCCTTAGCAAATTGCAGTCGTAATTTTTTATTCTTTTTACTGAGCATCGGCTTCTTCCGTAGCTTTCGTGCTTTCAAATTGAATTCGTCTAATCGTCTTCGGACAGTTCTTACACTAATTTGTGCATTATTATTACTGGATATTTCAGCTCTGATATCGACTGCTGAACGAAAACGATCTCTCTCGCTTAATCGATGAATCCGACGATCCAGCGTTGGCGTGGTTTTCCGCGGTCTACCGTTTTTTGGTCGATCAAAATAGTCCCCAGTCTTCACAAACTTGTACCACGCTTGCTTACAAGAAGTTTCTGATCGATTCATTTGAGTTGCAATTGAAGAAAATGTCTCATTTTGCTTCCGTAGAGACACGATTAGTTTTCGTTCAGTTGATGACAAATTACGGGCTTTACCCATACTCTTTTCGTACGTAATTAAACTTAAGACACTGGATGATACACCACAAACTATTTACAGTATTAATATATCAAATTATTGCGTGGATCGACTACGGGTATCTTGTTCGACAGATCGTCTTAAACTAATGTCCGCTGTTTACAGATGGTTGGAAGAAAAAAAAATTGTATAATCTATATTGTTTACATTTGACGACCGAGACTTCTACATTATGAAGGTCAAACGTACACATGTATTGTAAAAAAACAACAAGCCGAAGGAAACGTTAGTACTTGTATGACAGATCTATGAACCAAATTGTAATTCATCGTCTTAAACTTTTGTCCGCTACTGTATATACCAGGTGTAGAAGTATGAAATACGGATTTCAGACAACAGATAGCGCACGAATGCAATTTGTGCTATAAAGACACTGCGCCATTTTTTGTGTCATCAATAAGTTTCAGACGCGCACAAGTGATAAATTGAAAAATTGTTTGCATAGTGTTGTGTTGTTGTGTTCAATACGAAATTTATATCGAACAAAAAAAGCATTCGCGGACAGCATTAATTTTTTATTTTCATTTGAAAGAAACTGCTGCTGAATCATACCGATTACTGCGAGAAGCTTATGGTGAATATGCTTCATCGCAAGATACGTGTGAACGATGGTTTCGGCGTTTCAAAAGTTGTGACTTGGATGTTGCAGACAAGGAACGTGGAAAGCCGCCAAAAAATATACGAAGATGTGGAATTGCAAGCATTGTTCGACGAAGATGATTCGCAAACCCAAAAAGAATTTGCCGAGCAATTGGGTGTTAGTCAACAAGCTCTTTCCAATTGGCTACGAGAGATGGGAAACATTCAGAAGACCGGTAGATGGGTACCACATGAGTTGAACGACAGGCAAATGGAAAAGCGCAAAAACACATGTGACATTTTGCTCGCTCGGTACAAAAGGAAGTCGTTTTTGCATCGTATAGTTACAGGGAATGAAAAGTGGATTTATTTTGAGAATACCAAGCGTAAAAATCATGGGTAGACCCAGGCGCACCATCCACATCGCTTTAGCAGAAAGACGATGCTCTGTGTTTGGTGGGACCAGAGGGGCGTGGTCTATTATGAGCTGTTAAAACCTGGGGAAACGGTTACTACTAAACGTTACCAAGAACAATTGATCGATTTGAACCGTTCGCTGCTTGAAAAAGGCCAGAATACCGAAAGAGGCAACACAAAGTCATTTTTCTTAATGACATTGCTCCATCACATACGGCAAAACCGGTTCGCGGCACGTTGGAAGCACCCAGCTGGGAAGTTCTACTCCATGCGGCTTACTCACCAGACTTGGCTCCTTCTGATTACAACTTGTTTGCATTGATGGGTCACGCACTTGCTGAGCAGCGCAAAAGGGGAAGATTTTTACTGGCGTGGTATTCACAAATTGCCCGGAAGATGGGAAAAATGTATAACAAGCGATGGAGCATACTTTGAATAAAGCATTTTTTATCATTCTTCCAAATTTAACTTGTATTTTTAGAAAAAAAATCCGCATTTCATATTTGTACAGTGTTCGGCGTAGTATATTATGAGCTGCTGCAACCGGGTGAAACCATCACAGGAGCTCGTTACCGAACACAACTAATACGTTTGAGTCGAGCATTGAAGGAAAAACGGTCCCAATACGAGCAAAGACATGAGAAAGTGATTTTGCTACATGACAACGCTTGGCCACTTGTTGCTCAGGTTGTGAAAGCCTACTTGGAAACGCTTAAATGGAAACTCCTACCCCACCCGCCGTATTCTCCAGACATTGCCCCTTCCGACTACCACCTATTCCGATTGATGACGCATGCGCTAGCTGAGCAGCACTTCCGTTCTTACGAAGAAGCCAAAAATTGGGTCGATTCGTGGATCGACTCAAGAGACGAGTAGTTTTTTCGGCGCAGCATCCGTATACTGCCAGAAAGATTGGAAAAAGTTGTGGCTAGCGATGGACAATACTTTAAAGAATAATTATGTAACCATTTTTCCACAGTAAACGCTTAAATTTTGAAAAAAAAAATACTCCCAATAATAGGTGCGTTCCTTATTCTTGTAACGAAGGAGCGTATCGCGTCATAATTTACGTAACCCTTGTTCGCAAAGTTTAGCGTCATACCCTTGACATTTTTCGATGGTCGTTGTTTTTCAGTTGTTTTTTTTTCCAGAAAATTGTTTCAGAATCGTTTTTCAGAAGAAGCAGCTCCTGCATATTAACCGACACGAAACACGCGTGATTCGTGCTATAGGAAACGGAAGGAAGAAACATACACGGTATAGATAGATGTATCTTCGGGGAAGAAAAGCGTCACCCGACATCCTCAACCGCACTCAACGACAGTAGCAGCTCATCGACGCGGGCAACGTTGTGCAATGAGTCGAGGCATACCAGGTAAAATAGTGCTGCTTGTTCTGTGAACGTTTTTTATATTGGCCCGTGCGAACAATTAAACACTTTTTTCTTTTACTTTTCAGAAGTACGCTATGATGACAACGTTCCCTGCGTAAAATAATAAAAAATTACTACTAAGAGTGATAATACAAATTAATTACCAGTAAATTAAAAATGAATAAAAAGAACAATATTTTATTTAAAAGTAAGTTTTTTATTGAGTGAATCATGAAATGTATATGCGAGGGTGTGAATAAGCGCTAGCGTGCGTGTATATGCGTACGTGTGTATCGTAAGTTCAAGAGAGAGAGAGAGAGAGAGAGAGAGAGAGAGAGAGAGAGAGAGATATAGGGTTACTTAATCGCCGTCGAGAGAGAGAGAGAGAGAGAGAAAGAGCGAACAGATAGCCGTCAACGCATGTTAGAGTAAGTGTGCATTATTTTTCAAGTATGTGTACGCGTTTGCTCCATCCTGCTGTTATCTCTACTCTTCCTTGTCACCAGAGTACCCACACCACCCCACTTGACCATCTCCACGTTACCGACACTGTGTAAGCAGATCACGGCGAGAGCTTGGCGGCGGAAAAGTGGCGTGGTGGGACCGCAAGCTGGTGGAAGGAGTAAGATAAAGCAAACGCGTACATATACTACTCACGAGGATATGCCAAACCTTAGCATACTGAATAATGGTCCCGCCAAGTTAGAATAGGACGCTCTTAACTTTATATTTTTTACCGCAAACTGTGATTGTGGTAGTACGAACTGCTTTGATACTGCAATTTGTTTTTGAAAGTCGTAAAGTATCTTTGTTTAAAGCTATTATCTTTAGTTGCAAAATTATAACTCGATTATTACTCGACGTACTAATGTTCATAAGTCTGTTCATTGCACCGCAGTGACCACACTGCCTTTCAATAGAGTTCCATTAGGACAAACTATTCAATTATCCCTTGCATAGTGAACTCTTTCCTAATATGTGATAACATCAGTAGAAGTATATTATTCAGCTGCTCTCCGTAGACTGTATGTTGACATGCTTGACACCGAATTTTTGTAGTTAGTTTATGTTAAACTACGCTTGTAACAATATCAATCCTACTGCATATGCTCATAGCAAACTCAGGTGCATCTTGTTGTTCATAGTGAATAAATGGTTCACCATCAAGCTCCCTCATGGTAAGTGAATGTAAATCTTTATTTCGTACTACATAAGCACGAAGAAGACTACCAGTGCATTTTGATGGTTATGTATACCATTTATAAGTTATTCTTTGAAACGGTGAACTGTACAGTTGTAAGATTCAGTACACCGTTCTCCTCTTTTATTTGAAAGTTCAATTGTGGCAAAGAAATTTGCACATCTTAAAATAATGTGGGGCTAGTCGATCGGTAGCAAACACGGCAATCTGAATCGCTGTGACAGGGTTGATCTCTCAGATGAAAACCGAGAACATTGCTTTCCTCCTAACAATTCTGCAGGACGACGTTCCCGTATTTCGACGAACTAGAAATTGAGCTCATACATGTTCCACATCATATTAAGGTTAAAAAATACTACTTAGAATTAGGAACTTACGCGACAATTCCGACCAGTTGTTTCCTTCTAAGATGGATTTTTTGCTAAATCGCAACTAGGGGTGTGAGTCAGCACCGCCTGAATTCCTGTGTTATCAATCTTTTGTCAAAAAGATCTCTAACAATCGAATCATTCATTTTTGTCCGCTCTGATTGCCTCACTCATTCATTAAGAATCAATGTGGCAACCAGACCTAAAGATTTTTAATTTCTAAAGAAATCGTAAAAAATATCGCCACAGCCCGGGATTGAACCGGGAACTCCAGAATTCTAGCCTGGTACGTTACCAATTACGCCACTGTGGCTCTGGCACATCAATTCACGATCTCTATTTTTAATGTCAGTAATAAAAAAAATACTACGATTGGGTTATGCCGTAAAATTTTCAACAATATTCCAATAATTAATTTTGACATTATTTCACTATCGCTTAGTCGCAAGGCCGCTCACTCGCGAATAGAAAAAATGTGTCGATGCACGAAGTCAGTCGCGATGAACTATCCGCGCTTAGTGCAATTCATCAATTTCGGCAAAGGTACGAGTGTCAATCAATAAATAGTCGGCCTTGCGCCATCTGTTGGTCGAGGAAAGGAATCAATAGCGACGTTTAGTAGTGCCATCCTTCACATGACTGTTGTCAAAGTTTCAGCTCGCTGCGATGTTTAGTTTACGTTCGACAGCCATCGAAAGACAAACAACTTTTGTGTTTTTACAAAAATGGAAAAAATTGAGTATCATGCAGTGATTCGATTTTTGTTTTTGAAAAATAAAACGAATAATGAAATCAAAGCGGAGCTAGACGAAGTTTATATGGACCTTGCACCTTCGTTGTCAACCATTAAATATTGGACAGCTGAATTTAAACGCGGTCGTACGAGCATTGTTGACGATGAACGTCCAGGTCGTCCAAATGAGGTCATCATACCAGAAACAATTGAAAAAGTCCACGATATGGTGTGAAATGATCGTTTGCTCACTGTCGACCATAAAAGAGAACGTATAGCTGATGGCCTAAATTCATGAATTTAAATACGAATTGCTTTCGCATCCACCGTATTCTCCCAATTTGGCCCCCTCCGACTACTTTCTGTTTCCAAACCTGAAAAATTGGCTTGGCGGAAAGAGATTTGGTTCCAGAGATGACCTCTTCGCCGAAACAGAGACCTATTTTGAGGACCTTCCGAAATCGTATTATTCGGAAGGCATCAAAAAATTGGAAAATCGTTGGAATGAGTGTATCGAGCTAAAAGGAGATTATGTTGAGAAATAAAAAGATTTTTGTCCGAAAAAACGCGATTTTCTTTACCAGGCCGATTATTTATTGATCGACCCTCGTACATAGTAACTACTTTACCGAAATCAATCTGAAAACAAACTCGAAGCTGAATCTTAGGTTCCCCGTCAAGGACTCGAGAGAGAAAATTTAAATTGTTAAAAACGATACTGTAATACGAATTCACGTATAATAATTTGACGGCCATCGACCGTAAATTATAATAAAATCCATTTCATTTGTTTAATGCTAACTCTGCGCTTTACTTTCGTTCACGCGAGTGCTAACTCCTAAATGGCAAATGATCCCAAATACTACCTTTTATTAAATATTATACCTACGACCATTTTATCTTCAAATACGCGTCTGCAGGCATAACAATTGAGTTACCGTCAGTAGTGTGGAAAGGGGATAGATGATTTTGAGGTTGACTCAAATTTCTTCGCAACGACTGAAGTTTCCGAAAAAAGAAAAGTGTAATCTGTATGAATGCTGTATTAAAACTCGATTGGAATGATACTTTTAGTTCGCCTGATGTAAGAATATACTCTACGACAAAAGGTTCATTAAACCGAATTTATCATTCATAAATTCGATTGATAACCATAACAATACAATGACAATACCACGAATGAGTGCTTGGGCCAAAATTAAACGTTTTTAAACTTGCGAAGAATATAAATATTTTCATTTATTATTACCGTAGCTTGTATTACCTATTACAATGGATAATTAATTACATATGATTTTCATGTATTGTTATTGGTTTGATTATTATTTTATATTGGTGCAAAAACGTTAAGCTCAGAAAATGCTAAGAAGTATCTCATTTTTTGGTCGTTTAAATTTTTTGAAAAAAGGTGTTATTCCTTTTACTTTAAATTAGTAAATTCTGAACTATCGATTAACAACTTTCTACAGGAATGAGCTGAGGGATAAGATTGTGCAGTATTGAGCTTGGCAACAATCGATCAAGGCGTTTAGATTTGATAAAATTCGGAGTTTTTTATTTTTCGAACAAAATTTATTTTCGCTCTAACTTACGTAAATTTTCCCCTAATGAACCGAAATTTGGCATACAAATTTACAACAAAACTTTAAAGTACTAAAAATTTAATGAGTGGCTTAAACGGAGTTTTATCATAGTTGAAATGTTTGTTTACAGTCGGTACGAGAGATAACCTCGAAATTCCGGAAAGCTGTTAAAAGAACAAGAAGATAAATTATAATGATTGGTGCAGTGACCTGTGCTTCCGAGATATATTTACAAATAAATATTACAGATTTTAATTATTAGATATATTGTAATGAATTTCTTTATATATGTATTTTTTGTTTTTTTTTGTTTTTGGGACGTGTAGATTATTCACCTGCACGAACGTATCAAGAAATTCAAAACAATTTTTTATTAAATAGAATCCTCGGGGAAGATTCGGACCACGAGGAGGAGAAGATCACACACCAACACAAAGTTATCGAGGGTGCAAAGGCCATAGCCGGCATCTGACAAGTTTATTTGTAGCATATTGGAACGATATACAGGGTGTCCGCCGGGAAGGTATACTACTTTGTTTTGCTGCCATTTTGGTAAACGTTAGTCTTGACAGTTCATATTTGGCAGTCGTGAAGTAGACACGTGGCAAATTTATTATGGAAAAATATTCGATAAACCAACGTGTTTTAATCGTTAAAACATTTTATCAAAATCAATCATCGATTACTGTGACGATGAGAAAGTTACGTGAAATTTTTGGGAGAAACAAATGGATATGTGAATAAACAGAATAGTCGGTTCTGGGCAATGGAAAACCCTCAAATTATTCATCAGTCACCTTTACATCCATTAAAAGTGACAGTCTGGTGTGCAATTTGGTCAGGAAGAATCATTGGACCTTACTTCTTTGAAAATCAAAACGGCGTAACGGTAACTGTGAATGGGGAGCGATATCGTGATATGATTGAAAACTTTTTAACGCCACAACTGCATGCTTTGGGCTTGATTAACATGTGGTATCAACAAGACGGTGCCACATCGCATACAGCCAGGATTACAATGGAATTACTGCGAGACCTCTTTCCACAACAAGTTATTTCAAAAAATGGTGATGTTGATTGGCCTCCACGGTCGCCTGATTTGACTGCTCCGGACTTCTTTTTGTGGGGATATCTAAAAAGCAAGGCTTATGCAAACAAACCAGAAACGCTTGAGCAACTCAAACAAAATATTCGTGATGAAATTAATGAAATACCGCGTGAAATGTGTGAGAATGTAATGAAAAATGTGCTCAAAAGGGCTCGCATTTGTGAGGCTAACAGAGGCGGACATTTATCTGATATTGTATTCCATACATAATTGCCGACATTAAATAAAACATTTATCAATATAAGATCCATTCTCTTTCATTTAATCAAAAATTATAAACAAACAAAGTAGTATACCTTCCCGGCGGACACCCTGTACCATTTAATAACATCAATAATCATGATAAAGGCATTAGACTCACTTGAGTATGTTATTACACATATGAATTATGGAGCGAAATTTTCATTACATTCTTTGAAGATTTGTAATATAAATACAAACGTGAATATGTTATTACACATATTAAATTTTCAGATAATTATGACCAATTTATTTCACAGGGGAACGGAGGTCGAATTATGATACGACAAAAAAGAAGAGTTTATGCTCCCGCAAAAATAATCTTTCGCGAATAAGTAGTAACATGATGAATATTTCTTGAACAATCATAACCCATTCTTTTCACAGAAAAGCTGAAGGATACTCATAATACATCTAAACTGTCGCGATATTGGGATTCGATGCTCCAAGCGAGACAATATACATACGATATGCTATGTTTTCATATGAGGAGGAATCAAACTCTGTATATTAATAACATGTTGTAAACACGGTCTAATCTATCAATTCGAGTTAATAGTTTAAATATATATATATATGTCCGATGCGTATTCCGTGACTTGTTGCACTCCATAAAAATGAACGCGCGAGCTATCGTGGAGTGAAACGACTCGAGAGTCGAATCTAGTCCTTCCGTCCAAGAATTATTCTAATCGTGTGGATCCCCGATGAATCGACGAGTTCGAGGGATCTCTCCTAACATATTAAGTTTGTTACTCACTCAATTATCCGTTGGCATTTAGTTATTTGGTATGGTTCAATTATTTTCTGGTACTCATCCAGAACGTCGTTATTGACTGCGTCGAGACTCGTCAACTTCACCGATACGAGTGTCCGGATTGGTTGTATTAGTCATCGGGCACTTGATAGCTTGTTAATCACGACGGATGTCGTGCTGTTGCCAAAGTTCATCATTGTCCAGCGGCAAAGAAAATACTTTTATTACACTTAAAAGGCAAACTCTGAATTTAGCGCGGGCCTTGCACGCTCGCCGTCGACTCCAAAATATAATAATGACCGTGTATATACGATTACGATTGTCCGTTGTGTATATGTCTCGGTGTTCTCGCACTCACCGAACCACTAAAGCAAAAACGATGTTGATCGAGAAATTGTCTTACACTGCGTCTCAATTCGCGGAATTTATTCGCGAAGGTAGCGATCGTTCGTTTATATTCTCGAGAGTCGCAAGACCGTTCACTTTCCCACGACACGAAGTTCCTTTATCGACACCCAAATATTCAAGCGATGTTACACTGATTTTACTAAGTAGTTAAATATCATGGAGGATTTAGATATTTATATTATTTCGTAACAGAGAATTTGGTTTTCATTGTCGATTATTGACGGTGCAATTTTCTTCCATATAGAAAAGGCACTTTTAGATAATATAGATATATATTGTCTTTATCACAACGCTTCTTGCTTTCACGGCACCTATTTCTGCACGGTAGGTTGTCACGTTCACTGATGATAGGCACACGCAATAATTAATAGTCTTTTTAGTTCATAGCAAATGTATCCCGGGAAGGTCAAGGCGTCGCGAAACGGATTTAGTGGAACGTATCTTCCGCTGCTTCGTTCTAACGAGACGTTATAATATTGGCGACGGTCCACGATGGCATCCTCAGGGCGTGCCTCGCGTCCGTCTCCTCTAGAGTTCTCGTTGTAACTAAGTAAATCGATTGTTCCTCGATAGATCTGCGTGCGAATATCTGTTACGCTCGTTGCGCAGGCCACGCCTTATATATATATAGTTATAACATATTCACGCGGTCATGGTCTCGCGTCGCTATTCAACGAGATTTATTAGTATGGGTGCGAATAGGCTATAGCGATTCACACGACTAACTTCTACACGCACTACTGAGAGTATCGAATCGTTAAAATATTGGTATTCGTCTGTTGGACATTTTTTAAATCATATAGTTTTTGCAGCAAAAACATGATCCAGGAATAGTAGAGCGGGCTGCAGCATGTGTATTGCAGCTGAATATTTTGATTCGACGAATTCGTTTTCCGAAATACGATCATAAAAATTGTAACTCGTTTCCATGAATGGAAGTTATCAGTTTTTGCTGGTTTCTCGACGACAGATTCTTTGGTAAAGCGAAAGCTCGAATTCCATCTTTTCTGAAAGACGGTGAAGATTTTTGCCGGAAGAGCCGGGGAAGCAGGCTTGGATAAAAAATAAAAAATCAAACGAACTTACCTGTAAGTGAAATTTGATTAAAATTATATGAAAGTCTCGTTCGAGATGATTACATACGCGTAGTACCGCTACTTTCCGCTAGGCAGAGCTACAACATTCAGAGAGTAAAAACAAAATGGGACGCTATCAGGACGTCCACCACCTTGCCTATCTTCATAAGTTTAGAGCCAATTACATAATAAAAGGGGGGTTTTTTAGGGGTGGGTAAAGATAAGGGTGGGATGTAATCATCTCGAACGAGATTCTCATATAATTTCAATCGAACTTCACTTACAGGTAAGTTCGTTTGATTTTTAATTATGTTTCAAGTATCGTTCTTCTGATGACGTACTTCTGATGACGTACGTGTAAATGTTTAGAGTATTTATTCCCCAAATATTAACAAACTCACTTTTACCCATTTATACACGAACTAACCATATTCTTCTTTTATTTGAGACTGTTTAACTATTGGTATTAAAACTCGTACAACTCTAGGACGAATAATGTAATCAACTTGATCATAATTTTCCACCGAGGACTGCGGCGACAAATGTTCCTCTGTTTGGCTCGACTGTGCGCTTGTAAAACGTAGCAAAAACCCGTGAGTTTTCGGACCAGCCGACCGTGCTTTTAATAATGCTGATATATTGTAACGGTCTTTTACGTTATCATCACCCTTAAAGGGTTTTAGTTCGAACTCGAGCAGGGAGAAAATTAATATAGGCTTCAGTATTAGGTAAAAGTATGATTTACTAGACAGATTAGACAGATAAATAATTTGTATGATAATTAAATATACTCCTTTTTAGTTTTTGGTGATTATGCACCTTACAAAAAACTTGACCCGGGCTTACGCATGCCGTTATAATCGTGTTCGCACGAAGTAGGAGATTTATTTTGAATTATTGAAGTATTTTCTTTAGTTATATGGTAGTATAGTTTCTACATAAGGAAACGGCCTGCTGGGCTTGCCATCGTTAGTATATCTATATCGGCTCTGTTATTATTCCTCGCTTTCGGAGGTAGTCTATTCTATACCTATATTGAGTGGACTGTAGTGGGGACAGAGCTCTCGCTCGAGCTCTCCTGGCTACGCGATCGACTCGCTGGTCGCGCCGCTGTTCCGGTGGAGGCGTCAGCGCGGTGCATCCTCGGTGCATCGGCGCATCGGAAATGCGACAGGAGCGTCCCTAGAATATTCATGGCTTCAAATGTAGCCAAAAGAAGTTTAATGACGTTGATTGGATTCACTTTCATGGTCTATTCATTTTTTTAATCAGAAATTATAACTGACGCACTGGTACTCCGTTCAAATGTGCAACTGAAGATCGCTGTATGTATCGCGGTTTTTATATTTGAAAGACTTGTTGTTGAACCACATGCGATATCAGCAGATAATACGCAGTCCCAGATAGCCGCCTATGTAGAAAACACCTCTAACTGCGTCGAAAGTATTTTTATCATATTGGCGTATGATTAGATTACTCAAAAAAATAAGATCATATTCATTTCGTTGGAATAATTGACAATGTTCTATAGATGGAACGAGTGTTGCATCATCGACTTATTCCGAAATTCGCGCCGAATCGAAATACAATCTAATCGAAAGGTCGATAACATATGACGATAAATTATTGATAAGCACAAAATCAGCACAAAGAGTGAACGGAAGCAGCTCTTTAACATGTAAATAACGAGAAACAAGAGTGTACGCACAAATATACGTACTAATGGATAAGGGGTAGTTTACCCCCGTAAATTCATTTTCCTGTGAATGTGCAAAAACACGTCATCTTTATTTTAACTTGCGCTTCCAAATGGTATATGTTCTGTTCAATTTGGTTGGTTAGTTTTTTGTGAAGGATGGAACATTGAAAAATCCGGGGGTTGTTCACCCCTGCAAATGAATTTTTTTCTTCAACTTCACGTGCAATTTTGATTGTCTTCAATGAGAAGTATTTTGGTTTTTGTTTCATTAAAATCGATTGACGCCTTCTGGGTGAAACTGCATAATCACCCCTCGACATGCTAATTTTGAAGGGCGATTTCACCCCTTAGAAATGCTTTTCCGCCGATAAAAAAAAATAGGTGTCTTTTAGTTTTCGATGCTCTACAACATACGTGAGTTTCATCAAAATCGGAGGGGGACACCAAACTTGCTTGTTAGAGGAGGGTTACTCGAGCGCCCATCATTCATTCCACCCTCATGCGTTAGAGTGCCCGATTTCAAATTGTCTACAACGATCTTTCCGGTGTAATTTACTAACTGAACCTGATTGACATTATTGAATGACCGTGCCTCCACGGTTCGTACGACCTCTTGTGGCTTTACAACCGCATTGTTTCAGCTGCCAACCGATATTACCTGTATATATGTAATTCCACCTTCTGAGGAAGCGAGTATCCGCTCCGAACACGGGATTCCAAATGTAATATTGTCTTTGGGCACTACATACTCATCAATGCTGAATTCCAGGTGCTTATAATCCAAAATGGCCTTTTTCTCATGCATCCAATCATTTCCCAAAATCATATTAGACGTGAGAGAGGAAATTGCTATGAAAGTAGCTGATGTCGCACAATCTCCACAAATCAATTCAAGGAAAATCTGCTTTTGTATTTTCGTACATTTCTTCCCTACGGTTGTTGTAATGACCATATTAGTGACGGGAAGTTCGACCAACTTAAAATGTTTGTTGAGATAATCATAATATCTCTCACTGACACACGTTACTTGACTACCAGAATCTAATAGGGCAGCAATGGGAACCCCAAAAATATCGACCATAAGTTGTGGACACTTTCGAAAACGCCTATTGTCAAAATCACGACTAGGCTCTTCGGTGATACCTTTAATTAGGTCCTCAAAAACATCAAATGGATGCTGAGGTGTCGAGGGACCCTTATTCAACACCTCCACTATCAGTTTAAATTATCAGACTCATCAACCCTAATATTATACTGGATTGGAGGACGTGGCATTGAGTATTTCGGCATGCACGGTGGAGGCATCGCATGATTAAAATCTGGCATATCAGCCAGGTTATTGGAAGATGGACAACCCTGCGAACTGCACTGGATGCAAGAAACATCCCTCCTCCGAGGGTATTGACTACTTCGGTTGCCCCCAGAAACACCATCAACTGGCGGAGGATACGTATGAGGCAAGCTACCTACGCTGCTACCGTAATCACCACCAGCAATCGAACTACTCCTACGCGTCCGTTCACGCTCTTCATTTGCCATATTAAGTAATGCGAGTGCACTAGATACTGCATCCGAACTAGTGAAATCGATGGCGACGAGTGGCTCACGTATACGCAAAGGCAACTGCTGGACGACAGTATAATTTAGCTTATAAACATCGAGTGGTGGCCGAAAATATTGAGCTTCAGTAATCTGTTGTAAAAAAATGTCTGTAAGGAACCCATGGCATGGGCATAGCGTCTTCCTGACCATTGGGTCTTGATGCGAACACGCACCGGAATCGAGAAAAATTCAAGTAGAAATGTTCTTTTGAATGCATCGTATGTACGACAGCATTGACGATTTGCGTTAAACCAAATCTTCGCACGACCTTTAAATGCATTTTCTATTATTAACAATTTACAATCCTCCTGATCTGCCCGTTTTACGACAAAGTACTTTTCTAAATGCTCAAGAAATTCATGCGGATGTGACTTTATATCACTTTCAAACTTCGGTAATTTAATATCCAGTTTAATAGATTGAAAACCGCGTATGAGCCCATTTAACATACCTACTTCATTATCCAGGATGGGTGGTGGAGTACGAACATCCCGCACGGAACCACCTTGATTTACTCTTAGCGTTTCCAGCTCGACTTGCTGTGCCTCTAACTGAGCACGCATTTTCCGTAGCTCATCCATCATTGTTACACTATCGACACCTTGAATTTCGCTTTGCCTTCTTTCAAATTCAGCACGCTGCTGAACCAAGCGCTCAATCTCCTCACGCATATTCATAAGCTGTTCCTCCATATCCATACGTTGAGCCATTCCTAGAGATTCACATAGATACGTTTGACTGTCGTTAAAACTATCGGTACGGACAATTTTTGTCCGACTTCGCTGAACGGTTTGTACAGGGTGCGCCATCTCAATCTGGTCGATGGAAGTATTGAATAACTTAGAGAATTTTCAACAGATTTCACAAAGTCGTATTTTTTTATTAAATTTGATTCATTACAATTTATTCTGATTAGTTTCCAAAAACCACATCGATCAAATGTCCGCCTTTATTACTGAGACAAAAATGAGCTCTTTTTTCGGCATTTTCCATTGTATTTGCCAGCGTCTCGGGCGATATCGCTGCGATTTCGGCTCGAATGTTGTTTTTTAGCTCCTCTATGGTCTTCGGCTTGTTGGCATAGACTTTACTTTTCAAAAATCCCCACAAGAAGAAGTCCGGTGCAGTCAAATCCGGCGATCTTGGTGGCCAGTCAATATCACCTTTCTTTGATATCACACGTCCTGGGAACTTCCGACGCAAATAGTCCATTGTTGAGCGCGCAGTGTGACATGTCGCACCATCTTGTTGGAACCAAAATTCCTTAAGACCTTTTTCACGCATTTGTGGTAAAACAAAGTGTGCCAACATCCACCGATATCGATCCCCATTGACAGTTTCACCAGCTCTGAAGAAAAATGGTCCAATGGTGGTTTTTGAGCAAACACCGGCCCAAACTGTCACTTTCTCATCGTGCAATGGAGTTTCGTGAATAATATGAGGATTATCGGTGCCCCACATGCGACAGTTTTGTTTGTTGACAGCGCCAGAGAGGGTGAAATGAGCCTCGTCGGTCATCAGAATTCGCTCCCAAAAATCCGGCTCAGCTTCCTTCATTCGACTAACGTTATTAGCGTAAGCCAAGCGTCGCGGCTTGTCAGTTTCCAATAATCTTTGAGTCAACTGCACTTTGTACGGAAACATGTGAAGATCTTGCTTTAAAATCCTTCTCAAAGTGGTTCCACTGATGTTTAATTGCTGAGACCGGCGGCGGTATGAGACATTTGGATTTTCTGCAACACTCTGTCGAACAGCTTCGATATTTTCATTTGAACGACCTGGACGCGGTCGAGCTTGATGTTGGAGATTCGCTACAGACCCATGCTCCATGAAATTTGAAGCTAAATGACGGATAGTGTCGCCTTTGGGCGCAGAACGTCCGCGATATTTTTTACGATACGCACGCTGAGTTGACACAACTGAACGATTATTTTCAATGTAAAGCGAAACTATTTCGGCGCGTTCTTTCGGCGTATAGCGATACATGGTTGAAATTGTACTGAAATAACCTATACGAAACGTGTTGTACGACGCTGGTCGTTAAAAATCTGTCAGAGTTATTCAATACTTCCATCGACCAGATTGAGATGGCGCACCCTGTATTAGTGGAGTGGTGGGATCTCGTGCAACCCAATATAAACTGTCAATTTTACCACTTAGATAGATATGTCGTTGCACGGCATATCGGACAGGTCAATCCACGGACACGGCTACTCAGTGATTGGGGAGAGTAGTATTCGCGTCACCGCGACTAGATTTGCGACAGCAAGGAATATAGGAATATACATACGAGGGATCTACGGGCGATCCGTGCTGCTATCGGTAACTTACGTACGCCGATAACTCAATACCATCATATGATTTATCACCAAATTTATGACTTATCGTTTGCTTACCGGAACGGCCAAACGAGCGGTTACACAAGTTAATTGTATCGTTGTCGTTAGGTATTTGTTTATTGACCGATCAGAGATTTATTGTCTGACAGAGTTTCCCTGTTTTAAATTATATTCGTTATATGATGGTCTTTATCGAAACGATCGAGCTGTTAGACGCTTCGCGTACGTGACCTTCCGGCGGATGTGGGATTGACCCGGCTAGGCCATATCGCGAGCTAGTTATTCTCAAGAATTCTTGTTTTACCTTCTTTCGTTTCACGTTATTTTGTTCTGACGAATAGTTGAAGTTTGATTCGAATTTTGTTAACAACGAGTACAGAGAATCGGATCAAGCGTAGATTACGTATGCATGTGTGAGAGAAGGAGTGAGTGCCGTGTAACATAATTACATGCGCTAGAGCGATATTATAATTCCGAACGGTTAGAAGAGCCGAAATTATATTTGAAGCGCCGAGTACAGCGGACGCTAGGCCGACGAACCCGGACCTAGTACAAAAACGGGTGACGTCACGCCTCTGGAATTCGCTCGTCTCCGAAAACAGCAGGTCATCGAGCAGCTGGCCTTGCTCGGTGACGAGGGAGAGACAGGGGGGCGTGACAACGGTAGCCCGCATAATCGAGCGAATTTGGAAAATCTTGAAGCCGAAGTCTCGAATGACGTAGAGGGAACTAGGGTGGGGAAACGTCTATAAAAGAGCTTGCTGTGCAAGGAAGGCTCTCTTCTTGGTAATACCAGTTCAACTAAAACGAATACTGAGTGCACGAGTTCACAAAAACCATTAATCTCAAAATTAGAAAGGAGAAATACATAAAGAAACCTGGCGGCAACAATTAGTCGATAGTTTGAAAGCGAAATAACACTAGAAGTAGTTAGGAATAATCAGGATAGGATCAAGTGAATAAATATAAGCCAAGGAATTAAGTGCATCGGAATAAGTGAATAGGGTATAAGAGAATAAATTACATCGTGCGGACTTTAAACCAGCAGGGACAACAGGAATTGCCCGTTCCTGTGAGTGTAAGCGAGAAAGGGCGAAAAATAAGACAAGAGCGAAAGAGAAAAGCATTGTAAATAGAGTTTATACACTCTATCAAGGAGTAAGTTTGACGCGAGTGGCTGTGTGTGTGCACGTTAGAAGCTAAGAGGGCAATACCAACCCGTGTATACGTAAGATATTCGAACCCGAGAATACCGAGAATTTATGCTCGAATAAGAAGAAATAACGTCGAAGTAATCGCCGGAATTCCCGAATTTAAATACATCGATGATAGTAAAAATTAGTTTTAATGAAGTGAAAAGGAGACTAGAAATAGAGTAAGATATGAATAGTGAACAGTAGATTTAGGTGCGTAGGATTAAATAACACGTTTAAGGTAATAGTGTGTCAAATCAGCTGTATTGCACGACTCGATAATCGGGAGAGTGAAAGATAGAGAATGAAAAGAGAATAAAAGAAAAAGAATTGTACACAGAGTTAATACACTCTGTACCAGGAGCAAGTGCGATGCGAATGACTAGTGGTGTGAGTATATCTGTGTACCGAACGTACAGCAATACTGCTGCACGAGAAGAATAATAGACTTCTGGAATTACCGAGAAGTTGTAGACTCGTAATACGGAAATAATATTAAAACAATCACCGAAATTACCAGTATTGTATGCGCTATCATAAAAATAGAGACCAGAGACTGCTAAAATAACTTGTTAAAGAATAATTTCCTTTATTAATAAACCCGATTCTCATTCACCTCGAAGTCTAAGATTAATTAGTCCTGTTATCGAGCCCGGATTCCCACGATAAATAAAAATTATTGATAACGACAAAAATTACCGTTACAGCCGCGATAGCTTGTACTGCCGAAATAATTGAGCTTACCAATTGTTAGAAACCAGAGCTAATTTACGGAATATTTTTTGTATATTTTCTTTGTTTTTTTTGTTGAGAAGTCAGTAGTGGTTTTTAAATAAATAAACGATCTGTTCTACTGGAATTTGTGAATCCCGTGATTAAATTGTTGTCTGTTTTATTTATTGATTTATTGATGGATTTTATTTATTGATTTTATTAATTAATTTTGTTTATTGATCTTATTCCTCGACTTTAATTATTGATTTTATTTATTGACGTTATTTATGGAATTGACTTATTACCACCTTGACAGTCCGAACCACCCCCTCTGCCTTGAACAGCTGTAGCTAGCCTGGGCTGAGTCTGGTCAACAATCCTCGAATCAGCACTCAACCCCTTCAGGGTAATGAAAAAATGAATGTTGACATCAAATACCGTTACAGTAAATAATTACACTAAAAATGGACATATTTTATGCGATTCATATAGTTCTATTTACTTGAACTGGTCGTAATTGTGTGGCAGATTTCATTGTCATTATATGAGAAAGTGCTATCCAGAAAAATACCGATTTTATGTAAAATTGTATTTATCCGAAAAAGTAATTTGACTACACGTTGGCAACACGGAGCGACAACGTTTCTAAAGGATGCATTTATGAATAATTGCGTGCGTATAGACATACGTGTGTATAAAGTCGTATCCTGTGGGATCAATGGACTGCCAATTATCTACGAGGGTCGATCAATAAATAGTCGGCTTGGTAAAGAAAATCGCGTTTTTTTGGACAAAAATCTTTTTATTTCTCAACATAATCTCCTTTTAGCTCGATACACTTATTCCAACGATTTTCCAATTTTTTGATGCCCTCCGAATAATACGATTTCGGATGGTCCTCAAAATAGGTCTCCGTTACGGCGATGAGGTCATCTCTGGAATCAAATCTCTTTCCACCAAGCCATTTTTTCAGGTTTGGATATAGAAAGTAGTCGGAGGGGGCCAAATCTGGAGAATATGGTGGATGCGAAAGCGATTCGTATTTAAATTCATGAATTTTGGCTATGGCAACTGGGCACGTATGAACGCGTGCATTGTCTTGATGAAAGATTACTTTTTACTCGCCAAATGTGGACGTTTTTTCTTCAATTCGTCGTTGAATGGGGTCAGTACGGCTGCATAGTATACGCCGATTAATCGTTTTTTTCGGCGGAAGGTAATCGATGTAGATTATGCCGCGTGCATCCCAAAAAAACTGTGGCCATGACCTTACCGGCCGATGGCACCGTCTTCGCCTTCTTCGGAGCACGTTCGGTCGGCGAAGTCCATTGTTTCGATTGTTCCTTTGTCTCTGGTGTATAGTGATGGATCCATGTTTCGTCCACGGTTACGTAACTACGCAAAATCTCAACAGGATCGCGCTTATAGATCGCCAAACACGCCTTTGAATCAGCTACACTGTTGGGGATATCGCCTTTTCCGTATAGAGTTTTTCTCTTCTTCCTAGTATACTGGCGGTAGCTCTGCCACGCTCTCACATGTGCGTTGCTCTCTCTCTCTCTCTAGCGTCGCACATAAGCAACTCTATATAAAGCATATACCAAAGAAAGAACCTCTTTGTACAACGAGTTCTTGCAGTTTTCTCAATAAACCTTTTTCTAATATAAAGGATGTCCCAACAGGAGCGCCGGATTTCATTTTAAAGAAAAAACACATTTATTTTTGAATTAAGCAAACATTTTTATTTCAACATACAGAAAAATAGTTCCGATTAACCGTGAAATACCACATCAGACAAATGGCCACCACGAAACCTCTGGGACAGGGTTATTCTTTTGTTGAAATTTTGAATAACGTTTTCGCATAAATGTGGCTATATTTCACCAATAACGCACCGTATTTCCTCTTTAAGATGTTCAACTGTTTCAGGCTTATTCGCATACACCTTTTCCTTCACATAGCCCCAAAGAAAAAAGTCCATCGGTGTTAGATCGCACGATCTTGGTAGCCAATGTTGATCGCCAAATCGAGAAATGACACGGCCTGGAAACTTAGTCTGCAGTATCACCATTGTTTCACGTGCTGTGTGGCAGGTCCCACCGTCTTGTTGGAAAAACATGTCCTCCACATCAATTACATCCAATTCGGGCCACAAAAACTCCGTTAACATTTCGCGATACCGTACTCCATTAACAGTTAGCGCATTTCCAGCCGCATTTTGAAAGAAATACGGCCCAATTACTCCGCCAGCCCAAAATGCACACCAAACAGTTAGTCGCGGTGGATGCATTGGTTGTTTGAGTATCACACGAGGATTTTCAGTACCCCAAATCCGACAGTTTTGTTTATTTACGTATCCGTCGAGTTGAAAATGTGCCTCATCTGAAAAAATGATTTCCTTCGAAAAATCCGCATTAATTTGATGATGTTCCAACACCCAATCAGCAAATTCACGGCGCTGCGCATGGTCCCTTGGCTTCATTTCTTGCACCAATTGAACCTTGTACGCATGCAAATGCAGATCTTTCACCAAAATTCGTTGCATAGTGCTACTGGAAATGTTTAATTGTTGACCACGATGCCGAATGGAAGTTCCTGGATTCTCGGCCACAGATTCGGTTACTGTGGCTATATTTTCGAGTGACCGACAAGGACGACGACGAACAATGATGTTCTGATCCATCAGCGTAAATTTGGTCTCAAATTTTGTAATTAAACGCCTCACTGTCGATTCATTTGGCGCATTATTGCGACCAAAAACTTGACGTAATTGGTGAACTGTTTTCGCAAAACTTTCACCATTTTTGTAATGTGTTTTTACAATAATTAAACGTTGTTGGTTTGAATACTTCTCCATATTCTTAAATCGCGTGGTCTGTACGTGACAAATGTAAAAAAAAATCACCGTACAACTCGTATTAACAAAATGGCGGCAAATTTAAATCCGGCGCTCTTGCTGGGACACCCTTTATATTGCGAATCCCGAGTGAGAATTACTTGAGCGAATCCTAACATACACGTTCTCTTTTATGGTCGACAGTGAGCAAACGCGGCACCCATCTTGCGGATAATATGCCTGTGGCCCCAGCAATCTCACGCACTTTTAGTCTCCGATCATTTAACACCATATCGTGGACTTTTTCAATTGTTTCTGGTATGACGACCTCATTTGGACGACCTTGACGTTCATCGTCAACAATGCTCGTACGACCGCGTTTAGATTCAGCTGTCCAATATTTAATGGTTGATAACGAAGGTGCAAGGTCCATATAAACTTCGTCTAGCTCCGCTTTGATTTTATTGTTCGTTTTCTTTTTCAAAAACAAAAATCGAATCACTGCACGATACTCAATTTTTTCCATTTTTGTAAAAACACTAAAGTTGTTTGTCTTTCAATGGCTGTCAAACGCAAACTAAACATCGCAGCGAGCTGAAACTTTGACAACAGTCATGTGAAGGATGGCACTACTAAACGTCGCTGTTGATTTCTTTCCTCGACCAACAGATGGCGCAAGGCCGACTATTTATTGATTGACCCTCGTACTTTGCTTTGAAATCGCAGTTTTTAATCCTGAGTTTCTCAAGTACTGAGTTTATGTGGTACATGCAGTCTAACGAAAAGTTAAACGTTCGTGCATCATAGACCCTGACTCTAAATCTCGAATTATAAATAAGTCTACTACGTTTTAAACACAATTAAGAAATCGAGTCGTCCACTACACCGACTACACCGACGAGGACAGCACAGAGAGGTAAGACAAGCGAGTGATTTAAACCAGGGGTCTCCAAACTTTCCAGCCTTAGGGCCATACTGATTACTCCAGTAAGTTCCGAGGGCCAAAACCATATTATCATTGTTGCCGGTGGTAAACAGTGAAATAGTCCAAAATCTGTCCGCGGGCCGAATGTGGCCCGCGGGCCGTAGTTTGGAGACCCCTGATTTAAACGATAAGAAAGATAATCAGTGAAATTTGGAAGAAATTAATAGTATTCTCAGTTTGAATAGCATTTAAATAAATAGAACTAAGCGGATAGTATTTAAGCAAATAGAGTTAAGGCGCGTAGCATTTAAACCGGTAGAATAAACTAAAAATTTATAAGCGTGTAAGTCAATTCTGTTCAAATTTATTTATATTTATTTTTATATCTTTGTTATTTTTTTCTATTTTTTGACATATGTTGTAACCGCAGAGCGGATGGTTCAATAAAACCAATTTCTCGATAAAACATCTTTCAGTCTGGTTTGTTTCTCCCTGTCGTGAGTGAAGACTCATAATTTTCAATATATTCACAGATTCGCTCAACTACACCAGAAAAGGAATTCTCAACAGTTACATTTCCAAAACATTATCATGACGCACTAACAGTTCGGTGCAAAGCCTTTATCTGCAGGATTTGAATATACACACACTACCTCTTCTGCTTACATTTTTTTCGTCATGAATAGCATATGTACCTTCACACGATCGTTAAAGCCAATACATTTTGCTTGAATATGCAAATTGATAAACACGATATAAAAAACACCACGAAACGTAGCCGTGTCACAACTAGTCGCAACTTGTCCTTTTTATTTACTTCCACTGACCGCTACAATGTTATAGATCACGATCGCTTCTCCCGTACGAGAAATGAAAAGACGTTATTCATTCCACATAAGACGCCAAACAAATATTATTTCATAATTAAATATGCTCAAAATATTTATATTTATATTTCGTAAATTAAATCTTTTTGCGTAAATTTGTTTTTCTCGGATACGATGAGTTTCACGATGCCAATGTTTATTTCCGACGTGAGTATGCGTTTCACCGGCATGGCGCGAATATGCCAGATTCTGTGCGTCCGATTTTCTCCGAATCGGCTAAAGATGTCTTAACAGAACTGGGTACACGAATTCTGCGCATCGTAACCTCCATTTTAGTTCTAGATTGTATATATTAGGTGAGATTTCAGAAAGATAAAAACGTTTTAAAAAATGTATAAGAAGCAAGGTTGTTTAATTCTAAATATAAGAGTGCAATAATAATTTAGCGATTAAATAAAATAGAGCTATAAAAAATGATTTAACTGTTTTAGTTTAAAAAAATATAGCAATTATAAAATGCTGTAGAAAGTTACGTTGAAATAGCTTTAAAAAGTATAAAATGAAAAAAAAAATTTATTAAAAAATCTCCCGATTGCAAAAAACTATAATAAACAGGATTTTAGCTATAGAAAGTTTTCATATGAAAATAAATATAAAAAGGATGAAATTACTTCCGATGGCTTTTCAGTTCACTTTATATTTAAATTACAATAATTCATTTACTGCTATCGCTGCAGTCGGGAGACGTCTCCTGAACATTGTAACTATCTATTACATATCAAGAAACATGCTGGCGTCTGGATTTTAATGTAAAAGAAAAATTATATACGATATGGACGTTTTCTAACGCAGAAGAAATCGTCTTCCGATTCTAATGACAGCAGTAAATGAATTATTGTTATTTAACCCTTTGCACTCCAGCCTATAAGGGCATAGAGGCTTTAATGTCGCAAATACGGCGACAACGGAGTGCAAAGGGTTAAATATGAAGTTAACTAAAATTATATCGGAAGTAATTTCATTCTTTTTAGATTTATTTTCATATTAAAACTTTCTGAAGTCAAAGTCCTGTTTATTACAGTTTTTTGCAGTCGGGAGTTAAACATTTTTTTTATTTCTTAAATGTTGTAGGTTCTTCACACATTGCTGAATAACTTGCAAAATTTATAGCATTACCACAGGTATCGTATTGGACGAAAAACATCATATATATTTTTTCATCTGAAAAATGCCTTTGCAATACTATAAAAAATATGAGTTAAATTGCACTGAATAGTTCAATCGAAAGAGCAACTTTTTCAATCCGAACTTTTTTTTGTCCAAGAGATCTAAAATCGCATATATCGAAAGAATACTGTGTTAGCACTGAATCATTGTGGTTGACAGAAAATAAGAAAGTCGGAGTTCAGGTAAAGGTGAAGGATTGGATGAATTCCTATCAATTGCATTTTTTTTTTCATTCGAAAGATAATCAAGGACATTGGATGTTCTTACAAGTGCCAAATAGCAGTAAATAGTGACGTTCATGACATATGTTCCCTAAATATCCACTGTACGCGTATGTACTCATGCTTTGTGAATAACCAATAGGCGAGCAATATACCATTTCGAAACTGTCGGTGATTCAATAACAATAGGACCGAAATATACTAAATGTTCTCATCATCATTATTCTATTCAACAGGAAATTACGGTTATCGATTATAATGGTCACCCATGTGCCATATTGGGACTGATGGAATATGTCATAGATTGGAGTTAAATACTACCTTACAGTCAAAAAGTACCCGGAATTTGTCAATAAAACGAGCCACTCTTGAGATATTGTCAAAATCATTTTTTTTTCTAGGTTGGTACATCTGTCAGTCGCTTACATGTCACTTTTAAGCGCAATGTGTTGGATAGTTTGTGCGTAATAGCTTTGTAAACAAGTCATTGTTTGGTGTATTCTGCGAATTTCGCTATGCTCGTTCCGGTCATCCATCCACCTCTGTGACTGACGAAAACATCGAAAGAGTTAAGAAAATTGTGCTCGAAGATCGTCGTGTGAGCATCAGGGGCCTAACAGTAAATAAGGAGTATTGAAGTTTTTTTTCGTGACCTTGAGAAGGTCAATTTAAGGTCAAATGCTAAATAACTGCCTGGTAGCTGTTTATTTAGCTGTTTAAATTTTCTGGCGGAGTAAACGTTGTAAAGATACCTTTATAAGAAAGATCGAACTGGAATGTGACAACAACCTCAACGTTTATTCTGCCAGAAAATTTAAACAGCTGCCAGGCAGTTATTTAGCATTTGACCTTCAATTGACCTTTTCAAGGTCACGAAAAAAAACTTCAAAATATCATTTCAGACGTAAAATTTTCCGCTCTTTTCGCATCCGGTGTCAAAAATAGGGGTTCCTATTTAAAAAAACCAATCTGGCCTTCAAATAATCTTGATAAGTAGTCTCAAGGTCAAAGCTAGTTATACAGATAGGTGACCCCCATTATCTTGAACAACTTTCGTCTGAACCATTTTTCCGTATCTGTCTTAGGTACAAAGAAATTTGGATGCATAGATTAAAATGGCCCACCCTGTATATAATGGTTTGAGAATTCCTTGCCTGATGATTTGTGAGATCTGAAAGATATCGAAACAGAATGAGTTCTCACTCATGACAGTGGTGAAATAACCAAACGAACGATATAGGCAGAAAAAATGGTCTTTATTTTCCATTTTCTTTCACTTAACTACAAAAAAAATATGAAAATAAATGAGAAATGATTTTAAAGGAAATTAGTGAGCCGCACGTAAAATGTTATTAATTGCGTGCCAATGAAATACGTGAAAGAAAACGTGAAGCAGCTCGCGCTGCAAAGCACGCCATGAGGTGAGACATTTGAGGATGCACAAAATGAGCTTTCTCTACTTCACCTTGATTAAATTTATGTAAATTATGCAGGTGCCAGCTTACCGTTTAATTTGAATCCTGTTGAGCACGTTTTGGGTGTGAGAATGTCCGATGAAAGCAGTGAAAAGTCCGAAGCTGAGAAGAGGCTAGTGTTGCGTTCTTGGCAGTTTTCACGAAAGTAGCGAAAAATGTCAAGATGGCTGAGCTCTTCGAAGGCGATGTTGAGCGACACCGCTGTTAAGCGAGAGATAGATTGTCGTCTCTCGCTTGAGTTGAGTGTCCACGAGGTGCTGCCCCGGCTACACGCATGGCAGTCGAGCGCAGCGCAGCACAGGAGCATCGAGCTACCGCACGGCAATCATAGTGGCCGCGCGTCTGCTGATTCCTCAACATTAATATGCATATGAACCGTTGTCAGAATGGGTCAAGGAATGCGGAATGAAAACGAGAGTTATCGTTGTGACTTATCACCCTGGGCGCTTTGGTAACAATATGACGCATGGAGGCGACTCTGAGAGTTCTTTAGCCGGACAAAGCTGCTGACACTGTAAGAACTGTCCCCGCTTGCTCGTCCATCGCTCATAATAGCATCGGAAGAGCACTAGGGAGGAATAGCTAGTTTGCAGATACATACCACATGGCACTGTTAGGACTGGAGTAAACTCCTCTCAGTTGCATGACGCATCGGCAATAATTCTCACGGAAGTTTCGCGGTTTATAAAAATATCGCCGTTTGTAAGTTAAAAAACCGTATCGAAACTTACGACTAGCGCGCAGAGTGTTATAAGCCAATATGGGTTCATATTCAGTAACTGCAAATATCAAGTCTCGCTTCAAATAACTGTCGTGTAATTATAAGAGTGAAAGAGACGGTGAACGAAAGTGTCAAGAACAGACGACAGAAAGAAACAGATGGAGAATAACAAAGTGCAACAAAGGCCGTTCGAAGGACGAGGGTCAACCGTCGAGCGATATCAGCTGGCTCGAGTGTTGCTAACAGAACGAGAGACGAAGGAGGGGAGAATGTTGTTATGCACGAAGGAGTGAGTACGAAAGATTAAGTGCGAGAGAAAGAGAGCGAATTACAGCTACGGCACGATTATATTGAAATTGTATACGACCATTTGACGAATAAGTAGCTATTCCTATTTTCCTTTCAGTTGGTAACAATAAATTTTAATGGTGAAAAGAGAACGTTAAATCTTTTAATTTAAATAACAGACAGAACCCATCAAATCCTGCTTATTAATATCTCAAAGACCGGGCCTGTAGAGGACGGACGTTAGAATCTTACCCAGAACAAAAATAATAATAGACTTCCGTGCTTCACGCAGAAGATTAGCTTGGCACAGTTCAATATCGCCCTTGCACGTCACAATACTATTTCAAAAATCGGCAACGATCTGCAGAGAACATTGCGTAGGGTGAGTAAAAATGCAGAGCCGGTAGAGAACCTGTGTAACTCCGATGGAAATGTACCTTTTGACACCTCAGCTGCGAATCCGATGGCATAAGGTAAAGCGCTAAGAGCCATGGGCATAGAGTTTAGACTATTGAGAAAAACGACATTGCCAATTTTCATCTTCGTACCGTTCATAATGAGAGAGGGCAACTGTTTTTCCCTTCGATTAGATAACGTAGAATAAACTGCGTGGTGAAACCTCTGGCATTACGAGCAATACAGATGGTCTTTTTGAATTCTTGCGATAATGTTAATTTCATGATTTCCCCAACAGGAACATCGACAACCTTGAATTCGCGCTTACCACAGTCACCACAATCGATTTCTATATATGTGATATCGAGACATATCATGCATATGCATTATAAAACATATAAATTCGGCTCGTGAATTCGTATCGATTCATCATTGCGTAATTGTTCATAATGCTGTGTCTCGAAATCATAAAACACATATCTCGTCGATGGCTTGGGTTTTTTTCTTTTCCTTTGACGACACTGGTTTCTCAAGTGGCGCTATAAAACACGCATGAATAGTCAGTCGAGGTTGTATGCATGTAATACAAAACGATATACCGCATGCATGCATCTTTTTATTTATGGCTTTAATCATACGCGAGTAGCCTCTACATATTTTTAAAACTGTACAGACGCTGTATCCCCAATATTTACGAATTGTAATACCCGCGGATCCCTCATCCTTGGAATATGCTCGGCATAAAACGCCAAAGAACGAACAATTACAGTCCGCGTAATACTCCGACTGAGAGTCTATTGTCGCCGAAATAAGTGAATTTACACCGAGCATATTGATAGCTACAACGGTGCTCGAGTGATCGCGTAGACCTAGAGTTAAACTGGATTCAGAATCCCCGACCATTTAGCGCACTCGCGAGATGTAATATTGGCTGGTAGTGGTGAGAACGCTCGTAATAGAAAATACAGAGCGTATGACTAATTTGATCTATTGCCGGTAGTATAGATCTTCGTCCATCATACAGAGCTGAAACCCGTTTCCCGAAGGTGAGAAATTCATAAACAACGATCGCTATACCCTCGTGAACCAAGTACTCCAGAAAAAGCTGAATCTCACGCACCCTGTATCCTCTGAACGGTGTCGTTACCTCCGCATTAACTGTGAGCTCTACCGCTGCTGTATACTGTATGAATTTAACCACGTTCGGCATACGAGCGGACTGCGTCAAATAAACGTTGTAGGCCTCAATTATCACTACCACGACTATGAAAAATGGACTTTTTCACTATTGACACGTGCGTAAGTGCGGTACCCACACCTCTACCTTCGACGCCACTTACTATACACGTAACCATTCTGTAGTGCAATCATCTATTCGAAATTCATGCACACTCCAAACTATACTTAATAAATCATTATATATCGTCAGAAACAAATTCACGCGCTGGCCGAAATGATAACCATACAGGTCCCTGTACGCAACACGCAAGAAGGTCCCTGTACGCTCAGAGTCATATGCATGTGATCATGACCCCTGCACGAATCTGTAAGATCAGTGAGTGCATCTCGTACATCGCCCTCGAGCCGAGTGAGATGATAAACCACCGTCCGGTGGTTGATGGAAATAAAAATTTGTCTAACGTTACTGCGTTCCGAAGCGTGGAAAATATCGTCTCTTCTCATTGCCTATACCGAATCGTTCTCCATGCGGTAAAATATCGCCTTCCGGTATCGCAATCCTTCCGCCGCCAGTCTGCTCACCTGCAGGAATAAATAAAAAATGTATTTGAGTTTTTTACTCTTTTTTGCCAAATTGTAACGGTATTTACTCACTAGCATTAACGTTTTTTCTACAGGGTGCGCCATCTTTTATGTCGGTATGTAAACATTGAATAACTTTGACATTTATCAACCGATTGACATGAGTAGACATGTTTTTGAAACGTCAATTCAGTACAATTTTAACCATGAATCGCTTCATACCGAAACAACGCGCCGATATAGTGACGCTGTACATTGAAAATAGTCGTCTTCTCATTGCCTATACCGAATCGTTCTCCATGCGGTAAAATATCGCCTTCCGGTATCGCAATCCTTCCGCCGCCAGTCTGCTCACCTGCAGGAATAAATAAAAAATGTATTTGAGTTTTTTACTCTTTTTTGCCAAATTGTAACGGTATTTACTCACTAGCATTAACGTTTTTTCTACAGGGTGCGCACTTTTATGTCGGTATGTAAACATTGAATAACTTTGACATTTATCAACCGATTGACATGAGTAGACATGTTTTTGAAACGTCAATTCAGTACAATTTTAACCATGAATCGCTTCATACCGAAACAACGCGCCGATATAGTGACGCTGTACATTGAAAATAGTCGTTTAGTTGTGCTAACTCAACGTGCATATCGTCGAGGCCCATTAGTGCCCAAAAAGTGACTGTGTGGGCCGGCGTTTGCGCCAAAACCATCATTGTGCCATTTTTCTTCAGAGAAGGCGAAACAGTCGATGGGAATCGATATCGGTGAATGTTGGCTCATTATATCTGCCCACAAATGTGTGAAAAAGGTCTGGACGGTTACTGGTTTCAACAAGACGGTGCGCCATGTCACACTGCAAATCACACAATGCCGTTTCTGCAACGAAAATTCCCTGGACGTGTGATGTCCAAAAATGGCGACATTGACTGGCAACCCAGATTTCCAGATTTGACCCCTCTGGACTTCTTTTTATGGGATTATTTGAAAAGCAAAGTGTACGCCAACAAGCCTCAGGCCATTGACGAGCTCAAGGCAAACATTCGTGCCGAAATCATGGTTATACCGCTCGAGATGCTCGAAAAAGTGATGGAAAACGCAGCAAAAAGGGCACATTTTGTTTTGGCCAATAAACGCGGCCACTTGATTGATGTTGTATTCAAAAACTAGTCCAAATAAATTGTGAAGGACCAATTTAAATAAAAATACCTCATATATGGAAATCGGTTGTTTTTTTTAAAGTTATTCAATATTTACATACCGACATAAAAAATGGCGCACCCAGTAGAAATCTAGAATCCGGTCTCGAACAATGGGGAAATTAATTGAGACTTCTGTAGGAGGTAAAAGAAGGGTTTTTTCATAAAAAAATGGTAATTTATTGAATCAGGCACATGTAGCTTCAAAAGTTGTCTCTTAATATTCATAAATTGTTTTACAAGTTTTATTCTGGGCTCTCGAACGCCTTTATAATCGTGTACGAAGCGCGGAGATCTTTGTTCACTTAAACGCTCGCTCCCCTCTTCTACAACCTGATCTATGTTATATCGTCCGTCCTTGGCTCGCTAATGCTCGCTTGCTTGCCATTTTGGTAGTCCTCGCTCGACCGCGAACACCCCACAGAGCTGGTTTACGCCGCTCGGCAATTAGAGTTGTAAAGGGTGGTTAAATTTTAAGGGCCGATGTTGATTTTGAATAAAACACAAATTATTTAGGAAATTATTGTCAATTCTTTTTATTATGATAATATGGTATGGTTCAATTATGTATGGAACAAAATATCGGCAAATGGCCGCCGCGACCTCGGCGGCACACCTCCATCCGATGGTCCAAATTTTCGATGACGCTTAGGCATAATTGAGGTTCTATGCCGTTAATGTGCCGAATTATCTCATTCTTTAGCTCTTGAATTGTTGCTGGCTTATCGACGTACACCGTTTCTTTCAAATAACCCCAAAGAAAGAAGTCCAACGGTGTCAAATCACATGATCTTGGCGGCCAATTGACATCGCCACCACGTGAGATAACACGGCCATTGAATTTGTCGCGCAAAAGAGCCATTGTTTCGTTAGCTGTGTGGCAAGTGGCACCGTCCTGTTGAAACCACATATCGCCCACATCCATATCTTCCAATTCGGGCCATAAAAAGTTCGTTATCATCTCACGATAGCGAACACCATTCACAGTAACTGCCTGACCGGCCTCACTTTGGAAAAAATACGGCCCGATGATGCCGTCAGCCCATAAACCGCACCAAACAGTCACTCTTTGTGGGTGCATTGGTTTTTGGACAATCACTCTTGGATTATGATTCGCCCAAATGCGGCAATTCTGCTTATTGACGAATCCACTGAGGTGAAAATGTGCCTCATCACTGAAGATGATTTTCTTCGAAAATTGATCATCCACTGTTGCCATTTCTTGCCACCATTCTGACCATTGACGACGTTTGGAATGGTCAAGAGGCTTCAGTTCTTGAGTCAATTGCACCTTATAAGCGTGTAAATGCAAGTCTTTATGCATAATGTTCATCAACGACGAGCGTGAGAGGTGCAATTGTTGGGCACGACGACGAGTTGAGGTGGACGGCTCTTCAGCCACACTATCGCGAACAGCAGCAATATTTTCTGCAGTACGAGCTGTACGAGCATGCACTGGTGTTTTAATATCTCCTACAGACCCGGTTTGCTCAAATTTTTGCACGATTTTTCCGAATGTACGCACATTTGGACGATTAAATTGACCGAAAAAATCACGAAGTGCACGATATGCATTTTGATTTGAACGCCCATTTTCATAATAAGCCTGAATAACTTTAACGCGTTGCTCGATTGTGTATCTTTCCATGGTTCAAATTGAGTTAGTCTGAAATTGAGAAATGTGAAATGAAATGCAGAAAAAAACTTGACGTTTAGGTGTGGTTCACATTCAACATCGGCCCTTAAAATTTAACCACCCTTTATAATCGCCGTTTACTCGACTCAAAGATGCGCAATGCAGCACCTCCTTCTACAATAATAGTTAGATCGATTTCCTTGTTGTGTTATGCCGGTCCCGAGTAATTGGATTATTCGGTAGTCGGTATAATATTAAAAGTTATTATTTTTTGGGATCGTTTGCCGATAAGGAGATGGATCTCGAGTAAAAGATGGAAACGCGAATTTATATGAAAGGAAGTATTTATTATAAGCAACGGTAACCTTCCGTTGCCTATTTATATATCAAAGTAAGAAGTACAATAATGCGTTGTTTCGAGTATTAAACGAGGAACCAACCGTTCTCTTTTCAATCTAATTTAATACTGTCCTTTCGTAAAGCAGTTGCTAACTGTCTTCACGAAAATCCCTTAATTCGCAATTTTAGCGTTAGCCTATCGCCGAACGCCAAGCGAGTCGCTCATGCTGCGTCGGCGTTCTTGGGGTCGTTCATACGATCGGGCATTGGACTTCGTTTCCTGTCTTGAACGAATTCCAATGTTACTTTGCTATGGAATATTCCCGAATATACGAAATACGGAGTGGAATATTCCGCGGCACAACATCCCTCCCCCCTTAAAAGGAAAAATTTTTTCTTAAAAATTTTTTCTTCGATTGGTTTCTCGTATTTCCTCTTACAATTTTACAGTTTGATGTTATATAACAATACAATAAAATGATTCATTTTTTCATTCGTTGACGATGAAGTTTTTCCTCTGCTTCTTATCGTCTTTCGTGCCGAGCGAGTCGTTCTCGGTTGAGGGGACGGGTGCATAACCTGGCCAGCTCGGATCGCGGTTGCTCTTCTGGCTGTTGTCGTCCGATCGGCTCGAGGTTGATGTTTACCTCGGCTGTTGCCGGGGTCGTTGCCTCGCTTGTCCTTGTTGGTGTTCGGTTTCGTTGATACCTATAACATTTAAACAGAACATAGCCAACCAAGGCTATTGGTGCTACTGCACCCAGTGAGTAGAAATTCAGATTATGGATGCGTTGCATCCCGTCTCCGTCGGTATTGAGGTTGTCCATGATTTGGTCGGCTCGAGCTCCGAGCTTTTCAAGCTCTTCCGGGTCTCGCAACACGCTCTGTGATGGACTTGTCCTCTCGGTCTGCTTAGGGGGTGCCTGATCTTCAATTTCCGTTAATTTTAAATTGAACGATGGAAGGTAGTTTTCCCTGATGACCTGCGACGTTCGCCCGATGGTTCTGATACTGAAATCTCGGGCGGTTACTATACATATGCCTATCAATGCCAGTATGCCTGAATTTTTCTAAATTACCATTACTATATTTAGCTTTTATTTCATTTTAGTGCTCTATAAAGAGCTTCAGGCGATTTGCATGCACTGCCTGAGTTTTTCGTCCCTTTCGGATGACGTAATTGACGGGGGGCCTCTTTTCTACTATTTCGTGAGGTCCCGTCCACTTCGGGGTCAGCTTAGCTGACCGCCCCCTGCGCACCGTCTCGTCACGGAGGAGTACGCGTTCGCCGACGCGGTACTCCTGCACCTCTGCGCCTTGGTCATACGTATTCTTTGACCTCCTTTTCGCGACTTCCAGGTTGTCGCGTGCTACTGTCCATGCAGCGCGTAACCGCTCGCGTAGCTCGTGGACGTAATCATCGTAGGCATAGGTGCTGCGGGGCTCCTGTTTCTCGGCGGTCGGCAACTCAGCCTCGCGTCCGTACACCAACACGTGGGGAGACAGTCCGGTCCCCGTATGTGGAGTGGTATTGTACGTAAACATTGCGTACGGCAGCCACTCGTCCCAATTTCCCTGATCCTCATCTATGAAATTTTTCAGGTACTCAGCAAGGGTGCGATGTGACCTCTCCAAAGCGCCGTTCGATTCGGGATGATAGGCCGTAGTTTGTATTTTTTTAATTCGCAGCAGTCGACACATCTCTTTGAAGGTCGAGCTGAGGAAGTTCGTACCCTGATCTGATAATATTATTTCCGGCGTTCCGTGCCGGCAGATTAATTCTTCAACGAGCGCTCTAGCGACTGTCGAAGCCTCTTGGTTCGGCAGTGGAATCGCTGCGCTGTACTTGGTCAATGCGTCTTGGATCGTAAGTATGTATTTTTTTCCGTTGACGCTCTCCGGTAGCGGTCCTACGATGTCGACCGCAACCTTTTCAAACGACCTCGAGGGGGTGTCGGTTACCACCATCGGTACTCGTTCTCTTTTCCTGATTTTATTCTTTCGACAGGATTCGCAAGACGATATATAATTCTCTAGATCTCTTCTCAGGCCGGGCCAGTTGTATTTGGTCCGAATTCGATGTAACGTGCGCCGTATACCTTGATGCCCTCCTATGGGGGTGTCGTGGTATTCTCTAATTATTTTCTGGCGGTCATCGACAGAAGGAGTGGCTACGCCACTGCGGCAGTCGCTATACTCTTTTATCGCGCTGTCTTCATCCGTGCTGCAGGAAGTTCGTGGGCTACGGGCCCCGCCGTGCCTCGCTTCCTCAGCAGGCCTTTGCGGTGCTCTGTCCGCAGTTTCTTCACTCGGTGTGCCCACCGGTAGCTCCGCCGTTGGGTCGCTCTCTGTCTCGAGCGGCCTTGCAACGTTTGCCTTTCGCGGCCTTCCGCGCTTCGCGGGTCCGCCATGCTGTGCTGGGCCCGCTCTATCCTTGTTAGCGGTGCTCGCAGTCTTACCAGTGGCCTGCGTATGTAGCTTGCGTGGTCTACCCCTTCCCCGACCGCACGGCTTTTCGGCGGGGTTGTGGGGTTCAGTAGAGCGTTCTGCAGGCACGCTGCGAATCTCTCTGTCCTCTTCTGGCGCATTGGCCAGCGCGGCCTCTCTCTCTGCCGCGTTGCTAGGCTGGCCCGGGGTATTCTCGGCTCTCCGCTTTGTGCGGCTGTCCGTACCCGGGCGCTTGCTGTCCTCGTCTCGCTCGCGGGCGAGCTTGACCTCTCGCTCCTGCGAGCTACCATGGCTATACGGGGTATCTTCGGCTGTCCGCTTTGTGCGGTCTTTCGTTGTGCCTACTTGCCCCGTCGTGCTGTCCTCTTCCGACACACGGACTTCGTTCTTTGCTCTCGCTTGGGCCCTCGTAGTAAGGTATATTCTACTTAGCGCATCGGCGTTTGTATTACGCTTTCCGGCCTTATATTCAACGTTAAATTCGTGTTCGGCTAATTTAATTTTCCAACGCATTAGTCTCGAACCTGGGTCCTTTACTCCGAACAGCCAGGTGAGCGGTTGGTGGTCCGTCACTACCGTAAAACGTGTACCATAAATATATGGTCGGAATTGAGCGAGGGCCCATACTATCGCAAGTAGCTCCTTTTCAGTTGTCGTATAATTCAACTCGGCTTTAGTCATTGTGCGGCTTGCGTAGCATATTGGCAAATCTTCCCCGATCTTGCCCTGCGAGAGTATCGCGCCGAGCGCTCGGTCTGAAGCGTCTGTTGTCACGACGAACGACTTTTCAAAGTCCGGATACTGTAATATTGGGGCCGTGGTAAGTGCAGTCTTCAGTTCCTCGAATGCGGCATCCCTTACGGCGGTCCACTCGAATTTAACGCCTTTCTGGGTTAATTCAGTGAGCGGCTTAGCGGTTTTCGAAAAATCTCTGATGAATTTTCGGTAATAACCGGCTAGTCCGAGGAAGGATTGAACTCCTTTTACATCTCTTGGCACCGGGAATTCCTTTACCGCTTCTAGTTTTTGGGGATCCGCTCGCACTCCCTTTTCAGAAATTATGTGGCCGAGGTACTGCGTTTCCTTTCGCAGGAATTGGCACTTGCTGGGTTGCACGGCCAGCTTTGCCTCTCTCAGCCGCTGCAGCACCTCCCGCAGTCGGTCGTTATGCTCCTTGAAGGTCTTTCCATGTATCACGATGTCATCGAGGTACACGTAGCACTTGACTCCTTGTAGTCCGGCCAGCGCCGAGTTCATTAGTCTCTGGAAGGTCGGTGGCGCGTTTTTGAGTCCGAATGGCATTCGGTTATACTCAAAATGGCCCTGCGGAGTGGAAAATGCAGTTTTTTCCTTGTCTTGCTGTGCCATCGGAATTTGGTGAAATCCCGAGGCGAGGTCAAGGGTCGTGTAGTATCGGGCTCGTCCCAGCTGGTCCAAGATCTCCGTGATGTTGGGCAGTGGGTACGAATCCCCGATGGTGGCCTCGTTTAACTTTCGAAAATCCACTACTACGCGCATTTTCCTCACCCCGGCCGCGTCAGGTTTCTTAGCTACAACCAACAGCGGCGCGTTCCATTGACTCCGGCTGGGTTGGACAATGCCTTCCTCCAGCATTTCGCGGGTCTGCCTCTCCACTTCTCTCTTGTGGGTTTCGGGCAGCCTGTATGGGTGCACCTTAATAGGCTGCACCCCCTCCTTAAGGGGTATCACATGTTCTATCATAGGCGTGCATGGCAGCCTGTCCCCTGGTAGGTGGAACACATCTTCGTATTCCCTCGTAATCTCTTCGAGCGCTTTGCGTTCTTCGTTATTGAGATTTCTCGTGTCTAGCTCTTGAGCTAGTCGTGCGAGGTGGTCTGCCCCTCGCTCTGCGCTGACGGTGCATACTTCGGTCATCGCGGCTTCGAGACCGTGACCCACTGCCGTTATCTCTAGCGGCTCAAGTTCCACCACGGGGCGTTGCACCTCGACTGTCTGCTCGCTGGTGTTTATAAGACTTACTGCACAGCTACTACCGTGCGGCGGCGTGATGCAGGCTCCCATTATCACTTCGTTTCCGAGTTCCCTTTTAGCGAGTAGCCCAACGAATTTGCTCGTTGTTGCGGCATACGTGACTGTCTCACTGCGTGGCGGCAGGGATACTCTCATCGTGCCGTCTAGCAGCGGCATGCAATGCCCGTACAGTTTCAGCGTTTCTCCGTGCAGGATGTCGGCCTTGTGGTATTTGATAAAGTCCATGCCCAGCAGTCCATTAACCCCTAGCGGCACGTTATTCGGGACTATGTAGAACCAATGTTCCACGTTTAGCGCCGGTGTCTCCAACACAATTTTTGCTATGCCAAGGGGGGTGAATTTTTCACCTGCAACACCCTGCAGTTCCACGGAGCACCTGCTCACCATGGTTTCGGCCTTGAGACAGCCTTCTTTTATTATGCTGCACTGCGCTCCGGTGTCCGCCTTGAGGGTGAGTACCCCGGTTGCGGCCAACGGTGCAATTATGTCGAAGTCGCTGGCCGTAGCGCTGGACGCCGGCAGCGTTACCTGAAATAACTGCTGCGTCGTTTTCTTCCTGCGCGCGGGTCTCTGATGGGCCGTGAGTGTATCTATTCTCATCGTTTCCAGCGGGCTGGCATAGGTATTCGATCGACTTGCACTTGCATTTACCGTGGACCTTTCATTCTTGCCCCCTGAGTCCCTTGGACGTTGGGGATGCTGTGAAGACTGGGCAGGATCGCTTTTGTTCTGCGACAATTTTTTCCTGCAGTCTTTCCACATGTGGCCCCTTTTTTGGCAATAGTTGCACACGACGTCAACGTTGTGAATGGATGTATTCTCGCTGGGCATCGGTAGGCTTACTCTTCCCGATCTGCGGGTGCAGTCTCGAGCCACGTGCCCTGGTTTCCCGCAGGTGAAACAGTTCTCGTTCTGCTGGGATGGTGCACCTTGGGACCTTCTGGGGTGGCTTATTGCTCCACCAACCCCTCCCTTTGGCTGCACCATGTTGGTGATCTCGATGGCTCCGGTTACCGACTCGTGGAGGGTGGCGTAATTACGAGATCTCACCAGAATTTGGACCTGCCCATGCAGTCCATTTTCGAAGTTGGCCTGGGCGCTCTTCCGTGTTATTTTTTCGACGATGCGCATCTCCAACATCGAGGTGGCTTCCTCGCAGAGTTTTTCTATTATATCGACGGTGATACGCTCAGTCCTGGCGGCGTATACCGCGATGTCCTCACCCTGGCCCTGCCGGAGGGAGTTGAACTCTACTTGTAACGCAGGCAACGACTTCCGCTTTCCGTACAGGGCCTCCAGCTCGGTTTTAAGCTGCGCTACCGAGTGGATGACTTTGTGCTTAATCTCTCTGGACGCCCTTCCCTCGAGCTTGCTGCTGAGCACTAGTTCCAACAGGATGTCTTGATCCTGGGGCGCTACACGCTTAAAAACAGTCTCGCATGATCGTAAGAAGGCATCTAGTTCGTCAGCGTTGCTGCCGTCGAAGCGCTTTATATTTTTCAAGGCCAGCCCCAGGTCGAGTGTCCGACTCGGTGTTTTTGACACCCTCCGTTGTTCCCTCTGGAACACGGGATCCGCAGGGGGATAATCCGATTCTTCAAATCGGGTTTGCCTCGACCGCGGACGTGGTATTGGACGTTCTTCCAACCCTGTATTTCCCAGCCTCCGCGATAGTTCGGCGTTTTGCTCTCGTAGGGACCGGATGAGTTCGTACTCGTCCGCACCTACCTCGTTGAGCGTGTCCGCCAAGTTCCGTCTCGCCGACGGTGTTTCGGCCTCCCTGAGTTCGCGATCGAGTTCGCGTTGGCCTCTATCGTGCTCGCGCTGCAGCCTCTCGCACTGGCGTCGCGCTCTTTCCAGTTCGCGTTGGCTTCGGTCGACCGCTTCCAACCGATCGCGTACTCTCGCTGGTACCGACCGGGCTGTCGTACCGGTAGCTGCTGGAAAACCTACACGATCTATGGTTCGCATATTTTCTATTTCTCGCTCAACCATGTCCTCGGTGATGCGTTCAGGCGTTTGCTCGCCAGTGGCCATATTAAGCAAGTCGTCGCTAACGTTGCTGTCATGATCCCCGAATGACGCACCCCTACGTGGGTTTACGCCAAACTGGGCCGTCAGTCTGTCCGCCAGGGCCCCTTGTCTGGACGAAGGGATTCGCCCCGATGGCGAGAGCTCGAATAGCGCCCTGCGCGCTTCGTAAACGATGTCTCCTACTGCCGCAGCTAAACCGGCTGTAGGGTCTACTTCTTCGCCGGGCAACGTCGTCTCTAGCGAATTGCCCCTATTTCTTGGTCGGGCTCCTCTAGGATCTGACATGCTTGCAAATTTCTCGGCTAACTCTACTTTAGAATATTCCCAAATATCTATTCTACACTGGCTTCGGCAAAATTATTAATTTTGTTTTTTCAAAATTTCAAAATATATTTTTCCCTGACTGGCTTTGATTTTTATCGGCAATATGTACTAATAACGTAACCGCCACTTACAGTATGATGATCTGGAAGGCGGTCCTTTCCATTGCGATGTCCTCGGGTGCTGTTCCTTCGGTGCTGTAGACCCGTTGTCTCTTAGCTTTCCTCGAAGGTTGGTCCAGTTGTCCTCCCTGGTACCGTTGACCCGTATCTCCGTTGGTTCCTGGGTTCGTCCTTGGTGCGTCGCCAATGGTTACGCGACGGCTTCTTCTCGAGCAGCTGCTTTGCGTACTCGGCTGCACACTTTGTGCGGTTTTCCGCGACTTGACGTGACACCGTCAATCGGGACTTTAAACGGTTGACCGATACGTCACCCCGCACCGACGTTCACTTTGCGTCTTCGCGTTAGATTAGTCGGGTTTTCACGAACTACACTGGTGTCCTTGCACGCGTCATAGTCGTCACTTCAGAGTATTCTCAACTTTGTCCAAAACACTTTTGTCCTAATAAATTACGAATCACTTAACTTCGGCAGATCCCACCGCTGTCACCAAATGTTATGCCGGTACCGAGTAATTGGATTATTCGGTCGTCGGTATAATATTAAAAGTTATTATTTTTTGGGATCGTTTGCCGATAAGGAGATGGATCTCGAGTAAAAGATGGAAACGCGAATTTATATAAAAGGAAGTATTTATTATAAGCAACGGTAACTTTCCGTTGCCTATTTATATATCAAAGTAAGAAGTACAATAATGCGTTGTTTCGAGTATTAAACGAGGAACCAACCGTTCTTTTTTCAATCTAATTTAATACTGTCCTTTCGTAAAGCAGTTGCTAACTGTCTTCACGAAAATCCCTTAATTCGCAATTTTAGCGTTAGCCTATCGCCGAACGCCAAGCGAGTCGCTCATGCTGCGTCGGCGTTCTTGGGGTCGTTCATACGATCGGGCATTGGACTTCGTTTCCTGTCTTGAACGAATTCCAATGTTACTTTGCTATGGAATATTCCCGAATATACGAAATACGGAGTGGAATATTCCGCGGCACAACAGTTGCAATCGATTTAATCGATTCTCTTCTCGCAGAGTACGCCTTTTCGGTCCTTGTCTCGCGCACGCCTGGGTTGAGCTCTCGAGGTGGTAGTGTTTTCGTTTGTCGACTACGCTGCTCGATATTACGACAGACCACTCAGATGCGGTGCGTTCGAGATTTATTTTAATAGATCGCCAAGTCTCTTCTCGTTTACCAGACTTTCTGATACCCTACGAAAAATGTTAACAATTTAATATTTTTTGCATTACTCCACTATTACATGATACTTTCTAGAATTTGCAATAATTCTGGTATTTCATAAAAATTGTCATTGATTTCGAGGAATTCCAACATTTCACAATCATGTCAAAAGTTACTAGTACTCGACAATGTTTAAACAATTCGTATGATTTCTCGAATTCCGGCAGCGATTTGGCGTGCTGAACAGTTTCAAAAGGACTATCAAGCTTCCATCATTTTTCACACAATTTGTAATAATTTGTACAGTTCTTAATATTTCGGCAGGGATTTGGCATATGTGACTGTTTCGAAGAGTCCGTAAGAAGTCTGCTGAGGAGAAGATTTAATGTAAGGATGTTGCATGAGCCGGAAGAAATAAACTAATTGAAAACCACTTGTTAAATTATATGTATAAGGTTTACGACGTGAAGATTTATTCGCTGGTATTGAACACACGAACAAAATATATAAATGAAATAATAAGGAACAATATTAATTAATAATGCGAGAACTAAAGTTTTTTTGTCCACTTTTGTTAACGATGACCGCTTGTGCCGGCAAGCGTACCACGAGGCACGAGGTAAATACAATGGCTAATCCTAGAGAAGAAGAGCCGTGTACAGAAGTGTCCGAACCGTTTATTAATTTAGCTAAAGAAATACCGAATTAGTGCACTTAATTAACTCCGGTGTAAATTGAGGTATTCAAGAAGCACTGCAGAAGCCATTCCGGAAACCGAAAGAAGAAGCGTACTTGTAGAATACCGAATTCGAAATATTAGAAGCGTTCCATGTGAAGACCGAGAACAAAGTGACTTTTCTCGAAGAACTGCCACACTAGTGCGTTCGAATCGTCCGGGCATAAATCGAACGATCCGAGAGACACTGTCAGAAATTGTTAAGAGAATAATTGAATTCCGTTGCGCAACGAAGAATTACCGTGAACTCGGACCGTAAAGCGTGCACTATAAAAACCGAAGAAGATCGGCATAGAAGTGATTTTTGATAGAAAAACCGAAAGAAGCATGAGCGAAGGGGGTGGCGGCAGGAAATAACCATGCGTTTAGAAAGATCCGTAGAGAGGATGTGTGTTGACTGTGGGCCTCTCCCGGACGCTCAGAAAACTAGGACCTTTTCAGAACAGTGACGGATTCTAGAAGACTTTCTCGAGCTCCCCTGTTCCCGTTTTTTATACTGATTTCTCCTACTTCCTTCAATGTCGTTCCCGCGTGTCTGACTTGCACATCTTTTTTATGTTTTCGCAATGCGGTAGTCCCGTTTCGATTTACTTAACTTATGAAAAACTATTGCCTTTAGCTTTTGATATGCCGCCGCGCCTTTATGAAAAAGTGCCGTCTTTAGTCTTTGACACGCCGCCTCGCACATTTCTGGAATGTTTGATTTTAACAAAAGAGATTGTCGCAAATCAAAGGAGATTTCGGCCGCCGCCTCCTCTATTTTGACTATCTTTGCTGGTGTGTGGCATCGGGTCGCGTGCCTTGCACACTTTGCAACAGCTTATCGATGCGCGCTTGACCCGTCGTCATCGCAAAAGATATACCGTTTGCATACATTGTGTAGTGTATGAATTACGAACTTATATTTGTGTCTAGTCCTCGAAATCCTTGACCGCTCCCGGGAATCGTCGACATATTTCGTAAACCAACTCGATACTTGGCGGTCTCGGGACAGTGAATCGCGTAAAGCGAAGAACGCTTGTATCCGCCTCGTACCCTATTTTTTCATTTCTACTGTTATTATCCCCGCAATTGTTTTTATTTTTGCTATCATAAGTGTGTCTTTAAAGTGCTTACCTGAATCTACCGGTCTTCCTCCTCCTCATTCTCCTCGTCTTGATCCTCCTCTAACTCCGCCCGTCCTTCTTCTTCTCCTTTTAATTCTTTTTCTTTTTCTTTGTCTCCTTCTCCTTCGTCGTCTTCTACTTCGTCACCATTATAATCTGTATCATTGCTTGAATCGTATTATCGCGGCAGACCTGTGACGGCTCCGTCTGGTTCTTTCGCAGGACCGGTCATGAAAAGACCGTTTGTTGGCTTATAGCCATATAACGGCTGAGTAAAATTTAGCCAACGATTCCCTGCAACGCTATCGCCATCGTTATTCCTGCTTTGATCGTCTCAATCGATTTTACCCTCCTCATTAAAATCATAAATGTCGGACTTCTCTTCTCCTTCTTCATATCGCCAAAATATACAAGATTTGTGGACGTTCTCAAAATAGGTGTTTGTTTCAGCAATGGATTCATCGTTGGAGCCAATTCGCTTTCCGCCAAGCCATTTATTCAGATTTTGAAACAGGAAATAATTACTGCGGACTAAATCCGGAGAATATAGTGGATGAGAGAGCAATTCGTATCCTAATCATGAAATTTTGCCATGGTGACTATACACGTATCCACCTGTGCATTGTTCAATAGAAGAGTACTTTCTTTTTGGCCGACAAACCAACCTTGGCTTTCTTACGCGCCGGTACGTCCGGAGAAACCCACTACTTCAACTGCTGCTTGGTCTCCGGTATGTTGTCGTGGTTCACGATTATAAAACGGCGCAAAAATTCGTCCGGATTGCGGTAAAACAACGCCAAACACTCCTTCGAAGTTGTCAAACGATTGCGTTTGTGATCAAGTATGAGCAAACGCGGCACCCATCTTGCGGATAGCTTTCTCATACCCAAATAATCTTTCAAAATCAAAACCACTGAGCCATGTGATATGCCTATGGCTTTTACTATCTTACGCACTTTCAATCTCCGATCGGCCAATACCATATCGGCGATTTTTCAAAATTGTTTTCGGTGTACTGACCTTAATTGGGCGTCCAGCATGTTCGGTGTCGCTCGTGCTTGTGCGACCACAACGAAATTCAGTAAACCACTTCTTTACCATTGAAATTGATGGTGCAGAATCCCCATTGTATTTATCAATCTTATTCTTCGTTTGAGTCATGGTTTTTTAACGCAAAAAATAATGCTTGATAAGCACACGAAATTCACTTTTTTTTTCATTTTCGCAAAAACCCACGCGATTGTCTGCTTTCAATGGCTATCAAACACAAACTAAATGACGCAGCTTGCTTAACATTTCACAGCAGTCTATCGACAGATGGCAGTTGATGGGATGAGTGTTGCTTTTCAAGTTACAACGCAGAAATTTCAAAAAGTCACTGATCTACCCTCGTATCAAATCATCTAATATTATACGCATCAACGAAATCGCGCTGATGATACTCACACAGCATGCCACGACTTTTGCGAACAATGGCTCGCGTAGGAAGATTCCATAGCGTGATCTGTAAATTTCTCCTCCCCCATCGCGAGGCCAGGGACGGCTTACGCTTCAATATAAACTATCAATGTTCTGATCAATGAGCATTTAACCACCCTGACCATGATTGAGTTGTTATTGCAGTCGCAGCAGCAGCGAATCTGAAATGAACTACAGATTTTTCAAAGCGGCACGCTTTCGTATATTCGCTTAGTACTTTCTCTCTTTCTATTTATATATATTGCAGCGATGTAATGAAATCACTAATCAAAAAGATGGCCGCGCATGATCACTTTACAAAAGCAAGATACGTAAAAATATTAATCCATAATTGTATAAACGTAAGACCCCTGGAGTACGTACGGAAGTATCAAATCTCGCTGAGGAACATCGTATTGTTTTCGTCTAATCTGAAGGTTTTCAATCTCGAGGAAAATTATGAAATTTCATCAACGAATGATATTTAGTTGTCATGCTGCGTCCTGTCTGTATATCAGGGTGTGCGTACGTGCATACCTGAGTGCGAGTATGCATGTAATTTCAGATATACGAGTATCTGTTACTGCTGCTGTTACTAGGCAGTTAAAGAGACTGCGGCAAACATCAAAGAATATTGGTGAGTTATTTTTAGGCGTACGATCTCCAGTATCAAATTATTAGTAGCAACGTTGCAATAAGATGGTGGGAGTAAATTGTATAAAGTGTGCTATGAGCACCGCCGACAATTCTATCAAAAAGTTATAGTCTACTAGAAAACATTAAAAATTGCAAAATACCGTAATACCCGTTACACGGCATAGATTAAATGAATCATTCGGTAACATAATCGTCGCTGGTCTCGAGGTGAACTCCGCGCGTCATACGCCAGTAGTGAAAATATTGCCGAATACTTTTACCGGAATAACACTCAGTGCAGACAAGTGGAAAGGTTTCAAAAGTCATTTTTCTCGCGTACAACTCTATTTCGAAGCTTATGGAGTTGATGCCGAGAAAATGTGTTATTCTCGCATAGAGCATGCAGTGAAGTATACGCTTCTAATCTCGTGATACCAGCACAGAACTATCTCCCTTGGTAAAATAAGTGGGAGTGATAATAAGAGCACGATAGTGAAATGATTCAATGGTGTATGAATGAGGTGGCATCGTATGTCCACGAAAATATAGGTGCCAGCGATACACCTCGTGCAACAGCGTATGAGATCTTCGGATCCAAGGAATTCTTTTAAGAAGTGCTCGACTACATCACAACCTCACTAGTTGCCGAATGATACGGATATTAGAAAAATTATTTCGTCCGAGATAATTGTGGTCATATTGCTGATTATGCATCGGGGGTTGCATCACAAACGCAATAATTCTCTATGAGTGCTGCTATTTGTAATAAAGGCACCGTTGTAAATATGTGTATACAGTGTACATTCCCCTCGAGATATTATAAAGTATACGTAGTGGATAGTCACAGAGAGAAGAAGTGTGAGCTGACACAGTCCTAAAACCGAAGCATCAGCAAAAGTCTGCGACAGAAAGATTAAATAAAAAAAGAAGAAGGAAGTCTCGTCTTTTTTTTCATTGACACAGCAAAAGTCATGGAATACGTACCCATGTCGATTAGCAACGAAGAAGTGGAGTTTGGCAAGTAAATAAAAATCGTAATTCAAAAGCATGTAATATTCATATTTCACTATTTATATTTAATTATAAAAATGAATTGTTTTTCAGGCGAAGCACCCCTCGATTATAAGCCGACACGGATGACCCATCATTCGTGTTATGGGGAACGAGAGGAGGAAGCATACACGATACAGTTAGATGTAGTTTCAGGGAAAAGAAGCATCACCTGTGATCCTCATGCACAGTTGACGACGGTAGCAGCTCATGCCCCCACAAATCCATATGATTTTTAGTTAGCCCTAACCTTCAAAAGACACGTGTATAAATTTAACAGCTGTCGCACTATTAGTTTGTGAGATATAGCATTTTGAGTGAAGCAACTTTTGTTAGTTTGAAAAAATGGACGTGTCACAAATCAATGAAAACGATGGCAAAATTGCATGAATTGGGCTTCGAATTGCTTCCGCATCCACCGTATTCTTCAGATCTGGCCCCCAGCGACTTTTTCCTGTTCTCAGACCTCAAGAAAATGCTCGCTGGAAAGAAATTTAGCGCCGATCAAGAGGTTATCGCCGAAACTGAAGCCTATTTTGAGGCTAAAGACAAATCGTACTATAAAAATGGTATCGAAAAATTGTATGACCGCTATAATCGTTGTATCGCCCTCGAAGGCAACTATATTGTATAATAAAATCAAATTTTATCAAAAAAAGATTTTTTCTATGATAGCCTACGAACTTTTCAGCCCACCTGTTATAATACGATAAAATTATTTTATTTCGTGAATTTAATAGTGAAAAAAATTACGAATATAATACTTGACGAGTTAATATGGTAATACGAATGTTGTATTGTAACGGTATTTTGTTATCGTTAGCATTAATTTTTGTCTTCCGAGGGGAAAAATTCGGGCTCGAACACAAGGATAATTAATTTAGACTTCGAGGTAGGCAGAAATAGGGTTTATTCACCAAGCCAATTAGAAGAATATTGATGTTCGGTTTATTGGCACCGTTGGTCAGTACATTGCGTTTCAAACCGTTAATTTCTGCGACTATTCTACAATTCCTTTCGTGTATTTCGTTCATGTAGCTCCTCGATACACCTAGCCATGTAGCCTGTTATTCTTATTGATGATGTGTTGCTTTGGTCGTGTGTATTATTAGTATGGTGAAGCTTCGGCAACGAACGACCTTAATGAATTGTACTCCTTCTTTTTAACGTTTCGATCCTATGGTCGGGATCCTCTTCAGAAACATTTTATTTCCTTTTATATAGCGCTGAATTTAATCCGGTTGTCTTGACACTTAATCATTGAACACTATGTTAATTGCTCATCTACCAATGTTGTTCCATTTTGATTTGTCTTTGAGAGTTAAAATATGTCATATTTATTGAAATTGGACTGATACTTTTTAAATAAAATTCATAAATGAATAATTTTCTATTTGTTGATTTTACTTTTTTGATTTGTTGATTTGTTGAATAACTGTGTTAATAACTATCTTGTCTTGTAATTACTACTTTCTTTTCCTCTTTCATATTTCGGTTGTTATCTGTTTACGAACCGCGGAATACTGACTAGGTACTCTAGCTCGGAAGATGTGGTGTAGGTAATTCTTTTAATTTATATGAGAAAGATTTCTTGGTATCTGTTTCGTGAAGTTCACATTCTCTATTGTCTTTCTTCTGTACCTGCTTCCTATGTATACTGTTTCTTCATGTTGAACTTTCTCAATCTATAATATGGGACCGTATATTACACTTAGTTTTGAAATATCTGTCCTGTAATTTATTGAATTTTTATCTATTTTTATCTGGATCATTTCATTGAATATTCTTTTTTTATAATGTTTTTCTATAATTAGGATTGTTGTTTTTTCAAAATCAAACGTATGATTGTTTTGTCTCACATGTTGAGTGAGTGCCGTGTGATTCGACTGTAAATGCTTTATACTATTTTTATGTTCTTGTAGTCTTGTCTTTAAATATCGTTTTGTTTGTCCAATGTATGTCCCTTGAAAATCTTTGCAAGGAATACAATATACTAATTTCGACTTTTCTAGCACCGAAATTTCATCTTTATTGAATCCTGTGATTGTGTAAATGTTGTGGTTGTTTGTAGTGATTGTGTTTATGTTAAATAATTTTAGCATTTTATTCATGGGGTATTAAATTTGTTCAATGTACGGTAATTTCATTATTCTTGTGATGTCTATTTTTGGTTTTTCTATATTGTTTGTATGTATACAATTGTTTGTGTGTACACAAAATAATCATACGTTTGATTTTGAAAAAAAAACAACAATCCTAACTATAGAAAAACATTATAAAAAAAGAATATTCAATGAAATGATCCAGATAAAAATAGATAACAATTCAGTAAATTACAGGACAGATATTTCAAAACTCAGTGTAATATACGGTCCCATATTATAGATTGAGAAAGTTCAACATAAAGAAACAGTATACATTGGAAGCAGGTACAGAAGGAAGACAATAGAGAATGTGAACTTCACAGAAACACATACCAAGAAATCTTTCTCATATAAATTAAAAGAATTACCTACACCACATCTTCCAAGCTAGAGTACCTAGTCAGTATTCCGCCGTTCGTAAACAGATAACAACCGAAATATGAAAGAGGAAAAGAAAGTAGTAATTACAAGACAAGATAGTTATTAACACAGTTATTCAACAAAGGTAAAATCAACAAATAGAAAATTATTCATTTATGAATTTTATTTAAAAAGTATCAGTCCAATTTCAATAAATATGACATTTTTTAACTCTCAAAGACAAATCAAAATGGTACAACATTGGTAGATGAGCAATTAACACAGTGTTCAATGATTAAGTGTCAAGACAACCGGATTAAATTCAGCGCTATATACAAGGAAATAAAATGTTTCTGAAGAGGATCCCGACCATAGGATCGAAACGTTAAAAAGAAGGAGTAGAATTCATTAAGGTCGTTCGTTGCCGAAGCTTCACCATACTGTTATTCTTATTGTTCGTTGGTATTAGGCCTGTCACCTAACATACACACTCAAACCACGCGCGTAAATTTGCTCTTAGAGGCGATGCCTCTATTATGCTGATAATCTCCTGTATTTACCCGTCGTTCTGCTTCCTTCCTATCCGCTTTAATCCTACTCGCTTACACAATACTGGCTTATTTTACTTGCTTAAATACTACGCGCTTAAATGCTATTCGCTTATATTCTATTCGCCTCAATTCTATTCGATTAAATATGATCCGATTAAATATGATCCTATCATTTATTTCTGAGATAGTACTTGTTATCGTTCTTATTAGTTAGACCACTCGCCTGTTTCTTCTTCTTCCTCTGTGTTCGTTTTTCACTGAGCTTACTTCTTTAATGAAATATAATTCTTTCGATAATTCACTGATTTGCTTTTCTTCGCGACTTCAAAATGTCGATGTGAACTAGAAATTTCAATACATAAAATCAAAACCCCGTAGATCATATCACCGAACCAAAAAAACACGTATCAAAAGAAAATGTAATAAGTCAAAATTTCAGACTGAAGATGCACGAGCTGTAGACTTTTTCAGCAAAAGCACGCGAAAGCAGAGAGCTAAGAGAGCCTTCCCTCTTGCGCAGGCTCTTTTATAGCCTTCCCCTTTGCCTCATTCTCCTCCATATAATTATCGGCTTCAATTTAAAAATATAACGCTTTAATAATTTTTCGAGTTGCCGCTTTCGCGTCACTCGTCTTCCCCTCGCCGCCACGTGAGGCCGCTGTTTACGGCAGCGAGGGAATTCCTTTGTCGTTTTTGTCACATTTTGCTCGAGTTCGCCGACCTAGTGCTCGAATTCTACCGTGCGTTAGAACGTAATCTCGCCTCTTATAATAGCGAAATATAATCAGGCAGACTAGCGGGTGTAACTATGTTGCAGTATACAGCATCAATGATTTACTACGTTACATAAACTCACAAGTACTACAGTCAAATTTTTTACCATCAAATTTATGAAGTAAGACAATTTTGGCTTATAATGCATACTGTCAAATATATTCATAAATTTCCATCAAATGTAATTCCAATTTCATTTTCAATTATGTAATTGGGAGTACTTCTCGAGCCATCGCGAGTGACGGACGTGCTATCGTACGCTCCGATAATTCCGAGAAATACTGTGTTTACACCGTGTACGTTGTACAGATTATAGAAATAAGAAATACAATAAGAACGATTAACAGCACACAAGCATCCGTGAATAATCAACGATAAGATCTTTTCTCTTTGAAAAGAGAAAAGATACTCACATATCACCTTCTCAACCTCCTATCATCATGATTGGAAGAAACCAAACCTCGAAGGACAACGACATACAGATGTATGATCCAAGAAACAACACGAGTAATCAAGAGAACGAGGTCATCCAAGAGGCAGCAAGAGGTATTATGTCACCTCTTATCCTTACACGAAATCCTTTAACGGATAACTCCTCGCAAAACTCTCCACTCTGGGAAATCTCGCATCCCAGAAAGCGCGCTAGAAGAAACGCCAGTCTAGACAGTGACGATAATACACAAGCCATCCCGACGCAAAATCGATATGCCTCTCTTACTAGCAACAACGATCAAAATCCGGATCAAAACAGACAAGACAATAAATCACCCGACGAGAACAGTGGTGAGCCTAAACCCCCACCTATATTCATACCCGGAGTAAAGTCCATCGTAGCTCTAAAAGCTAAACTGAAGCAAGATATACGAAATAACGATTATACCCACAAGACAACTGGAAATACAGGACAACTGAAAATAATGGCGAAGAATACTTGTCAGTCATTCCGAAAAATAATCCGCATTCTCGACAATGAAAAGGCATACTAACACACCTACCAACTCAAACAAATGCGAGCATACAGGATAGTCATCAAATCACTCCACCCAACCACCCCCACATAAGAAATTAAGGAAGCCATCGAACACCTTGGGCACCAAGTACGGAACATCATAAAAGTCCGTCACGCAAAAACTAAAGACCCTCTACCAACCTTTTTTGTAGACCTCGAACCCAGTAATAACAATAAAGAAATATATAAAATTAATACCTTGCTGAATGCTAAAATTGAAATCGAGCCTCCTAGAAAAAAAACAACGGTAGTGCAATGCACTAGATGCCAGAGATACGGGCACACTAAATCATATTGTCGTAGACAATATAGATGCGTAAAATGCGGAGATGAACACGAGACCTCCACCTGCACTAAATCAAGAGACACAGCCCCCAAATGTGCCTTATGCGACGGCGAGCACCCTGCTAACTATAAAGGTTGCAGAGTCTACCGAGAAATAACTGAAAAAAGAAACCCCACAACAAGAAACCGACAGATACTCAAGGAACCACCTCCCGAGAAAAACGCTAAGCTACGCCGAAGCGACCCACTCGAGCGCTAGCAGACAAATCAATGACAACAACAACAACAATAACAACAGAGAGAACATAAATCAAGCAGTAGCGATACTTGAGAAAACATTTCAAGAAATTAGAACAATGATACAACAACAAACCCAACTATTAAATACGATGGTTAATTTACTAACCACAGTACTAACAAAAAGCCCTGAAAAATGAATAAGTTTTATAAAATAATACTTTGGAATGCCAACGGTCTGGTGCAAAGACGTCAAAAATTAACCACTTTTCTACATACAAACAATATAGATTCACTTCACTAGTAAAAGCTACTTAAAAATCCACGAATACACACTATACGATACGAAACACCCTGGTGACACCGCACACGGTGGCAGAGCAATAATAATAAAGAACACAATAAAACACTATGAGATCAAAAAATTCGAGAAAGAATACATACAAGCCACGAATACAGTCGTTACCGATTTAAACAATAGACCAATCACCTTATCGGCTGTTTACTGTCCTCCAAAACACGCAATCAAGGCGGAGATGTTTATCGAATTTTTCAAGAGCCTTGGACCCTGCTTCATAGCAGGAGGCGACTATAATGCTAAACATCAGTGGTGGGGCTCGAGAATCATCACCACCAGAGGCAGGGAACTACTAGAAGCCATGGAAAGGAAACAATGCAACCGACTCTCCACTTCAAAACCTACATACTGGCCCACGGACATCAACAAAATCCCAGATCTATTAGATTTTTTTGTAACAAAGGGAATAGCAGACAATTTTACCCGCACAGAAGAGATACATGACCTATCTTCTGACCATTCTCCAGTGAAGCTGACACTGAGTACTGGATTAATTCACAAACAAAACCATCCCTCCCTTTGTAACAAAAGAACAGAATGGGATCTATTCAGAGAAATAATCAGCGAAAAAATAAACTTAAGATACCCAATGAAAAATGGTGCCGAAATCGACGACGCAACGGAACACTTGACACGGCTAATCCAAGAAGCTGCATGGACAACAACACCAGCAGCAAACCCGAAACACAATAGCATCATATATCCAACGCATATCAGAGACAAAATCACAGATAAAAGAAGGCTGAGAAGAAAATGGCAACTGAGTAGAAACCCGACAGACAAAACTACCCTAAACCGGGTCACACGAGAGCTGACTCAACTCATTAAAGACTATAACAATGACACATTCCAAGCCAAACTATTAAACCTATCCAACACAAAAGACACAGATTACTCCCTATGGAAAGTTACCAAAAACATGAAACGACCACAACACCAAAATCCTCCCATCAAAAAAGATGATGGAAATTGGGCTAACAGCGACGCTGAGAAAGTTGAGGTCTTCGCAAAGGACCTAGCAGAAGTTTTCACTCCACTAACCAATCAAACAGGTGATGACGACGTCAAAGTAAACAACTTCCTGAATGCAGCCCTCCTACTATCCTTTCCCATTAAGTCAGTTGCCCACCAAGAAACATTGCGAGCTATCCTGAAGGAAACCAGCACAAGAAAAGCCCTCGGCTACGATCTAATCACGGGACAAGTATTAAAAGAATTACCACGCAAAGGACTCGTTTTTATTACGAACTTATTCAACAGAATTATCCGTACGACACAAATACCGAGCCAATGGAAGTCCGCCCAAATCACCATGATTCCGAAGCCAGGTAAACCACCGAACGAAATAACATCATACAGGCCAATAAGCCTGCTACCTATTCTCTCCAAGATCTTCGAGAAAATACTGCTTAAAAGAATGAATGCAGAAATACGCTTAAAAAAGCTCATTCCCGATCACCAATTTGGATTCAGGAACAACCATGCAACGATTGAGCAAATTAACAGAGTATACAAGACCATAAGTAATACCCTAGAGAACAAAAAATACTGCTCAGCAGTGTTTCTCGACATACAGCAAGCATTCGATAAAGTATGGCACATCGGACTACTGTTCAAAATCAAGCAACACCTGCCCCAGTACTTCCTATTAATAAAATCTTACTTATCTAACAAAAAATTTCAAGTACGCTATGCACAAGATTTCTCAAGTTTCCACCCAATCAAACCTGGTGTACCACAAGGAAGTGTTTTAGGTCCAGTACTCTACACCATATACACGGCTGACCTGCCAATTAACAGAAACCTCACAGCAGCGACATACGCCGACGACACTGCTCTCCTGGCCACACACAAAAATCCTGAAACAGCGTCCAAGAAACTCCAACGAGGACTTAATAAAATTCAAAAATGGATGGAAAAATGGAGAATTCAAGCAAGCGACTCAAAATCCGTCCACATCACGTTCGCACTAAGAAAAGGAAATTGTCCCAGCATTCAACTCAAAAACAAAACCCTTCCAGTTGCAAACGAAGTCAAATACCTCGGTATGCACCTCGATAGAAGGCTCACCTGGGCCAAACACATAAAAACCAAACGGAAGGAGCTGGACCTAAAGCTGAAAAAAATGTACTGGCTCATTGGGCGAAACTCCCAGCTATCACTACACAACAAACTGACCGTCTACAAGGCCATTCTCAAACCAATCTAGACATGCGGGATACAACTATGGGGAACAGCCAGCAGCTCAAACCTCGAAGTAATTTAGAGATTCCAGTCAAAAACGCTAAGATTGATAGTGAATGCGCCTTGGTATGTCAAGAACACATCATTACATAAGGACCTTAAAATCAACACCGTCCACGAGGAAATAAAAAAGTGGATAAAAAACTACCAGGATCGACTCAAAAATCACCCGAACCAGCTAGCCGCAAGAATAGTGGAAGACAACTTCGAAAGTACGAGACTCCGGCGATTCGAACCGGGACATCTACACCAAAGATTCAACTAATAACTAAAAAAAAAAAACAAACGCAAAATCCGCATATAATGCAACCACCAACCAGGGGAGAATCGATGGATCTCTACCTGTTTCTGTTTGAACTGCAATTACTCAAAACTATTTATTGTTATTGATAATAACAGATTATAGTTGAAAAATTAAAGAGAAAAAAAAATTATGTAATTAATAAACATATAATTGACAATACATATTTCGGCTATTTAAAATTTTTTTCACAACCTTTTGTCAGTATAAGAGATTGCTTATGTCCTTGTGTAAAGTTTTTTTATTCATTGTGTTTATTGGAAATTAATAATAAAACAGTGAATACAAGTGCAAGTCAAGTGAATGGTAAAAAACAGAAGAGAAAGGAAAAGAGACAAATTGATTACATGTTTACTCCAGGTAACAAGGTAAGTGATGAATGTATTTGTATGTTTTGAGTCAAGGTTAAGTTTAACAATTTTAACCGACTGTTATAAAAAATTCATTATTAGCAAAGCAAAGCGTGTAAAAACTTAGGAAATGAAAAAAAATTAATTGAATGTTATTTGAGCAGTTATCATTTTTGGAATGTGATGAGTAAAGCTTCATGTAAGTACTCGTACAATCCAATAAATAATCAAATTAAAAAATTGTTGTAGGTTCTCGCAATTGTAGAATTGTCTTTAACACCTTGCCACTAGATGTCCACATTTGTTGAGATAATTGAAATTTATTGTGCTAGAGAGTCTAGGGTCCGGACTCCAGCAGGGAGGAAATTAAGTTAGACTTCTGTAGTAAGGAAAAATAGAGTTCATTCATGGAAAACACAAGGCAATTTTCGATACAGGCTCCAGAAGAATGAATGGTCATATTACTCAATATCTATTCCTTTAACATCTTAGACTTTTAGTATCTACGGGCTTTACAAGTTTTCATTCTAGGCTCTCGCACGCCTTTATAACTGTTTTCGCCGATCGTCAGTTTTGCTCGCTGATGCGCTATCCTTTCCCACCTAACTCGTCTATCAGTCGATCGCTATAAGCCAACAGCGGCTCGCAAACGTTCGCTTGGCTGCCGATTCAGCAGTCTCCGCTCGATCACGGACCCCCTATGGAGCATGACTACGTTGCTCGGTGACCCAAATTTTCACATTAACGTTTTCAGGGTCTTTCAGCACGAATTCGTCACTTCCATACGATCTGGATCATGTGCAATCCGTTTTTCCATCACTGATCCCTCTCACATTGCTGTCCTCTTTATGTAGCTAACAGTGAACAGCTGTTCGAAATTATAACATCAACACAGCCCTCTGCATTGCTATTGTCGAGCGAGATAGTTGATATTACCAGAATGTCATTTCACTCTAAACACGGTGATCTCTGTTCTTATCTCGCGCACGTATTCACGGAGCTAACGACTCGAACGCGGTGCACTGAGAGATCTACTCTCTTTTGATTTTAATAATTCGCAAAATTTCTGAGATTTCGGCAGCGATTTGGCATTGGTGACAAATCCAGAAACACTAACCCGGACTCCTCTTTCCTCGCTTATTTTATACTAAGTCCCCTCATCTTCTTCTCTGGCGCTGTCGTGAAACCGCTCATGTCCTCCTTGCCCATCTTTCATATTTTTTTGTTGTTTGCGCACTTCCGTGGGACCTTTTCAACCTAGCCATTCAACTTAGCTTTCAACTTAGCAACATTTATGAGGAACGCCTGCCTGTGGCATTTGACCTGCCGCTTCGCGGCATTCCTGAGATCGCATCGTGCGATAAACAAGCTGCCGCAGTCGTTTGGTTTAAACCGCCGCCTCACCTATTTCTCTCTATGCCTACTGGTGTGTCGTACCGAGTCGTGTGCCCATACACTCGGCAGCCTATCGTTGCGCCCTGACCGTTGGTTGTCACAGTAGGTAATCACTGTTGTAATGTTCTCATAACATCTTATTGATGAGTACAATGAAAATCTGAACCCTTTTCTTTCACCCACTCTAAAGTTACAGGGAGACAAATAATATACAGTAAAATGTTAATAAAAAAAATTAATTGCAAGTAATCACTGTTGTAAAGTTCTTTATAATATCTTTCTAGCCGAAGTGCACAATTCTAATTCATGAGTACACTGCAAATTTTAACCATTTTCTTTCACACATTTTATTGTTACAGCTTGACACGTCATTTAATATGAATTTTTAGCCTAAAACAACACCTTTTTTCATGTAATCATTTATACAGAGAAGGTGAAATCTTTCAACATTCCATGGGCCTAGTTCCCATCAATGGTAACGCTCCAAATTTGTATTCTGTTGGTCTTCACAAATCAGAGTTACCACTTAAACCGGACGTCCGCGTGAGCATAAGATCCTTTTCAGTATTGCGAATTAGGAAAAAAGAACATATCTATTTCTGTGTCTGCGTAATGCTTAGTGTAACAGTATGTGTGAAACTTGCAACTAATACAAAGGGATAAAGTGGATATACATTAAGATTTCCCCATTTATTTCAATTATGAGGTATGGAAGGCGAGATTTATGGGCACTCTCAAAGTTTTTAAATAAAAAACGAAAATACGTGCTTAGCTAGAGTGAAACAGTAAAACGTCCCATTGGGATATTTTGAAGGCATTCACAGGATAGATGGAGAAAATATATGCGCCATGAATGAAAGGCAAATAATAAATAACGAAACAGGAACAAAAACACAGAAAGAAGAACAAGAAAAAAATTAATACCATCTAATGATTACCAGGTAGAACTTTGGACGTTGCTTCCTCATTGTTTTCTACCTTTGACAAATTTATTTCTATGAGGAAATATGCTGTCAAAGGTAGAAAATAATTTTAAAGTAAAAAATTTAATAAAAATTTAATTTAAGTAAAACATTTAATCAAATTAAACCCTTTAATCCATTCTCCCCAAATTCAAGACCAAGTATCCTTGTCCCTCAGCCAATTTGTATGCCAAGTTTTGGTTTGATAGTGAGTTACGTTCACTGCACAGGTATGATTCTTGAATATCACGTCCGCTAATTAATTACCACCAAATATTGCAATTAGTCTACTAATCATTAGCGCACCTTCCTGCTTCGATGAAGACCTCGTAGAGCACAATCGGTTGAGATTTACAAGTTTTATCAAGCAGAACGTGAGGACGCATTTTGTCTGTGTCTACTTTTCAGCCAATCCCAGTCCTCGTCGGAAGATGTTGTGCTTCCCCTAGGTCAGTAACAAAAATTATAATGTAAATTTTTCTGCTACACTTCATCTTTTTGTACAACTGTAGAGTTGTAAGACACAATTGAACGTTCATCTTTGATATTCAACAAAAAAATTATGGCGGAGTAATTCCCGATGGGAAAATTTTGCTATGTCTCTCGCATGCATGGCGTTCTGAAGGAAAAATAACAATTTCTTCGTGGTATTTGGTTTTTATTATTTTAATGCTTTTGTTAAAATCGAGTTTGACTATAATTGACTAAATTTAATTATTATTTCTTATATATTTATTGTGTTGTTAAGTAATCGCGATTAAACATTTTTTTACTCGTTCTTTTTCTCACATGAAGACGCTATTCACATTATTCAGGGAATGTATACCAATATAATTAATATAAATTACATGTCCGTATTACCGACGTGGTGATGTTTATGTTTTATTCAATGGTGGCTTTTTGAAAGTTAAATATAACATTTTATTTTGTGAATATTGTGTGGTGAAGTGGTGCTTCATCGTTTCGTGGTAATGAAATGATTAACGGAACATATGTCTTATGAGTGAGTATTAGTTTAATTATTAATTTTAATATCTTGGTATTATTATCATGATTTTTTTTATGAAATAATTTTTTTTGCAAATTTTTTTTGTACTTAAAGTTATCTGGCTAATGGTTCATCTTAGGAATAGCTTTCTCACATTGAAATGAAAAAATGTGTCATTATAAAATAATTTCCATCGCACATTTTCAAGAAATTTCAATTTAAAAAATTCCTTAACTTTATTAATTTCAAAAGTTCTACCCATTGGAAATGATTTAAACTATATCAGACTTTTCATTCTTATCATGTAAGATAACAATATAAAGGACAATTCAATCCGTTCAGGTGTTGCTGAGTTCTGACTCAGTACTCACATTGTTCTTTCTACGAACTCCAAATTTGACCTGGACCAAATACATCTAAACTCCATCTACTGTAAGTTTGTACCAAAAATAGTAGGCCCTCTTCATAAAGAGTGAGTGCCTAATAAGTAGTCTCGTAATTAAAAACTTTAAAATAGGCCGGAATAGTAGGTAATGGTAATAAGAGCCTGAGACTTTTGTGAATCAACCTTCTGAGTCTTCCCACCTCTCGTATCCGTCATCTCGCCAACGGCAATAGAGCTTGTTGAGGGCGGGAAGCGTGTTCGAAAATTACCGTAATGGTTGGTAACGGATAATCAAATGGAGAATTTTCAAGCAGTTAACATCAGACTAGAAACTAGGAAGCCGAAAATTATTATTCTTATTTTCCTCTTCTCTTGTTATTATTGGTTGTTGCTCGTGGCATATGCCACATATCAGGCATTCGAATGCTTGTTAGAACTACTAGGTGGGCTAACTACGCAAGGCACCGCTTCTGTCTACCGGCTGTCACCTGACAAGCTCGCATAAAGAGGCGTAATAATTGTTTCTTATCAATACCATTTGTTACTCGAGTCGCCTAGCCAGATGTCGAATTCTTGTGGTACGAGTTTTAGCTGGGCAATTAAAGCTAAAATATTAGCGGAATTTATTGTATTGGGTCTGGGAAATAGTTCGTGGCGTTTTTTTTAGTATCAGGGGTACAAATTGAAAATGCGGGTTTGATAACAGATGGCGTTACTAACGCTATACGCATCAGGCAGTACTGTGACTATGTTCATGTCAAAGCTACGTCTTATAGCTTTAATTTTCAGTATGTGTCAATTTGTCGCAGTGTCAAATTCATAGTTTTTTTGAGCTCTCAATATGTCGAGTTTCGTGCCAACAAAACAGCATTTGCGGGAAGTTTTAATTTACTTCTTTAATTTGAAGAAAAGTGCTGCTGAAGCACATCGATTGGTCTCCGAGGCTTATCCGAGTCATGTTCCATCGGTTTCAACGTGCGAGAGATGGTTTGTGCGGTTTAGAAGTGGTGATTTTGACGTTGAGGACAAAGAGCGGCCGGGCCAAGTGAAAAAGTTTGAGAATGCTGAATTGGAGGCAATACTCAATGAAGACTCGTGTCAAACTCAACAAGAGCTCGCAGATTCATTGGGAGTGACACAACAAGCCATTTCCCATCGTATAAAAGCCCTCGGAATGATCCAAAAGCAAGGACATTGGGTGCCGTATGAGCTGAAGCCGAGAGACGTCGAGCGCCGTTTTTTTGCATGCGAACTGCTGCTCGAACGGCAAAAACGGAAGGGTTTTTTGCATCGCATTGTCACTGGTGATGAAAAGTGGATCCATTACGATAACCCGAAGCGCAAAAAATCATATGGTTACCCCGGCCATGCATCATCATCGACGGCCAAACCAAATATTCACGGCGCCAAGCTCATGCTCTGTATTTGGTGGGACCAGCTGGGTGTGGTGTATTATGAGCTATTGAAATCGAACGAAACCATCACAGGAGCACTATACCGAACTCAATTGATGCGTTTGAGCCGCGCACTCAAAGAAAAACGGCCACAATACGAGCAAAGACACGACAAAGTAATTTTGCAACATGACAACGCTCGGCCACATGTTGCAGCGCCGGTCAAAACATACCTACAAACGCTGAAATGGGAAGTCTTACCCCACCCGCCGTATAGCCCAGATATTGCTCCTTCCGATTACCACCTTTTCCGATCGATGACACATGGCCTAGCTGACCAGCGCTTCCATTCTTACGAAGAAGCCCAAAAATGGGTCGATGACTGGATAGCAGCCAAGCCGGCCGAATTTTTTCGCGACGGTATCCGTAAATTGCCAGAAAGATGGGAAAAAGTTGTGGCTAGCGATGGACAATACTTTGAATAATTCATTTGTTACCATTTTTTCAGAATAAACGTTCAAAAATAGAAAAAAATCCCGCATTTTCAATTTGTACTCCTGATAAAATTCAACTGGTTTTCTTATAGTGTGAAAATGAATTTCTTTAAACCAAATATGCTCCATTATTATCGACCATGTTTCGCCATTTTTCGGGTAGAGCCATGATGCCATCGGTGAAGAACTTCTGTGGTTTCTGGTTGAAAAACTGAATCAAGTGGTTTTCACAGGGTTGTTTTGAAAGCAGCTTAATTCCATTAAGAGAGTTCTGCAGAGGTCGGAATAAGTGATAGTCAGAGAGTGCTATGTCTGGACTATACGGTGGATGCATCAAAACTTCCCAACTAAGCTCTCGCAATTTTTGACGGGTCATCAAAGAAGTGTGCGGTCGGGCGTTGTCATGATGGAAGACAATACCTTTCCTATTAATCAATTCGGGCCGTTTTCATTCAATTGCTTGGCGTAATCTCTCTAGTCGTCCACAGTAGAGTTGAGAATCAATCGTCTGACCAACTGGAAGTAGCTCATGGTGGACGATTCCCTTCCAGTCCCACCACACACACAGCATCACCTTTTTCGCCGTCAATCCTGGCGAACGCTTGTGACGGCTCACCATCCACGATCTTTGACGCTTCCGATTGTCGTACGTGATCCATTTTTCATCACCGGTTATGACACGTTTCAGAAATGGCTCGATTTCATTGCGTTTCAGCAGCGCATCGCAGATGTTAATTCGGTTTATCATGTTTTTCGCGCTCAACTCATGAGGAACCCATACATCGAACTTCTTTTTGTAGCCAGCGAAAGTGTCACCTTTCCAACGAGCGTTTACTGGTGTCGCTGCGATCTGTGTTTCCTGACTCATTTGCAATTGACGTCATCTGTCGGGGAAAACACTACGAACTTGTTCTCAGACCCAATATTTTTCTAGTTCTGTGATCTGAACTGCGACATTCCCGAAGCACCCACTCCCAATATTTTTGCCCTATCTCGCGCGATGTTTCTTTGAATTTAGCGTCGACTTTTCCCCCACCCACCTGTTCTTCCATTATCGTTCAACTCACTTTATTTAATTGTTATTATTTCTCGTTATATTGGCTATCGATCATTTTCTTATCTTAATTGCGTTTATTTTCGTTATTATTATTGTTATTTCTGATTATTTGTTTTGATTAATTTTCGGCGGTTATTGTTTTCTTTTTGTTATTATCGGCCACCTATCGTTCGTGATTAAAAGGGTGTTTCTGCGATATCAAGCGTTGGGTATTAAACGCAGTTTGTCGTTCGACTTCCAACCCTGAAACCGTCATCATTGTTATTTTTTATATTTATTTCGATTCTTTGCCGGCGTCTATTTGTTCATTTTCGTTATTATTAGCCACCGACCGTTCTGGTTGATTTAGGAGATTATTTTTCATTGTCAGGCGTTGAGTCGACCGTTATTGTTATTTTTCATTTTTTTTTTCATTCATTTTTGGCGACTATTCTTTTGATTTTCGTTATTAACAGCTACCGATCGTTCTGGTTGATTGAAGAGGTTTTTCTGCGTTGTAACGTGTGTTGAGAGTCAAACGAGGTTTTTTATTTCGACTACCAACTCCGAAACCATTATTATTATTATTATTATTATTATTATTATTATTATTATTATTATTATTATTGTCGTTGTTGTTGTTGTTGTTGTTGTTGTTAATAATAATTAATAATTATTTAATAAATAATAATAATAATAATAATAATGTTAATATTAATATCTTTTTTATTCCTTTCCGGCGATTATGGCGTTTATTTTTCGTTGTCAGGCGTTGAGAGTCAAACGAAGTTTCTCGTTCAACTGCCAATCCCGAAACGGTTATAATTATTTAAAAAAAATTTTTTTTATTCTTCTTCGGCGATTATAGCTTTATCTTTATTATTCCAATTACTTCAGTATCTTCCTCGAACAAGTTATTATATATTTTATTTTTCTTTGTCCGGCTCCGGCTATTATAATAAGCGAGTAGTCTCCTGCTTGTCTGTGCTTTTGCTTTCCAACTGACCAAGGGTCCCCTTCCTTCTGGAGTAAACAACAAATTGGTCACAATATATAAAAAATAAATTTAAAAAATGAATAACCGTCTAAATCGTACAATATCTTGATAATTTCTTATCTCGCTGCACCGTACTATCTACAGTTTTCAAATGCTGTATATAATTAATCTTAACCGTACGTGTGGCCGCCTGTAAATATATATTGTGACCTGGTCACTAGCAAAGTACTCGTCAGTACTCGGAGGGTGTCACAGCCACGTTGTTCGTCCTACTTGTAGCCGAAACTTCTTTGTCGCCTTTCTTCACCACGCCGGACTCCACGGAGTGCAAAGTCCAGGCAATTGGATTACACTCCAGTACTTAGCCCAAATCCACTGGCGAGCTAGAAACCGGGAGACCAAGAAAAACAACAATTCCATATACCAACAGCATTACTCACCTGGGAAATGTCGAGGTCCCCACAGTTACTGAGATTTAGGGGTTATTTGTGGTGGTTGGTCGTGATGCCCAGCCCTTGATCAAAAGGGGCCCAGCCCCTGATCAACCCCTGAAAAAATGGGGTGTTTACTGACCATCGCCCTAGAGATGGTCAAGGATACTGCACGGCACCGGTAATTCTCGTAGACTCTCAAAAGCCAGCTCGGCAGCTATGCCTAATACACCTCGTGAGAAAAGACCAGGAAGACGTCGAGTCGACTTACTCCGTACTGTCGCTGGGAAAGCACACCAATCACAACGACAACGCCACCCGAGATACCACGCGCCAAACCGATAACTCGCAGCGCCACCTACCGAAAATGTACGATGCAGTAACCAAAGGGTTGAAGCGGGAGTAAGCGGTCATTGGTGGAAGAATGGAAGGACAGAAGGAAATATAAAGGAAGTACGGATAAGCGAAAGGAAATGTAAACATTTACAGTTTGTGTGTGACCAGCGACGTGCGAATGAGTAGAAGCTAGATAAATTTCCCTGAGACGCATGTCAATTGACCGGCGACTACTACAAATGAAGCGAGCGACCACCTGCGTCACAGCATGTAAGGAATCGCCCCTCCCCCCGCGCCCCAGATGGAGTAGTTTAACTAAAATCATTAAGAACGTATGAGCTAGAGTACTGAAATATCAACTGTGCTAGAACTGGGTAATAATTAAGAGACTGAGTTTCTCGTAAACCTCGTCACTGCAAGAAGGATCTACTTGCATGGTGGGAAGGGTTCATTTGTGAGGGGAACCAATAAGCCAATTTTAATGTTGTTAAATGTGTGATGCTACTTCGAGATGAATTGTTGATGTTAAAGATAATGAGTAGACTACTGTGACCAACATTGTTGTGTTTTCTATTGAATAAGTCATCTTAATCATAAAATCTCGATTATTGCCAGGTCATTGAAAGATGGTTTAGGTATAGTTGTGAGTACGCTACCAATGAGAAAGTGATCCAGTGTAAGTGCTGATATGTCATTAAGGTCATCGCTAAGTGACTCAAGGGGCTTTGATCTGAGTACGGCCTCTATTTGAGGGAGCAATGTAGTGAGCTCCTCAAATGTGAGTAATGTGCGTCGAATATGAAATTTTATAGATTTCACTGCTGCCTCCCACTTTCCACCCCAGTGTACTGCTGGAGGATTGAACCTTCATTGAGATGGTCTTGGGAGTTAACTGAGAACGAATGGCCGATGTAGCATGGCGTCAGCGCTAAGAAAATTAGTACCTCAATCTGAGTAGAGTGTATGAGGGGTGCCATGTCGTAATGTCAAAATCACCGACTGCCTCGATGTGTACCACCGATGTAGTCAGGCATACAAAGACACAGATCCAAACTTTGTATGTTTTAGCCCCTCACTTTTTCTAGGCCTTTATAGTGAGTGGTCCAGCGTAGTCGACTCAGGCATGCGTGAAGGTCATGGGGGTGTAACTCCAGAAAGAAATATTTGGCCCATCAGTTAATGTGCATGGATTCCCCTTTGCCGAGTACACACCAGCAAGTATTACCGAAAGTCCCTAATGGTATGATTACTTTTCTTTATTATGTTATTATTACCGAGCGTTATCATCAATTATTTCATTCTTCCTTATTTGATTTCCACTGAACCCCCGAGACCAAGTAAGTCCCTTTAATTCCGATATTGCTACCGAGTGTCACTAGCGATCATTTAAAAAAATTTAATTACTGTTGTCAAGCGTGAGATCCTTTTTCGTTATTTGGATGTTATTACTAATCATTGCCAGCGATTATTTCGTTTTACTTTTGTGTTGTTATCGCAATAAGCGTGACGGATCCTTGTTTCCATATTATTACTTTCCGAAACCCCCCCAAGTACGTTAAGCAGAATGTCGCACCTGCACCCTACTCACCCATGCTTGGGAGTTCCACTAATCGAGGTTGGAGGTAACTCGGGTGGTGGTTGTGAAATCCTACTCCCTGTCAAAACGGCGAGTATGGACTCACCTCCGACCCCGCGTAGACGACAAGCGAAACTGGCGAAATTCACGAAAAGCTGACTCGACGACTTCCTACTACAATCGACAAACGCTGCACTAGGAGGTCAAGCTACACATAGTGCTCCGGCCGGAGTCGTTAGCCTAGCTACTGGTCACGTAACCGCGTCAAAGTGTCGATTGGCGGCTGCGGACAAGACCATCAGTAAATTATCTATGAAGACAGAGCGACCATGCTGGGCACTCAACGTCTGAACGATCTCACGCGAGGAGAAAAATTGCAAGCACATGATACCAAAAAGTAAAATAAAAGCGACTAGAGGAAAACGATAAGGAAGTAAAAAGGAAAGGAACCGGAGAACAACGAAGTGCGGAAACCAAAAATTTCAGCAAAAAAAGAATGAGGACGACGGAGAGTCCAGTGTAGAGTGCGTGGATAAATTGTGACAGAGTGAGTAAAAGCTTCATCCCTTTTTCTGAGTCGAGTGGCAATCGACAGGCGGCCATTACGCACAAGGCGGCAGCCGCGTGCGTAAAAGTGGAATCGACGCTGCGAGAAAAATTATGATTTCCGTCGGTCCGGCTGTGGCAGCCCCATTGTAGAGGAAAATCGTTATAGAAATTTAGATTCAATTAAGCGCGACCGTAGTTAATAATTAAGAGTGATATTAGATCGTAATTAAACGTGATACTCCTTTCGTGGCCCGCCGTCCCCCTAGAAACGATAAATCTAACTTGCTATCATTTTATACTGGCTTACTATTATTATTGCGTGCTGATATCGCACTATTATTTCGTGCTGACCTATGACTATTAGTTCGTATTGGTTTTATATTGTTGCGGTACAAGATTTTTTTTACTAACGCTGGCCACGTATCTGCTTGTTGAATTCGGGCTCATTGGAAAGAAACATAACCGCACGCACGTTATTCTTGTAGCCCAGTGACTTGGTATTTCACCCCCCCCCCCCCCCCCCCCCGCACGTTCTCCACCAACCGTTATAACTTTTCTTTCCTTTTGATTTTCTTTATTGGCTGTTATTCTGTTCCTTTTTGTTATTATCGAATACCGATCGTTTTGTAGATTTAGAGGCTTCATCATTCGTTATCAAGCTTAGAGAGTCGAACGCGGTTTCTCGTTCAACTACCAACACCGGAATTGTTATTATTATGTCTGGGTCTTTTGGTTCTTTGCGTAGATTTAACTATCAGTGTTTTTCTATTGATTTACTCCTGCTCATAATAGAAGAAACGTATATTTTGGTTTGGGTATTATTACCTGTAGCCGCCTTCGTCCGCCCCCTTTTTGTCGGCAATCAAGAAAATTGGTTAAAATATATACACATAGAAACGTATGGGTTGATCCGAGACGTCATCACTTAAAGTGTGCGAAAAATCATAACGTCAGATGTGGATGAAAAATTGATGATACGCTTGGGACTCTGTAACAAATTTTTAAAAAATCCAAAGTAACACACAATATCATCGATATTCCTATAGATACAGCTTCCGTTTTGGTCTAAATCGCGAGAGGAATAAAACTTAAATCAGATGCTGTCATAAAATATTTTCCAAGAAGCTATTGTTCATTACTATATTTCATTTAATGAGGGAAATATTCCCCGCATTTTCCCTTTTGTTTTTTCGGAAGGCTGATATTGTGAGTATATGGGGTTCACTCGAGTGCACGAGTCTTGTAGCTGGTAGTATAAAAATGTCGGAAAGGTAGTAAAGGTACTTCTCTCAAATTGCTGCTGCGACTCTTGATTACTTGAGTGTAGTAGCTCAGACGCTTCCTCATTGTTGTCCACCTTTCAGACAAAACTTCCTCTATGAGGAAGCCAAAATTGATCACTATATTTCCTCATAGAGGCAGCTCTGTAAAATGTGAAAAGTAAGGAGGAAACAATGTGCAAAGGTTCTCTGCATTCTTGTTGTTTTTTTACCCGCCATTTCTTATTTTTTATTTTTGACTTCCGCTTTGTAATCCGAAACCGCAAACTTGTACTGCACAAACAATTATTTTCTGAAAACAATTCTTTTTTACATCTCAGTCTAATTTGTAAGTCATTTTTCTAAGGTCAGTAACCGTCCGAGTTGTGCGTCTACGAAAATCATAAATGGAAAACTGGACGTTAATGGGTTCATTATCAATATTTCCCCCTGAAAGTTGTCAACTTTCTGAAATTCAGTGTATAAAGAATACGAGATAAGAGGTGTGATTAATAACAAAAAATCAATTTTTAGCGAATCGTGACATTTTTATGGTTTTGAGCGGCCTCTTAATAATTTTTCGAATGGCTCGTTTCCCGAGATAAATTTTATCACAACAAAGAATTCCGAATGAGACGACGATTAAAAAAGAATACAGGTAAAAATATTGTCACCCTAATACATACTGTAACGTAAATTTTCACCCCAACGCACCACGTTACCTATAGCCAGTCGGAGCTATTTTGCCTCCCTTTATTTTTTTCTCTTTCAAGTCGGGCGCCAGGCGCTTTCGCGCCGGGAGGAAAATTAACGAGGTTGGTGACCAGACTTAGCCCAGGCTAGCTACAGCTGTTCAAGGCAGAGTGGGTGGTTCGGACTGTCAATGTTGTCATAAATAAATTCCAATGAATCAAGTCAATAAATAAAATTCAGAAATAAAGTCAACAAGTAAAATTCATAAATAAAGTCCACAGATTATTCAATAAATAAAACAATAAATAACTCGGGCAACGATACGAGTACGGGATTCACACATGCCACTAGGGCAGATAATTTATTTATTTAAAATGAGTACTGGTTTTTCAACAAAAAGAACGAAGAAAAATATAAATAAAATATCCCGTAAACTTGCTCTGGTTTTCTAATAATTCGTAAACTTGTTCCTTCCGGCCGTACACAATATCCCGGCATTGGCATCGGCTCACATTCTCATACGTTATCCACGCTCGATTGGCAACACCACTCAACGCGAATCTCAAATATTCGCAGGACATTTGAGACATTTTCGATATAACAAGATCAGACAAAGTCAAAAACAAGTCGCCTCGAAATTCAGCACGCGATACGGCCGATATCGGACCAATCCCACACATACAAAATAACTCTATAATCACGGGACGCTGGAAGATCACGTACGCGAAGCTTCTACTTGTTCGAATCTTCCATCTTGAAAGTCGTAGGAAGGCAAAACCGAGAATCACCCATAAACGAAATAATAATTACCAAGTATCAATTAAATGAAGTAAAATAGAAACCAATAATAAAATAACTCACGTCAAAATAGTCGTAACAAATCCTACATTAGTCAAGTAGAAGATAATAAAAGTAACGGACGATCTAACAATGCAAGATACGCTTCGAACCGTGCAAATCCCTTGCCACAACGTACAAAATACGGGATGATGGCCGAACACGCAAGATACAATAACGTCCAGGATAATAAAATAAATAAACGAAAATAAATAAAATAACGTAAATCAATAAACGTCAGTTATTCTGGGAAATCCGCGACACGGTCTATAACGTTCAAATTCCTCACACACGAACATACCACGGGATAACGTACTAACGCACGCACGGTTTAACAGTAAACGAATACAGAAGAGTAATAAAAAAACGAAGTGACTTATTCCCGGCTCTAACGAAATTACTGAAATTCAAACTATTGGTGACCTTTCTCTCTGCCCCCCCCCCCCCCCCGCTCCGGCAAATAAATTTCTGGCCATGCTACTGAGTTGAATGGATGAAAATAATAAGAGCAAATAATACATTTTCTTGAATTGCAGCATCGGCAAATTGGAAGTGTCGGGAGAGCTTGGGAAGTACGGCAACGCAATGACAATAAGAAGAGGACCATGGTCTATCGAAAGTACCGAAATACCCAAAGAAACTCAGCTGGCGACTCTAGCGAAACTCGAAGAAACATATAAAACACAAAATCTGGAGAATATTAAGAGTTTAAGAAAATACATGGGTGAAATACCGATAGTAAGTTGACATGACATAGTTTTTACAGATTGCAATTCAACACAGTTCGAACTCTACATACACAACTGGAAACAATATATCGCGTTGTGGCCTGATCAATCGACGCATTTATTATATTATATATTCAAATAGCTAAATTTGCAGAAGCTTCTACAACTGAATTTAAAATAATCCTATTTTTCTGCGTCTGCATTTATCGTCAACTTTCGACAATAAGGTACAAAAGAATTATCCTAAGAGCAAACTTTTTTTTTTCTTTCTCCAATTTTTGTTTTATATTTTTCATTTATTTCTATCGCTTATAGCCTATAGACCGGAGGATTTGATAAATGAAAACCGTCAAAATATAACAATACTATTGCCGCAACAATCATTTACATTTTAGCACAACAATTATTGATGCCCTTGATTCTGTACAGTCAATCATTTACGGACATGGAACGTGGTGAATTCGGCGAGCTAGTGCGTATGTAGAATTTGGCCGCGTAAAATGGAGCTTGTGCATGTTTGGAATGGGTTTCGCGTAGAGTTGCATCCTGTAGAAACAATGTCCTGCCTAATAAGTGCCATTTCAGATACGGTACAAGTTACGGTAATCAACATCCGAACATAAGCAAATTCGCACCTTATTTGTTTATCAATCCCGCATATAGCTCAAATTAACTTTTACCAAAAATGTGAATCTCATCCGCGAAAGGTTATTTCGAAGATTGCAGTTTATATCACTCGTACTTATAGCAACGTATATGATATTTCATATCGGATTGAATTGAATAACTATTTATACTCGTATTTGTTTATTCAGCGGTTTGAGAAATCAGAGTTCGATGGACCGATGGCAGCAGTTGGAAAAGACGTAGTGATGTATATTAGAGTGTACGAACCCTTTACTGCTCGAACTGCATCTTTGAGCGGACGAAGAATCAGTATGTCAAGCGTGATTGCGGTACTCGGCTCGCAGACACTTAGCAGAGTTCGAGATCTTATGGACTGCGTCTCGGATCTTTCAGTATCGAAAGAAGTTAGCAACAATCCGAAAGCACCCATTGAGCCTGCTGCCAAGGTTCGTTTAAATTTTTCTCTAGATCCGTATATTTTCGGATTCGATCGGCAAAACCGCACTGGGTGTTTAGCTCACAAATATACTTTGGATAGGTGCGGTATTCCCTATGGTAAATTTTTATTAATATGTCGAATCTAGAAATGTTTCTTGAAGTGTTATGAATACGATATTGAGGAAAAATGTTATTAGTTTATTTTACTGTTCAAGGTACACGTCTCAAAATGTCTTCTGCGTTTTCGAAGTACCATCGAGTAAAATCTATGGATTGGAACATCCATAGATTGTATTAATACCAATTTTCCTTTTTTTGTTACAAGTAGTATATTTTACGTATAAGTATGTAATTTAAAGTTTTTGAATGTTATAAATTCATTTATAGTATAACTTTCGTTTCTTTATGATATTATTACATGGCGACTTATGCATAGAACGGTAGCTACTGGTAGTAGATCCCTGCTGGAATCGCGAAGTTCATATACACTAACAACAGCGCACGTACTTTTTACTGAATTCGTTCCTATATTTTAGCTAAACTTTTTCCAAGATTTAATGTGTCTTTTCAGAATCGTTAAATTTAACGTAAAGAAAAAGATCTCAATGGAGCCATCAGCGATTGGCACTTTTTCTTGTCAAGATGATAATAAAAAGTATTTATGGCCCGCAAATAGACATCGGTCGGCGCAGTTACCTACATCGTTAGTTATAAATTAAAGCAGCTCGACTCCAAGTAAACACAGCTATACTGCGGATTTCCCTACGATATGTTGCACACCTGTTCAGTATGTGGATATCTGGAAAATTCAGGTGACCCTCAGCCACTGTTGCTGTTGAAATGCAATATGTGTGACGATGTTACAAGTTCGAAAAAGTTTATCTAGTACTACCCGGGGTGCAGGGAAACGGTTGGTTATTGAGGGTTTAGGAGTTGTGCTATAGATATGAACGAGTCAGGGCGTTTCCTTTACGTTGGAGTTTCGTTGTTGGATCTTTACGTAGCATATAAAGTATCTAGGTCGCAGAGTGTAACTAAATATTACTCTGTCACAAGCGCTTCTTCCCAAAACTGTGTCTTTTTTTTCTTTTTCTTCTCCTTTTTTATTTAAAGTAAACTTATTTTCTTTACTACTAAGCACATTCTAATCGCTCTCTTACCACTTTTTAAGGGGGCACATCCGAGTAGACTGCGGAAAAATAGGTGAATTTTGGGAATTATTATCTCAAAAATTATTTGTTCGATTTCATTCAAATTGGTTTTATTCGAAAATATAAATATTGAGGTATATTGACAACATTTTTTATAAATATGTATTTATTGAGAGCGCTCTTATTGTGGTCGGCGTAAAACATATCATTCGCTGGCACTGTCTGCGGTCCCCATGATTGCATGCAGTCAGTTGATCTGAAACAAAAATTTCGAAAAGAATCTTGAAAAGTAATGTATAAAGCCCTACGCATCGTAGGATGTTTTCAAATAATTTATTTCACAAAATGGCGCCTGATTAAAATTTACATTTATTTTTCAACGTAAATTTCCGACCTTTTTAGATTGATAAAAAGAAGGAATAAAAAAAAGTTCTATGTTCCGAAGTAGAAAACCTATCCGAAAATATTGTGTCAAAAATTTTGAGGGAATCGGTCAAGCCGTTTTCTGAATATTTTGGGGACCGTCTTTGAACAGTATGTTTCGAGATAATCGCGGTTAAAGTTGGGATCTCTGAAAGTAGGTCTCTGAAAATTGGTTGTATAGCTTTAGCAACATCTGGTTGAGCCGCGGGCTTATGGTGGTAGCTGTTCAATGTATTAGTAGCTTTAGCTTGCTGCCAAGTACACCATGAATTGCTTCCTGACGGACAACCGTCATGATGTGGCTTCTGGTCGGTTGACATTATGTTAGAAAAGATGGCCATGATCGCTTTCTTCATCTTTTCCACATAATCACTATTATGTCTTATTGCGAGACTGCAATAAATCGTGAGCTTGGCAATAAGATTGCCCGTCAATTTTCCTTTTCCTCTAAGTCCTTTGGAATTTTTCTTACAATTTATAAGTCTCGTGTCCATTCTTTTCTGTACGTGTCCAACACACTCTTTCTTGGTTGTTTCTATATCTCCATATGGTGCCTTATCAGTTATGCCCTAATAAGTTTTGGAGTCTCTATCATCTATATAATTAGTGTATTTCACTCCATATTTATCTTCTGAACTTGAAAATATTTCACACATGGCGTCAACCTCCATTTTACCGGAAGAACCTTCGTGGTTTACATTACATTTGTCAGCATGACCTTTTGCTCGTTCCTCATACTCACTAGTGTTTTGCTTACATTTCCAAAATTCGCAGGCCTTGCCATACTTGCACTTGATATTTACATCAATTACCTTGCCAGTATAATGTTCAATAACACTATATACTCCTGTCAATGAATTGAAGCCTCGTTTGCGCCATGTGCCATCCCCTGATATGGTGAATCCCGTATTTGTCTCGTTTGTTGTTTCTGCCATGGTTCTTTCTTCCTATAGAACTGACTTACGAATCATATCTCGTACTGATTCTGAAGCAGTCATAATATTTTTTACAATCACGTCATACATAGTCTGTAAAACTGGACGTGCTAGATCCATAATTCCACAAAATATTCGCATGCCTTTTAGTTCAATCCCGCATAGCAAAAACGAACCTAGTATTTACTTCGTATGTGTTGGAAATATATGGGCAAGAGGGAACAGTTCGGGGCTCACAGGAAGGACACCCTATTTTCAGTTTGAAACTGAGACCATGAGTAGAGGTTTTCGAGATTGTTTTGTTTTTCCGCACTCTTTGCATTTCACGTCATCACTGATAAACGAGAACACGGTGACGAAATTTAGAAAACCTTAATCACTATCGTAGTTTATACTTGGTTCTAAATTAATTAACGTTCGCAGTTTTTTGCCGAAGCACTTACGTGACTACAGTCTTGTTCGAATTCATACCGATTCTTGGGTCGTTTTTTTTTTACGGACCGATCTTTACGAATCACCTTATTCGTTTGATCTGCTCTCGTCATTCTGCTAACACGATTACCTTTTCTGCGATCCATTTTACAATATAAATTCCACGATACTAGGGTACACAAAATAAGCACGTTGTTCACTGCTGCACGGTTGATGATCGAATGACGCTCTAGATAAACCGCTAGAATTCGCAAGAAGGCTCCGACTAGGCGATGCGCTGGGTCACACGGCCGCTCGAGCGCATTCCAGTAAATCGCCCATAACTTTTACAATTTTTCGAATGTCAGGATAAAATTTACACACAATATTCTTAAGACTTTAAACTTTGAGGCAGGCAAAAAAAATATTTTTACAAATTTGTTTTACTCGGATGTCTCCTTAATATACGCCTTTCTCTCTGGAGCAGCGAGACAAGACACATTCTTTGTAGACGCAGAGCGAAGTCAGCCCTTCGAACGCTGAGTCCGCAGAAAAGACAATGCGCGAATAGTCTGAAGAATTTGCATCCTAGGTGAACGACCTCAGAAGAGAATCGTTCTCTGGATCTCGCGACCTAGTGCATGAGTAGGCCGACGACTTGTCTTCCAAAAAGAATACTAAATCGAGGAACCAAAACTTCGAGGCAACGCAAAACCAAATGACTGCCGCAATAATAACGCGAGATAACAAAGAGGCTACTACCCCAAATAGGATACCCACACAATTCTTGTCGACTTGCTACAGCGCTAACAGTCCTGGTTACAATACAACCTAAAATTATAAACCCCAAAACACCACGCATGAATGCTACCAATGTAGGCGGAATTTTCCTGCTCCAATTTAACAAACACCAAATTTACGATATGTTCAGTTCTGGCAAACGCTAATGTCCCGTTGTACTCTCTAACGCTAAACTTATCAATGAAGTTCTCTACAATCCAACTCTAGCAGGCGCAAATTTATTCGCATTCATTCCTGACTCATCCCTTCTCTGAAAGGGCTTTATCAGAGGCGTTACACTACAACCATCTTTTATGGGGGTATGTAAACATTGAATAACTTTAAAAAAACAACTGATTTCCATATATGAGGTGTTGTTATTTAATTTGGTCCTTTACAATTTATTTGAACTAGTTTTTGAATATAACATCAATCAAGTGGCCGCCTTTATTAGCCAAAGCAAAATGTGCCCTTTTTGCTGCGTTTTCCATCACTTTTTCGAGCATCTCGGGCGGTATAGGGATGATTTCGGCACAAATGTTTGCCTTGAGCTCGTCAATGGTCTGAGGCTTGTTGGGGTACATTTTCCTTTTCAAATAAACCCACAAAAAGAAGTCTGGAGGGGTTAAATCTGGAGATCTGGGTGGCCAGTCAAAGTCGCCATTTTTTGATATCACACGTCCAGAGAATTTTCGTTGCAGAAACTGCATTGTTTGATTTGCAGTGTGGCATGGCGCATCGTCTTGTTGAAGCCAGTAACCGTCCAGACCTTTTTCACACATTTGTGGGCAGACATAATGAGCCAAAAGCCACCGATATCGATTCCCATCGACTGTTTCGCCTTCTCTGAAGAAAAATGGCCCAATGGTGGTTTTGGCGCAAACGCCGGCCCAAACAGTCACTTTTTGGTCATGCAATGGTGTTTCATGGATCTCGTGTGGATTTGCCGTTCCTCAAATGCGTCAATTTTGCTTGTTACCGGCGTCAGAGTGTGTGAAATGGACCTCGTCGGTCTTCAAAATTTGCTTCCAAAAATAAGGTTCAGTGTCGACCATTCGAGCGACTATTTGGCCGTATTCCAAGCGACGTGGACGGTCTGTCGGAAATATTCTTTGAGTCAATTGCACTTTGTACGGAAACAAATGTAAATCATCCTTCAAAATGCGCCGTAGAGTGGTTCCACTGCCGCCAAAATGCTGAGCGTGGTGACGATACGACACATGTGGGTTCTCGGCAACACTCTCTAACAGCTTCAACCAGTTCATTGGAACGTCTTGGGCGTTGATGAACGGCACGTGCACGGTCTCCGACTGTCCCGTGCTCAACAAAATTCGACACCAAACGACGAATAGTGTTGTCAGACGGTGCTTGTTAGCCACGATGTTTTTGACGATATGCACGTTGATTTAACATAACTGAACGACTATTTTCAATGTAGAGCGTCACTATTTTGGCGCGTTGTTTCGGTGTGAAGCGATTTATGGTTAAAATTGTACGGAATTGACGTTTCAAAAATATGTCTACTCAAGTCAATCGGTTGATAAATATAAAAATTATTCAATGTTTACATACCGACATAAAAGATGGCGCACCCTGTAGACAAAATCGAACAAGAACATCTCCGACCACATCGATTCGCCCTTCTCCATCTTAGCTACTCGACGCCAGAATCGCAAAGAGACGATTGATGGACAATCTAAGCTCATCCCTACCCAATCCTTTTACCTGAATTTCAAGGGTTGCTTCTGACCAAACTACGTATCTCTTTTCCAAGTCCGCTATCTAGTAGATCTCTATCATTCTCCGGTAGAAAGTGGCTCATTCTACTTTATCTTTAATCTCGTCTCCAAACAATGCAAGAGTCGCCTCAAATACATGAAATGTTGGAGCAGGAAATATTCACTAGGCGAGGTCTGGCTCAGCTGGAGTGGACCTCTGTGCTGCGCAAATTGCAAAGGCAAACATCTTCCTGTAAGCAAAATCTGTCTCGCTTTCCTGCGTAAGAAAGCCAATTCATCCACCTACACTCACCACTTACTGAAACCCTCACTTTCCACCCCTTCTCAATCCTCGTCCGATCAATACGCCTTTCACTCCGCTGACTTCTCTTATTCACTTCCCACCATCTTTTACCCAAGGTGCATCTGAATTTAACCAAAAATCCGCCACGGTCAACGTAAAAAATCCCTATCTGAATCTCACGAATCCTAGCACGTCCTCACAGCTCCCTGTGTGTAAAAACATGAGAGCGGCATCAACCGTTTTGGAAACGATTCTCGCTACATGTGCCGCCCACATAAGCCTCCTTCTGACTTCTCACAAACGCCATTCACCCCTACACTAAAATGACATCGCCTGGAGCCAGAACTCTCAGTCGCCTTCCTCATCAGCTACTCCTACTCTACCCTCTAACACCACCGCCCCCCTTAACCAAATCCTGAACGAAATGATTCTTACCCTTCTCCAACTCGTCACGGAACAGCTCATTCCAGCCTTATGCTCGTTCGGTTTATCAGTCACCTTCGTCATTACTATCCTCAACTCTCTTCTTACCCTCTCGCCCTTTCTCAATAAAGCTCATTCTAGACATATTCAACAGTCTCTCGAGCTCGGGACCCTTCTCTTAATTCTGGTGTATTTTTGGTCCTTTTTATCCTAAAATAAAGGTCGTGTAAAATTCGGCCCATATCATTAGCAAGTTGCTAACTTAATCTCATGGTGAGGCTTCTCCATATTCGCTTGATCTAATGGCTGGAAAACAATCAACTTCTCTCTCCCTCTTAATTGAGGTTCCGCAAATGGAGATCTTGCCATGACAACCACTCCATACTCACAGCTCAGATTTATAGCTTGATCATACGGCAAATTCTCTTATAATCTCACGTCTTCCCTCTTAATCCGTCTTAAAAACACTGGCCAACCCTACAGTCCATATCACGCATACAAAATCATTCCTCAGGGATGTATCTTAAGTCATCTTTTTATTCCTAACTGTCCGTAAGGCAATAGAAGGAATGGCATGGCGCTAACATGCCAGTTTTTCGTGTCCAATGATCTCTGAATTGGCTGAAGATACCTTAACAGAACTTGATACACAGATTCTGTGCATCGTAACCTTTTGTTTTGTTCTAGATTGTATATATTAGATGAGATTTCGGAAAGATAAACGAGTTTTAAAAAAATCTATTAGTAGCACCGTTGTATATATTGAAAGGCTACAAGATGGCCGTCATTCTTCCTATACTCGATCATCTGTACCTAACTTCAGACCGCTGACGATGGAGAGTGAGGAAAAGAGCACGTGGGATTCAGTCAATATTTGTACCAAGTGTACAAGTATAAAATGCGAATTTCAGACAAAAGATGGCGCACAAATACAGTTTGTGCTATAAAGATTTGACATTGCGCTATTTTGTTGTGTCATCAACAAGTGTCAGATGTGCACGAGTGATAAATTGGAAAAGTGTGTGCATAGTGTTGTGTTGTTTGGTTCAATATGTCGAAATTTATACCGAACAAACAGCGTTCGCGGACAGCATTAATTTTTTGTTTTCATTTGAAAAAAACTGCTGCTGAATCATGCCGATTACTTCGAAAAGCTTATGGTGAATATGCTCCATCGCAAGATACGTGTGAACGATGGTTTCGGCGTTTCAAAAGTAGTGACTTCGATGTTGCAGGCAAGGAACGTGGAAAGCCGCCAAAAAAATACGAAGATGTGGAATTGCAAGCATTATTGGACGAAGATGATTCGCAAACACAAAAACAAATCGCCGAGCAATTGGGTGTTAGTCAACAAGCTGTTTCCAATCGGCTACGAGAGATAGGAAAGCTTCAGAAGACCGGTAGATGGGTACCACATGAGTTGAACGACAGGCAAATGGAAAAGCGCAAAAACACATATGACATTTTGTTCGCTCGGTATGAAAGGAAGTCGTTTTTGCATCGTATTGTTACAGGGGATGAAAAGTGAATTTATTTTGAGAATCTCAAGCATAAAAAATCATTAGTAGACCCAGACGCACCATCCACATCGACCGCAAGACCGAATCGCTACGGCAGAAAGACGATGCTCTGTGTTTGGTGGGACCAGAGAGTGGTCTATTATGAGCTGTTAAGCCTGGGGAAACGGTTAATACTAAACGTTACCAATAACAATTGACCGATTTGAACCGTTCGGTGTTTGAAAAAAGGTCAGGATACCGAAAGAGGCAACACAAAGTCATTTTTCTTTATAACAATGCTCCATCACATACGGCAAAACCGGTTCGCGACACGTTGGAAGCACTCAGCTGGGAAGTTCTACCCCATGCGGCCTACTCATTAGATTTGGCTCCTTCCGATTACCATTTGTTTGCATCGATGGGTCATGCACTTGCTGAGCAGCTTTAGTTCGTACGAAGATGTGAAAAAATGGCTCGCGGAATGGTTCACAGCAAAAGGGGAAGATTTTTTCTGGCGTGGTATTCACAAATTGCCCGAAAGATGGGAAAAATGTACAACAAGCGATGGACAATACTTTGAATAAAGCACTTTTTATCATTCTTCCGAATTGAACATGTTTTTTTTAGAAAAAAAATCCGCATTTCATACTTGTACACCTGGTATACAACATCATAATAGATCACCAATAAAGCATTCTTTGAAGGGCTCCGATCAAAGGGCCGACACGTAAAAGAGTGGTCTAAGAATACATAGGTCGTTCAATGCTGAAACTACCCCACATTCATTCCCTCAGTTCCTTTCAATTCCTACTCACGGTCGCATCTGTCAGCAAATGCTGTCTGTTCATCATTGCATTACATAAATTTAGCATCAAAGCCACTAAAATGAGCTTGAATACCAACTAAAACAGTTACCTCCGAAGGCGATTTATTCGAGAGCTCTCTTTCGCCATCCGATTTATTCACTTTATTACAAGAAAAGTACTAGTCCTCCACAAACCAGACACTAAAACGCGCAGGCAAATACAAAAGATTTATCTACTTCCAAAGTTTCTACTATGCAACCTCAAAACTTTGGTTCGAAAATGTCAAACGTTTAGAACGGAGATTGATAGTTACATGCTGCAGATTGGGAGCTAGCGATTACAGCTTTTAAGCCAGCATCTTCAAGAAAAATATCACTCAGTTGCTGGTCTGCTTTTACGGCTATGCATCTGAGGACTTCCATATCTTTTGTGTTTGCCCTCGATTTTTCTACCACCGCACATCTCTTATTCGGGAGTCTCTTAGCGCCTGTCCCGGCTTACGCTCCATCAATCCGTCATGAAATTTCTGATGACCACTTATCTATCTCTCCAACAATTTATCTACATACAGACAACCCATAAATCTTCGACAATTTCCATTTCACATTACTACACTATACGTCTCAAATACGTGAGTCGAAGGCTTGCTCCCAACGGTTACTCGGAGTAGCACGTGTAACCCCATCATTTTCACGATTCTTTGTCGTTCTAGCGATAGCGGTCTCCTGTTGTACCACATGGTTAGTCCGCACTAGTGCGTAGATCAGAACCAGTCCCAAAGAAGAGAAGAAAAAGAAGCTGGGGCTTAAGCAGGTGATGAATAATATACAATTGGAGATTAACAACATGATTGCAACGGGTAGCCATACTTTTACGAATCAAGTTACGCGGATGAGTATCGTTGCGTCCATCGCACGTATACAGCAGAGTCCAGATGGGGGCCAAAGAAAAATTCGGTCAAGGAACACGCAAAAGGGTCTCCATACCCAACCAATTATGAGAATCTCAAGACAGAATTAAAGGTTCAGATTAAAGTTGTACTGAAAGGACAGATTAAGGAGTTACCTAACGCAGCGGACTACGTCGGGTGTAAAGCCAAGATTAAGGAACAGGCGTGGCTCTGAACCCTAGACTACAATGAGCTCAAGGCTACGATAAGCATACTTCAGCAAAACTCCGAAGATTTCGCAGCAGCTTCGAAACAGCAACAGGAGGTGAACGGAGTCGATATCATATTAGAGTCGTTGGTGAGGTAGAGAAGAGCTCGAAATGTCATTCCCGTTGGCGTGGAAGAGTCTGGGGATGTAGCAACACAGAGCAGGATGGTAACAAATATTCTGCTATACCTGGAGACCGCGGCGGTGGGTATTAAGAAATGTTGAGTAGAAAAATATTTTATTGGCATCACCAGATTACAAAAGGATACCATGCCGATGATAGAAGCAGCTAAATCAGCTCTCATGGGGTCAAAAAGGCGGCCGGGGATACTGAGGATAATAAACGATATGGTGGCCGAACGAAAAACGTAAGACAAGAAGAGTTGGGCCAAGAGCTTACCATTCGGTTTGTTAACACAGGGCCGTCATCATCATAGAAACTCCCAAATATCAAGGCGCGAGCGGTGGTAACGCAGGTATATCAAAAAATTGACTGGAACCTTTTTATGTTCAAAAATATTATACATAAGCTTAGCATCGCTATCGGCAATACTCGATGAATTTTTACATTCAGTGGAGGAATTGAGATCGAATATAATCGTTATAACTGAAACCTGCATTAACAAAGATATTCCAAACTACAGATCGTACAAGGAAGGACAGTTTGGTGTCCCCCTTCGATTTTGATAAAACTCACGTATATTGTAGAGCATCAAAAACTAAAAGACACGTATTTTTTTTTTATCGGCGGAAAAACATTTCTAAGGGGTGAAATCGCCCTTCAAAGTTAGGGATGATTATGCAGTTTCACGTGGAATTTTTATTGTCTTCAATGAGGAGTATTTTGGTTTTTGTTTCATTAAAATCGGACGCCTTCTGGGTGAAACTGCATAATCACCCCTCGACATGCCTAACTTTGAAGGGCGATTTCACCCCTTAGAAATGTTTTTCCGCCGATAAAAAAAAACGTGTGTTTTAGCTTTCGATGCTCTACAACATACGTGAGTTTCATCAAAATCGGAGGGGGACACCAAACTATCCTTCCTTGTAAGAGGATATGGCAGCGTCTGTTACGTGTAGCACTCTTAACGACGCCAGCGATCCCGTTGTTATTTTCGCGGAGTTGCAGTTCGAAATAGGTGGACCAGCTTGTCCTGATACTCGGCAACTGAGGTAAGATTACTTCAGGGGATATTACGTGCGGGTGGTTAACACAAGGGCTTTGGAGCATCTTAATAGAAAAAATAGTCGCTAAAGAAGGTGTAATTAATTTCTCTTGTCTAAGTTGGTTTCTTATATTTGTTTGTTTTTATTTAATCTGGGGCCCGAGAAGAATAGACAACACGAGCAGAGTCGTACCTTGGACTGGCGATGATATATTTAATTATTTAATGAGAATAAGCAACAAATTTATCGATCTAAAAATTCGATTCAAACAATATTTAATCAATATCACAATAAATAATACATTAGAGGACAATAGTAAAGATTCGCCAACAAAAGTATTTTATCACACGAGACGTTTATAAACTATATCAGTACCATGTATAATGTTCCATGAATTCCATTAGTGCTATAGGGATACAACCATATTCTAACACTCGGGCTAGACGCAAAAAATAACGTTCTCGTTGAGTAGCAATTCGTACATGCATTCACAGTAAATATAAATCGATAAATTCTCCCCCATAATCTCGTACACGTAGTACACAAAATATCTATAATAACAGGTCTAAATATAATATAAAATAACGTCGAGACTTATCTCCTTAACTCCGGAATGTCATTGATGTGAGCACAATATCTCAATTGTGGGGGGGGGGGGTGAAATCGCCAATGCTTTCGCTGCTGTGACTGTGGGCTACCCGCCCGCCTCGTATGTCCAACCACTGGAAGAGTCCGTGGCCAATGGCTGGCTGGTGGGCCGCGTCTCTGCGAAGACCCGAGACTTTTCCCCGGTCAATGTCTGGACGATGCGTCTTTCCCTTCGGACTTTGCTCGTTATGAAGTCCTCGAGATGATGGACGATGGGATTCCCGCTGCGTTAAAGTGTTACTTTGAATTTGCAGATAAAAACGCGTCGATTAATTTTTTTACCGGGTGGAATTGGTATTGATTGCGGTAAATGATTGCAACAAATTTCAATGCAACAGATTTAATATATATGTAGAATGCCTCAGCCAATGAATCGCTGATGTCTTCTTCGGAGTAATGGAATATGCCGTTGTTCGATGATGGACTAACGCAGGAGATAGCTATATATATATATATATATATATATATATATATAGAGGTTTTATAATAAAACAAAAATATATGATAATTTTAATTTGGAGTATAGGTGCGACTCTGGTTATATATTGGAGCAGGTGGTACGCTCGGCTGCTCCGCAGCGACTAACTAGGGCCGGTCAGCGCAAAACTGATTACTCTCGTTACAATAAATAGGCTATGCGCATAACGCGATGAGATTCATATGCGCACTTGTCTAGGTAAGGCGACGCGTACTCAATCAAATAAGACTTCGAGATGTTATATCGACGTCGAACGAGTGTGCGTACGATAGACGAAGGGAAGGGCGTGAGCGATATCTACGGCTCGTCAAATCGAATCGTTACAAAGGTTGAGATATCATGACTCCAGAAGCCATGAATAGGAAGAATAATGCGCGGATTCTCTAGACGCAAAGCTCGGACTTGGAAGCGGTACATATGAACGAGGAAATTCCACACGAAATATGTCTGATTTAGATGTTTCATCAGGTGAGATGGTCTGAGCCTTTCGCCGTTGGATAAAATTCTGATTTCGGCTGTAAAGTGCGTCGCCTGTGTAGCCCGGACCCGGAATAGTCGAGCTTGTTCAATGTCGCCAGGAGTGAGCAGGGTTCAGAGATGATCACGGAGTTCGTTGGTGCCGGGCAATAAATCGTTGGCAGATAGCTGTAACTCTGAGCAGCGTAGTAAGTGAGGAGAACTGGTGGACAATCTCTCAAGACTCAAGTGGCGTTGCTTTCGCTACGAAGACGACCCCAGGTCGTTCCTCGAGGTTCACTTTCGGGTCCAGCGTAGGTACAAGCGCAGGCCAAGACGAAGTGCTGTTGGCCAGCCACGGCGGTCCGTGCCACCACAATTGGTGCGAGGCGAGCTGAGCTGCGGAGATTTCTCGAGACGCGCAGTCAGCTGGATTTTCTTTTCTGAGAACTAGTCGCTACTCCTCCGGAGACGTCTCTCGAATGAATCCATGCGGAAAATCCATGGACCTCAGCGGTCGAGTGCGTGTGTAGCCCGAGCCATCGTTCGACTGTCACCTCGGACAGCGTCTCGAGGTCGTTGCGAAATCATGCCCAGCATTGAGCGGTTTGCGGGGAAACCTCATCGTCGTTTTGAGATTGAGTTGGTAGAGTACCGAGTTGCGAAGGCGAACAGGTCCGAGCTGGGATTTCATAAAAAGCCGAGGATCTTCGTCTTGAAGGTTTCGAATGTGCAAGAATCGTCGTGGGCGCTGTCGAGAGAGAGCGCTTGGAGGAGCTGGACATTGTTGGTGAGCCATTTGGCGAGCGGAAATCTTCCTGTGGCACCGAGTCCTCTAACCTATCGAGCGATTTCGACGAGCTGGTCTAACGTGTCGGCATCTCCACAGATGTCTTCGACATCACGGCCATTTAACATCGGCGAGACGGCCAAGAGGAAGCGATGGCCTTCATCCTCAATGAGCTGGAGGAACATGCGAATGGCGAGGAAGGGCGCTGATCGAGTGCCGTAGGCGACGGTGGTGAGCTGGAACTGTTCGAGCTCCCCATTTAAGTTGGTCCAGAGAAACTGATGCATCCATCAATCCGGATTTGGCGGAACATCTTGGTGATGTTGGCCATGAAGACGAACTTGCGCTGCCGAGACCACAGCAGCACGTCAGAGATGTCCTTTGGCAGTTTGGCTCCGGTATGGAGAATGTCGTTGAGCGACAAACCTGTGCTGGTTTTCGCAGAGCCGTTGAAGACGACTCGTAGCGTCGTTGTTGCGCTTTCTCCCGAAGTACCCCGTGATGCGACAAATAGTAGCCCGTTCGTGAGCCACCCTGCCTTTCCTGACGGCCTTCGGAGACCTCAAACCCTCCTGGTGAATAATAAACCATATACCAAGGTAGTCTCGTCAAGCCGACAGGTGGTTGCAGGGACGCTCAGGGGAGTAGGACTGAGTGTACGTGTGCGTACCTACCGCACGTGGCCGAGGCAATCGTATTCTGCGAGGAACTCGCAGTAACGTTGTCGGAGGCGAGTGTCTCGATCGAGCCGAGCTAACATCCGACGCTGGCAAGCGAGTAAGGTGAGGTGCGAGTCGCCGAGAAATGAACTTGGAGCCGAGAATGGCAGCCGAAAAATGTATCAGCCTGAGCAGGCGCGTATGTGAATCTCGAAAAGTGCTGCTCACACTCGAGCTCCTCTGGTATCATCTCCAAGGCAAAGCGTTTGGGAACTTCTTCCTGGCTTCAGAAGGTTGTGAACAGATCGTTGAGTTAGTCGTTGGACACCGTCACATGAAGAGAGGACGCGTGAGAGTTCTGGTCCGCTCCCGTGGGTCCGTACACAATCCAGCCTAGGTGCGGGCTTTGTGCTACAGGGCAGTCGTGACCACCCTTGATCACCTCGGGCTGGACGAGCTGGCCAAATGCATCGGCGCTGACGAGAAAGTCGATGGGAGTCGCAACTCGCAATGCCGGGTCAGTGAGCTGGAGTATCGGGCGAGAAGGGCGCGTGGAGTCTTCCTGGAGCATTGGCAGAGACTTGTCGATTCTTTGTGTAGGTGAAGTCGACGGTTATGGGCCTTCGGCTCTCAACCCCGTGAGAAGTTGACATCGCCGAATCTGGCTTAGGCGACGGAGTGCGAGTCGACTGTAGGATGATGCAAGACTTCTCGTAGGGATGCTTGCCCAGATGCAGCAGAGTGTGGTGACGCTGCTGACATGTCTGGAAAGTGCGCGTCGTCTGGCACACGCGGAATCTGTGCTTGCCCAGGCAGTTGAAACACAGATAAAGCTGGTCTATCACGGATTTCCGTTCTGCGGGAGAAGGACATTTGAAAGACGGACAGTTGGCGATATAATGCTCCTCCTCACAGAGAGAGCATGCGTACCTGTTGGCCGCAGGCCACGCGCTGGTCCTAGTGAACTTTACTGGAGCTGGTCGAGGAGTAAAGGTGGCGTTGACCTTCGCCGCTGGCCGAGTTGGCTGACGTGTGCCAGATGATGCGGGCCGATGGGTCGAGCCGGGCATGGGCATGGGAGAGTCGGTTTCCAGGCTTTTCATCGCGCGAGCTGCGTCAGAGACGGGTACTCGGTATACGCTTCAATCTTGTTTTTCCAGGCCTCCCTGAGCTTCGGGCTGAGCCGACGGACCAGTGCGTGAACCACCACGGAGTCCCATTGCTCAGTAGGAGAGCCTCGGACGTGGAGGCGCTGAGCTGGTTTAACTTAGCAGCGGTTTACACCAAGATCGCTAACGAGCTGAACGAATAAATTACACTATTCTCTCACTAATCCGGCTCGAAGTACCAAAAAATGTTTGAGCGCGGAACTGGTGTGGTGAGGAAAGTCATAATCCAGACGACGAATCGAGAGTCGAGCTAACAAGTACGCTCATGGTGTTGCTTTCTTTAAATATTAACAATATTCTCAATTAAAGTCACAAAAACGTTCAACAGTTATATTAGTAATCACACTGGTCAACGAGCAGTACACTTGAGATGGCGAAAAGCGAAGAATATCTACTTCGGGAACGATGATCGAGATCGATTGAACACAGTAGCAGGCACGTTTTCCGTCGAAGCTCTAAACGAACAACGGCGCAGCAGGCACGCCGAGCCAGCCTCGAGCACGAGGCGATCATATAAGAGGGGCGGTGTTGTGGTAGCCGTAAGCGGACACAAAATCTAATTAAGCAGGTCACCTCCGAGATGTCGCAAGGCGCGGCCGAAACAATTGGACTTGCTCAAATTCCAGCACTCAGGTGTTACTAAAGAAGGATTTCATTACATTCGACAATTCTGTTGCATTGAATATACGAGGTGTGTTGAAAAATAATGAAAATTTTGTAATTTCACGTGTTATATTAGTCCGATTCGCGTGATTTTTTCGTTGTTGTGTTGTTAAACTTATCTGAAAAGTTGCTGTACTGTGTTAGCTATATTGGATATTTAGTCTATGGTCAGCTGTCAAAAAGCTCACATGTGTTTTGGTAGGATCGGATATTTTGAAAGTGGATCACAGAATTTGTATTAAATGTTGCTATAAGAATGGAATAAACTGCAGCAAATTTTAGAAATGTCAAATATTGCTGTTGATGAGTGTGCTATGAGTAAAACAAAGGTTTACGAGTGGTAAAAGCGTTTCTAAGATGGCCGTGAAATCGGTGTAGATGACGAGCGCCCTGGATGCCCCAGCACATCACAAGCCGATGAAAACGTGACAAAAGTGAAAGAAATTATTACGAATGATCGCCGATCACAATCAGAGAAGTAGCTGATGATGTTGACATATCAATTGGCTCATGCCATGACATTTTTTCATAGGTTTTGGGTATAAAACGTGTAGCAGCAAAATTTATTCCAAAATTGTTGAATTTCGAACAAAAACAGCGGTGAATGAAAGTTGCTCAGAAATCAGTACATAAAGTCAACAACGATGTAGAACTACTAAAACGTGTCATAACAGGTGATCAAACATGGGTTTACGGATATGACGTCAGTAGTATGTGTACACCTTTGCTCCATCCTACTCCTTCCCCCACCACGCGGCTACCCCCACCACCCCAATTTTCCAGCGCCGCGCTACCCACTCTGCTTAACCAGTGTCGGTAACGTGGAGATGGTAAAGTGAGGTGGTGTGGGTACTCTGGTGAACAAGGAAGAGTAGAGATAAGAGGCGTTTTTAAACTCTTGTCTCTCGAATGTACTCTCTCACATATACACACACACACACAGCACCGTGTCTTTAATTTATTTCTACATCCTCGTCAAAGCCCTCGTCCACGACATCGATATCGTAGCAGATATCTATCTGATGACCGAGGGCCTCTATAATACCCGCTGCCACTTCCGCGCGTTCCCCGTTCGTTAATGGAACCCGCGGAGCGTTATCGCCGGCAAGAGGTCGCATCATGACAGCGAACAAGGCATCGCGCCCGCACGCTTCTTCGATGAGATGCTTAATATTTGCAACATCCACGCGTTCGAGTCCGTATATTGAACACTCCATGACAAGAGCCGGCAGCATACTTGCTAGAGGCTCCGGCTGAAATAAGTGAGACCAGTCGATATAAATGGTCTCGCCGAAATCGACTAACAACACCTCGTAGTACTCATCAAAGTCCGGGTAAATCACTTCGCCGCGGACAACTCTATTGAAACGAAGCACAATACAGGATATTCCGATATAGAGTTCCGATAATAGTTCGCATTATTCCGATAATAGTTCGCCAAGTCCAACGGGTCTTCCTCGACGCTCCACTAAATACACGCTACGCAGGAACTCTTCCAGCTCGTTGTACGCATCACACATTTCCTGTGTATGCAGGAACACGCTCATCACACTCTCGACAAACATTACTCGGCACCAAAACGCGTCGCTTAAAATCTCCTTGCCGTATCGCGAATACATATTGCTTTTTATTGTTTGCATGTAGGAGGCCAAAGACAGACTAAATGCTCGAGATACTACTAGAGAGTATGACGGGAATAAAGATAACAAACTCCTATGGATCATAACTAGGTGTCCAACACTTTGAATGCAACGAAAGCGGTTTTCGAGCATGTATAGCCGTGCGCTTTGCTCCTCGTCAAACGCTTGCTCTGCAGTAAAAGGCATAGAATATGATCCCTCACAGAAAGAGAGAGACTTCAATTATATTTCTCTAATTATTATGCTATAAAAATAAGAGACTCAGTAAGATCAGATATTTTTAAAAAATTTATCAATATTTTATAGAAAGCACTTTACACATTTACCGTCGTATGCAATGGCCCTGCAAACACGGTAATCCGCGCTCGAAGATTCCTCCACCGTTAATATTATTTTTATCGCAATACGGAATTAATTTGTATTATCACTCGTAATATTGCTTTTAAATTATTTTTCGTTGTGGGTGTTGTCATCACAGTGTACTTCTGAAAAAAGAATGAAACAAGTATTTAATTGAACGCCCTGGTCAATAAAAATAACGTGTACAGAATATTCGATACTGTCTTACCTGATATGCATCATCTCATTATACAAAGTTGGCAGCGTTGATGATCTGCTACCACTGACGTCAACTGTGGATGAGGATGGTGGGTGACACTTTTCATTTCCGAAGCTAGATCTATCTGTACAGTGTATGTATCCTCCTCTCGCTCTCCATAACACGAATAACGAACCGTCGGTGTCGATTTATATGCAGGGCTGCTCGCTCTGCAAGACATTAGTTTTTATAATTGAAAATAAATATTACATGTTTTCAAATCACGATTTAAAAATTATTTTTTATTTTTTATTTACCAAGTTCTGCTGCTTTGCTGCTAATCGACATCGGCACGTATTCCATGATCTGCTGCGTTAATGAAACAAAGACGAGAGCTCCGTCTTCTTTCTGGCGCAGACCTTTGCTGATGCTTCGGTTTTAGGACTGTGATAACTCACATTTTCTCTCTCTCTCTCTATGTCTGTCCTCAGTGTATACTTTATAATATTTCGAGCGAAATGTACACTATATACAATTATTTACCACTGTGTCTTTATCACAAATAGCTCCACATACGGAGAATTATTGCGTTCGCAACGCAACACCCGATGCATGATCAGCGATATGACCACGATACAGCACAATTATTCCGGACAAAATAATTTTCATAAGCCCCGTATCCTCCGGCGCTAGCAAGGCCGTGATGTGCTCGAGCGCTTCTTCAAAGATTTCCTTGGAACCGATTATCTCATACGCTGCTGCACGAGGCGATTCACTGACAACTATCTTTTCACGGGCATATGATACCATCTCGTAAAAAAAGTGCTTTAAATAAATGCGGAAACGTAGAGTATATATTCAACGATATTACGCCATCATGTGCCAGTGACGTCATCGTACGGTAAAAATGTGCCGGCTAACGATGAATTAATGGTGCTTTTCCGAAGTAGAGACCAAGAAGTAGTCACGCCACCTGCTAAACAACCATCAACACTACCACGTAACGCACGCAACCAGCAGCCAGCGCAACCATCATTACCATCAACAGAGGCGATGACAATCGCAGCCCAAGCGTCAACAGCAGTTGTCCAAGCAGTATGAACAGCCTACAGATATTCGATGCTCTACAACGAGTATCTGCTCAGACGAAAGGAGTATTTCTTGCAGATCGCATACGGAGTCGCTGGGTTAGACCTGCAGCATCGGTACTATACACCAACGATCATAATCTACCGGGCTGAAACTTGGTGGCAGCTTACGTTGATAAAAATGGCCATGGGAGCATTTTCGATAGTTACGGATTGCCCCTATTTATGAAGCAACACCATAACCATCTACACCCAAACTATGGAAACTACAAATGAAACACACAGCCCCTTCAATCATTTAAGTCTAAACTTTGTGGTGAATACGGCATTATGTTTCTTGATTTTATGGCTCGTGGTGATACTCTGGATGCTTTTACCAAAGATTTTACGACAAACAGGCTAAAAAATTATCGCATAGCTGCACAATACTACAAACGACTAAAATATTCCAACCATAAAAAGAAACGTATGAAAAATGTAAAAAAAACAATAATATAAAGGGCTACGGATGTAATTGTTGTGCCGCGGAATATTCCTCTTCACGTATTCTCAGGAATATTCCTTAGCGGACACAGCTAGAGGTGGAATTCTAAAATATAGCTGTCATACAAGACAGGATGCGAGGTAGACGCCGATGCAGCATGAGGCGACTCGCTAGGCGATCTACGATTGGCTAAAGCTAAAGCTGCCAACTAAGGGATTTTAGCAAACGCAGTTGCTAACTGCTTTACTAAAATCAGAATTAAATTAGACTCAACAGAGAACGGTTGGTTCCTCGTCAAGTACTCGAAACAACGAATTATTGTACACTTCTTTAATGACTTTCAGATAGACAACGGAAATTTACCGTTGCCTATGATAAATATTTCCATTTATATAAATTCGCGTTTTCATCGATAACTCGAGATCCATCTCCTTATCGGCAAACGATCCCAAAAAATAATAACTTTTTAATATCAGGAGTACAAATTGAAAATGCGGGATTTTTTTCTATTTTTGAACGTTTATTCTGAAAAAATGGTAACAAATGAAGTATTCAAAGTATTGTCCATCGCTAGCCACAACTTTTTCCCATCTTTCTGGCAATTTACGGATACCGTCGCGAAAAAATTCGGCCGGCTTGGCTGCTATCCAGTCATCGACCCATTTTTGGGCTTCTTCGTAAGAATGGAAGCGCTGGTCAGCTAGGCCATGTGTCATCGATCGGAAAAGGTGGTAATCGGAAGGAGCAATATCTGGGCTATACGGCGGGTGGGGTAAGACTTCCCATTTCAGCGTTTGTAGGTATGTTTTGACCGGCGCTGCAACATGTGGCCGAGCGTTGTCATGTTGCAAAATTACTTTGTCGTGTCTTTGCTCGTATTGTGGCCGTTTTTCTTTGAGTGCGCGGCTCAAACGCATCAATTGAGTTCGGTATAGTGCTCCTGTGATGGTTTCGTTCGATTTCAATAGCTCATAATACACCACACCCAGCTGGTCCCACCAAATACAGAGCATGAGCTTGGCGCCGTGAATATTTGGTTTGGCCGTCGATGATGATGCATGGCCGGGGTAACCATATGATTTTTTGCGCTTCGGGTTATCGTAATGGATCCACTTTTCATCACCAGTGACAATGCGATGCAAAAAACCCTTCCGTTTTTGCCGTTCGAGCAGCAGTTCGCATGCAAAAAAACGGCGCTCGACGTCTCTCGGCTTCAGCTCATACGGCACCCAATGTCCTTGCTTTTGGATCATTCCGAGGGCTTTTATACGATGGGAAATGGCTTGTTGTGTCACTCCCAATGAATCTGCGAGCTCTTGTTGAGTTTGACACGAGTCTTCATTGAGTATTGCCTCCAATTCAGCATTCTCAAACTTTTTCACTTGGCCCGGCCGCTCTTTGTCCTCAACGTCAAAATCACCACTTCTAAACCGCACAAACCATCTCTCGCACGTTGAAACCGATGGAACATGACTCGGATAAGCCTCGGAGACCAATCGATGTGCTTCAGCAGCACTTTTCTTCAAATTAAAGAAGTAAATTAAAACTTCCCGCAAATGCTGTTTTGTTGGCACGAAACTCGACATATTGAGAGCTCAAAAAAACTATGAATTTGACACTGCGACAAATTGACACATACTGAAAATTAAAGCTATAAGACGTAGCTTTGACATGAACATAGTCACAGTACTGCCTGATGCGTATAGCGTTAGTAACGCCATCTGTTATCAAACCCGCATTTTCAATTTGTACCCCTGATATTATACCGAATACCGAATAATGCAATTACGCGGTACCGGCTTAACATTTGGTGGCAGCGGTGGGATCTGCCGAAGTTAAGTGATACGTGATTTATTTGGACAAAAGTGTTTTGGACAAAGTAAATAAGAGTGACTCTGAAGTGACGACTACGACTCGTGCAAAGGACGCCAGTGTAGTTCGTGAAAACCCGAATAAGCTAACGCGAAGGCGCGAAGTGTACGTCGGTGCGGTGTGACATATCGGTCAACCGTTTAAAATCCCGATTGACCGTGTTACGTCAAGTCGCGGAAAAAACGCACCAAGTGTGCAACCAAGTACTCAAAGCAGCTACTTGAGAAGGAGCCGTCGTGAAACCATTGGCGACGCGCTAAGGACGAACCCAGGAACCAGCGAAGAAACGGGCCAACGGCGTCAGGAAGGACGTCAAGGACCATCAACAGAAAAGAGCTGCAGGACACCAAGTTGACAGCACCCGAGAACATTGCCATGGAGAGGACCATCTACCAGATCATCCTTTGTTAAGTGGCGGTTATGTTATACTAAAACATATTGCCGATATGAACCAAAGCCAGTTAGGACAGATAATTGATAAATTTCAAAATATATATATTCCACTAGAGAATTATTGCAGAGGCTGGAAGGAACAGGGTTGGGAGAAGACCCGATACCACGTCCGCGGTCGAGGCAAACCCGATTCGAGGAACCGGATTACCCCCCTGTGGATCCCACGTTACAAAGGGAACAACCGAGGGAGTCAGAGACTCAGGGTCGGACGCTCGACCTTGGACTAGCGCTGAAGAACACTAAGCATTTCGACGGAAGCAACGCCGACGAGCTGGATGCCTTCCTACAGTCATGCGAGACCATTTTCAAGCGAGTAGCGTCCAGGGATCATGACATCCTGCTAGAATTAGTACTCAGCAGCAAGCTCGAGGGTAGGGCATCCAGAGAGATGAAGCATAAAGTCATCCTCTCGGTAACGCAGCTTAAGACCGAGCTAGAGGCCCTGTACGGGAAGCGGAAGTCGTTGCCTGCGTTACAGGTAGAATTCAACTCCCTCCGGCAGGGCCAGGGCGAGGACATCGCGGTATACGCCGCCAGGACGGAGCATATCACCGTCGATATTATAGAAAAGCTTTGCGAGGAAGCCGCCACGATGCTGGAGATGCGCATCATCGAAAAGTTAACGCGGAAGAGCGCCCAGGCCAACTTCGAGAATGGACTGCATGGGCAGGTCCAGATCCTGGTGAGATCACGCAATTACGCCACCCTCCACGAGTCCGTAACGGGAGCCATCGAGATTACAAATATGGTGGTGCCAAAGGAAGGTGCAGGTGGAGTATTAAGCCATCCCAGAAGATCTCAAGGCGCGCCATCCCGGCAGGGAGAAAACTGTTACACCTGCGGCAAAGCTCGACACATGGTTCGAGACTACACCCGGAAATCGGGAAGAGTGAGCTCGCCAATGCCTAGCGAAAACAAGTCCATACACAACGTAGACATCGTGTGCAATTACTGTCAGAAGAAGGGCCAGGTGTGGAAGGACTGCAGAAAGAGATTGTCGCAGAACAAGAGCGAGCCAGCTCAGACGTCACAGCAGCCCCAACGTCAGAAGGACTTAGGGGACAAGACGAAAAAAACAACTGTAACAGCAGGAACTAGTTGAGCGAATACAGACACCCGCCCACTGGGAACGATGAGACTGAATACTCTAACGGCCCAGCAAAGACCTGCACGACAGCTAAAGAAAACGACACTACAACTGCTACAGGTAACGTTGCCGGCGTCAAGCGCCACTGCCAGCGACTTCGATATCGTCGCACCATTGGCCCCGTAGCCCCGTGACCGGGGTGCTCATCCTCAAGGCAGACACCGGAGCGCAGTGCAGCATCATCAAAGAAGACTGTCTCAAACCGGAGACCATGGTGAAAGACTGCACAGTAGAACTTCAAGGGGTGGCGGGCGAAAAATTTACTCCACTAGGAATTGCCAAAATCGTGCTCGAGACACCAACTCTAAATGTAGAGCATTGATTTTAAATTGTTCCGAACACCATGCCACTGAGAGTCAACGGACTGCTCGGAATGGACTTCATTAAACGTCATAAGGCAGATATCTTGCACGGCGAAATGCTTAAACTGTACGAACACTGCATGCCGCTCTTGGATGGATCAGTCAAGATGACCCTGCCACCACGCAGCGAGACCGTCGCGGATGCTGCAACCAAGAGTTGATTCATCGGGCTACTCTCAAAAATGGAACTCGGAAACGGAGTAATTATGGGAGCCTGCATCACGCCGCCGCACGATAGTAGCTGTGCAGTAAGTCTGATAAACACCACAGAGCAGGCTGTTGAGGCACAACGTGGTGGAAGTCGAGCCGCTAGAGATGACGGCAGTGGGTCACGGTCTCGAGGAAGCGACGCCCAAAGTATGCACCGTCAGCGCAGAGCGAGGGGCCGACCGCCTCTCGCGACTAGCTCAAGAGCTAGACTCGGAAAATCTCAGTAAAGAAGAGCGCGAAGCGCTCCATGAGATTACTAGGGAATACGAAGATGTATTCCACCTGCCAGGGGACAAGCTGCCATGTACACCAATGGTGGAGCACGTGATTCCCCTTAAGGCAGGGGTGCAGCCCATTAAGGTGCACCCAAATAGGCTGCCGGAAATCCACAAAAAGGAAGTGGAAAGGCAGACCAGTGAAATGCTGACAAGGCATCGTCCAACCCAGCAGAAGCCAGTGGAACGCGCCACTGTTGGTTGTGGCGAAGAAACCCGACGCCGCCGGAGTAAGGAAAATGAGAGTAGTAGTGGATTTTCGAAAACTCAACGAAGCCACCATCGGAGACTCATACCCACTGCCCAATATCACCGAAATATTGGACCAGCTGGGACGGGCCCGATACTATACGACCTTGGATCTCGCCTCTGGATTTCATAAAATCCCGATGGCGCAGCAAGATAAGGAGAAAACCGCATTTTCCACTCCGCAGGGCCATATTGAGTATAAACGAATGCCTTTCGGACTAAAAAACGCACCACCGACTTTCCAGAGGCTGATGAACTCGGCGCTGGCTGGACTACAGGGAGTAAAATGTTATGTATACTTGGACGACATAGTAATCCACGGCAAGACCTTCAAGGAGCACAATGACAGGCTGCGAAAGGTACTGCAGCGGCTACGGGAAGCCAAATTGGCCGTGCAACCTAGCAAGTGCCAGTTCCTGTGCAAGGAAACGCAGTCCCTCGGCCACATCATCTCCGAAGAGGGTGTACGTGCTGATCCAAAAAGGCTGAAAGCGGTAAGGGAATTTCCGGTGCCGAGAGACGTGAAAGGAGTACAATCTTTCCTCGGACTAGCGGGATACTACCGGAAATTCATTAGAGATTTCTCGAAAACCGCAAAACCACTCACTGAATTAATACAGAAAGCGGTTTAATTCGAATGGACCGCAGTAAGAGATGCTGCCTTCGAAGAACTGAAGACAGCACTTACCACAGCACCGATACTGCAATATCCCGACTTCACGAAGTCATTCGTTGTAACAACAGATGCCTCAGACAGGGCGCTCGGCGCAATCTTATCACAAGGCAAGATCGGAGACGATTTGCCCATATGCTACGCGAGCCGCACCATGTCAAAGGCCGAGCTAAATTATACAACAACGGAAAAAAGCTACTCGCCATAGTTTGGGCTCTCGCTCAATTGCGACCGTATATTTATGGTACACGTTTCACGGTAGTGACGGACCACCAACCGCTCACCTGGCTGTTCGGAGTAATGGACCCAGGTTCCAGACTAATGCGTTGGAAAATAAAATTGGCGGAACATGAGTTTAACGTCGAATATAAGGCAGGAAAGCGTAATACAAATGCAGATGCGCTGAGCCGAATATTCCTCACTACGAGGGCCCAAGCGAGAGCGAAGAACGAAGCCCGTGAGTTGGAAGAGGACAGCACGACGGGGCAACTCGGCACAGCGAATGACCGCACAAAGCGGAGAGCCGAAGATACCCCTTACAGCCGTGGTAGCTCACTGAAGCGAGAGGTCGAGCTCGCCCGCGAGATAAAAGAGGACAGCAAGCGCCCGAGTACGGACAGCCGCACAAAGCGGAGAGCCGAGAATACAGCGGGCCAACACAGCAACGCGACAGAGAGAGAGAGAGGCCGCGCCGGCCAATGCGCCAGAAGTAGATGGAGAGATCCGCAGCGTGGATGCAGGTTGCTATACTGATCCCCACAGCCCCGCCGCAAAGCCGAGCGGTCGGGGAAGGGGCAGACCACGCAAGCTAGTGCAGACACGCACGAGTAAGACTGCGAGCATCGCTGAAAGGGACAGAGCGAGCGCAGCAACGTCGGAGCTACCGGTGGGCACACCAAGCAAAGAAACTGCGGGCCGAGCGCCGCACAAGCCTGCTGAGGAAGCGAGGTAAGGCGGGGGCTGCAGCTCGCAAACCTTCAGCAGGACAGAAGAAGACAGCATTATGAAAGAGCGCAGCGACTGTCGCAGTGGCGTAGCTCCCCACTTGACCGACGACCGCCTGAAGATAATAAGAGAATATCACGACACCCCCATAGGAGGGCATCAGGGTATCAAGCGTACGTTCCGTCGGATTCGGACCAAGTATGACTGGCCCGGCATTAGAAGAGATTTGGAGAAATATATTTCGTCATGCGAGTCTTGCCAAAAGAACAAAATCCGGAAAAAGGAATGAGTACCGATGGTGGTAATGAACACCCCATCGAGGTTATTCGAAACAGTTGCGGTCGACATCGTAGGATCGTTACCGGAAAGCGCTTCCGGGAAAAAATACATACTAACATTTCAGGACGCCCTTACCAAATACAGTGCAGCGATCCCCCTGCCGAACCAAGGGGCTTGGACAGTAGCAAGGAAGCTCGTTGAAGAATTAATTTGCCGGCACGAAACGCCGGAAACGATACTGTCAGACCAGGGCACCAACTTCATCAGTGCCACCTTCAAAGAAATGTGTCGACTGCTGCGAATTAAGAAAATACAGACAACGGCCTACCACCCTGAATCGAATGGCGCCCTGGAATGATCGCACCGCACTCTCGCAGAATACCTGAAAATTTTCATAAGAGAGGATCAAGGAGACAGGGACGAGTGGCTGCCGTACGCTATGTTTACGTACAACACCACTCCACATACGGGGACCGGACTATCTCCCCACGTGCTAGTGTACGGTAGCGAAGCTGAATTACCGATGGCCGTAAGGCAGGAGCCCCGCGGCACCTATGCAACGACGACTACGTCCAAGAACTACGAGAGCAACTACGCGCCGCATGGACTATAGCGCGCGACAATCTAGAAGGCGCGAAAAGACGGTCGAAGACCACGTACGACTACGGCGCGCAGGTGCAGGAGTACCGCGTCGGCGAACGCGTACTCCTCCGAGATAAGACGGTGCGCAGGGGGCGGTCTGCAAAGCTGACCCCTAAGTGGACAGGACCCCACGAGATAGTGGAAAAGAGGCCCCCCATCAACTACGTCATCCAGAAGGGACGAAAGACTCAGGCTGTGCATGCCAACCGCCTGAAGCTCTTCATAGAGCATTAAGCCTACATAAAAACTATATAAAGGCGGGTAGGGAGCTCCTCGAAGCGCACGGTAAGGAACTCCAATAATCAACGAGGTAAAATAAAAACTTGTTTAATTAAAAGGAAAATTGTGAATTACCACAAAACATACATAGAAATTTTTTTTTGAAAGTAGAAAATATAATATCCTTAAGATAATTGGATCATACACATTTTAGTAGGGATAAATAACAGTCCCACACGCGGGACAAGTTACGAGGGGCCTTTCTGCAAACAGACGGCGAAACCCGATGAAATCCGGGTAGGGCTCCTCATCGTCGCCGACCCAGGGTCCCAGACCCCACAGGCAGTAAACCGCCCTGCGATAAATCTGCCGGCGGCGGCAGACAACCAACGCCCCCAAGAACTCGTCAGAGAGCCACCGGCGACTTCGCCCTGGTACAACGACCAGACAGCTCTGAAAAGATCAAAGAGGAATTTTTATAGAAAAATGTATTAGGTGCACAACTAAGTTCCCGCTGTTTTTCAAGAGCTGGCTCCAGTAGTAAGTGCTGATCGATTGGGACATAACCAAAATGTCATGAACCAAGCTTAGACATATGGTAAACAAACCGCTTTGACATATTAGTGATTTTGTTTTTGCGTCATATACTTTTGGTTGTGTGAAAATGTCTGATTTTGTGCCAAATAATCGTCATTTGCGGGAAGTGTTGCTTTTCTTCTTTCATTCGAAGAAAACGGCGGCTGAAGCGCATCGAGAACTGCAAAAAGTTTACGGAGATGCTGCTCTAAGTGAAACAACATGCCGTGATTGGTTCCATCGCTTCAAAGACGGTGATTTTGATGTTGACGACCGTTCACGTGAAGGAAGACCAAAAACCTTCAAAGACGCTGAATTGGAGGCATTGCTCGATGAGGATCCGTGCCAAACGCAAAAAGAGCTTGCTTCAGCATTAGGAGTTACCCGCCAAGCCATTTCCAAACGATTGCATGCGTTGGGAATGATTTAAAAACAAGGAACTTGGGTTCCTTATGATTTAAAGCCAAGAGACGTTGAGCGTCGTTTTTTCGCCTGTGAACAACTGCTCCAGCGGCAAAAAAAGAAGGGTTTTCTTCATCGCATCGTTACGGGTGATGAAAAATGGATTCATTACAGCAACCCAAAGAGAACAAAATCATAGGGACTGCCCGGTCATGCTTCTACGTCGTCGGCTCGGCCGAATTCACGCTGCGAAGATTTTGCTGTGTATTTGGTGGGACCAGGGCGGTGTTATTTATTATGAGCTGTTGAAACCGAACGAAACCGTCACTGGGGAACGGTATCGAACTCAATTGATGCGATTGAGCCGAGCACTCGAAAAGCGGCCACAATACGAGCAGAGGCACGAAAAAGTGATTCTACAGCATGACAACGCTCGGCCTCACGTTGCCAAACCCGTTAAAACCTACTTAGAAACGCTCAAATGGGAAGTCCCACCCCACCCGCCATATTCCCCATATATTGCGCCGTCCGATTATTACTTGTTCCGTTCGTTGGCACATGGTCTGGCTAATTAGCAGTTCAGCTCATATGAAGACATCTCAAAACGGCTTGATTCGTGGATAGCCTCAAAAAGTTGTCGCTAGCGATGGACAATATTTTGAATGATTCATTTGTAAACATTTTTCACAATAAAGTTGCATTTTCATAAAAAAAAACAGCGGAAACTTAGTTGCGCACCTAATACTAACGTTAAAAACTCAAGGAGGTAAGGAGAATACTTACCGTTAACTCCAGCACCTCGGGAGTCAGATCCGTCCCCTTGCAGAGAACTGCACCATGTGCCCCAGAAACTCGAAAAATGACGGTCGACATGATCGCTGATTGCTCGCTAAATGAAGAATGAGCAAAGAAGCTCTCGCGCTACGAAACCCGCGAGGCCGCAACAAAAAGAGGGAGAACTCACGCTTTCCTCCCCGCGTCTGATTGCAGGTTGAGCGCGGCAAGGAGTGGACCAGCCATAGCCACACAGCATCCGCCCGACTACGTCGTCAGCACTTTTGCCAGCGCTCCGGGCATCTACTATGAGAACATAGGAAGCCTTACGATAATGCAATCAACGTGGTGATTGATTATCGGGCTGGACCTCGCTGCACTACTGCACCGAGAAACGGAGATAAGCAAAAGCCTACAACGTCTGACGGAGCTGTGCGAAGGCGAAACTCGCGTCAACGATATATGCTCCGTCATAAGCGACTCAGTTCTGAGAATGAACAGAAGGATAGAGATAGAGGTACTGACCATATTCGACCTCCTCAGGACGCGCCCCGTCAGAGAGCGCAGAGGATTGGTAGACGGCCTTGGAAACATAATCAATGCCATCACGAGAAACATGGACGACGCCGACCGCGGGAGCTCCACGAAGAAATAACGCAACTTAGGGCTTTCCACCAGACCCTGAAGGAAGGGCTGAAAAATCAAATCCAAGTCCTAAAAAACACGCTCAGCCTATTTAACGAAAGCGCGTATCACATACAGGCTAACGAACAGACCCTGCTGGCCCTGATGCAGAATATCAACCGCACGCTCAACGGCGACATATACTACATAAAGAGACGCCAACACTTGGACGAGACGCTCAACGCGATAAGTATTGCGGTCGAAGCATGACTCAGCGACGTACAGGAGCTAGTGTGGCTGGTGGACGATATACCAGCGGTATAGCTAGCGATAAGGCCCGAGCAACGTCCCTGCCGCCACGCACAATCGCTAGGCACCTCGTCGAAGCACTACCACACCTACCGTCGGGCAGTAGCTTCCCGGTCGCAATAGCACACGATCAAGTGTCAACACTTATGCGACTGGCAGATACCAGGGCCTACAGCGAAGGCAACGCAGTAGTACTCGTGCTCGATATACCGCTGATCGGGCAGCAACGATATAGTATACAAAAAGTATATCCTATACCCATGCGAGCTGACAACGGCAGGCACTACTACATAGACGCGACCGAGATCCACTTGGTAATAGATATAGAGAATCGCAAGTAGCTAAGGATGACATCCGATGACGTAAAAAATTGCAAGGTACTGGGCAAAACATACATTTGCCCACCAACATACCCTACTATTCCGGTTACAAATGACGCATCTTGCGAAGTCTTAATCTATGCGAAAATGGACACCGGTAACGGCAAAAAATGCGCAAAAAGGGTTATCAAAATCACCCATCCCCTAATCGTTCCAATGCAACAGCAAGGACGATGGCTATACGTCGCGCCAACCCCGGTTCCCGTAGGAATAATTGTAGGAAAAATCCCACTCAGCACGAAATACTAAATAATTCGGGAATACTGGCTTTGGTAGGCGTATGTATAGTAACCGCCCGAGATTTCAGCATCTAAACCATCGGGCGAACGTCGCAGATCATACGAGAAAACTACCTTCTGTCGTTTAATTTAACTTTAACGGAGATCGAAGCTCAGGCACCCCCGACGCAGACCAAGACGACCATCCTACTGCAGAGCGTGCTACGAGACCCCGAAGAGCTTCGGAAACTCGGAGCTCGAGCTGACCACATCATGGAAACCCTCATCCCCGCCGGAGACGGGATGCAGCACATTCACAACCTGAGCTTCTACTCCTTGGGTGCTATAGCATCGATAGCCCTGGTTGGCTACGTTCTGTTTAAATGTTACAGGTACAAAAAAACAGAACACCAACGAGAACGAGCGAGGCAACAACCCCGGCAGCCGCCGAGGTAACCATCAACCTCGAGCCACTCGGACAACAACAGCCAGTGGAACGATTGCGAACCGAGCTGGCCAGGATATGCAATCGTCCCCTCAACCAAGAATGACTCGCTCGTCCCGAACGACATTAATAAACAAAAATGAAACATTTTATGTACTATTACACATATATTATATCGAAAATTGTATTAAAATTGTAAGGTACGGGAAACCAACGGAAGAACAAATTTTTTTGAAAATTTTACTATAATCAGAATTAAATTAGACTCAACAGAGAACCGTTGGTTCCTCGTCAAGTACTCGAAACAACGAATTTTTGTACACTCCTTTATTGACTTTTAGATAGACAACGGAAAGTTACCGTTGCCTATAATAAATATTTCCATTTATATAAATTCGCGTTTTCATCGATAACTCGAGATCCATCTCCTTATCGGCAAACGATCCCAAAAAATAATAACTTTTTAATATTACACCGAATACCGAATAATCCAATTACGCGGTACCGGCATAACATAATAGAAACGCCTGTATAGAAACTTGTACAGAACGATTCAGATGCTACTTGTGAAATACTATGAATAAATTCTGAACTTTGTATTTTCTTATTATTGGAAAATCTTCTGACCTGTGGTACGTTTTTCCCGATCACACACACCTGACGACTGTATATAACTAGGAACGCATAGTTGAAAAAGACAAGTCGAGACTGGAGGATGCGCTAGCCAATATTTGTATACCGTGCGTGAAATACCTGTGAATACCCTTATTTCTATGACGGCACGTGCGCGCCGTAAATAGAATAGCGCGTCAAACCACAGAAAAATCACAGAAGCCATCTATCAATCAACTATCATCAAACCTAAAATTGATAATGAAGAAACGACTAAATTTTTTATTATAACGTTCACCGACCATCTTGGCAAATATAGAAATAAAGTTCGACGAAATTGTATAGTTCAAAAGAAATATATGGAGATTGTTGATAGAATAAAAGTCTTGATATATCGCAGTTGCAGTGACAACCACCATATTACTCACTGTAGGCATATAACAATATCAAGTCCGATTGATGATACATGCTTTCGAGAAAATCAATATAAAAGTCGATCTAGAGAGTGATATACCCTATAATGTTATTATTACACGTATTACGAGGGTCAATCAATAAATAGTCGGCCTTGCGCCATCTGTTGGTCGAGGAAAGAAATCAATAGCGACGTTTAGTAGTGCCATCCTTCACATGACTGTTGTCAAAGTTTCAGCTCGCTGCGATGTTTAGTTTGCGTTTGACAGCCATCGAAAGACAAACAACTTTTGTGTTTTTACAAAAATGGAAAAAATTGAGTATCGTGCAGTGATTCAATTTTTGTTTTTGAAAAAGAAAACGAACAATGAAATCAAAGCGGAGCTAGACGAAGTTTATATGGACCTTGCACCTTCGTTATGAACCATTAAATATTGGACAGCTGAATTTAAACGCGGTCGTACGAGCATTGTTGACGATGAACGTCCAGGTTGTCCAAATGAGGTCGTCATACCAGAAACAATTTAAAAAGTCCACGATATGGTGTTAAATGATCGGAGACTAAAAGTGCGTGAGAATGCTGAGGCCACAGGCATATCATATAGCTCAGTGATTTCAATCCTGAGTGATCAGTTGGGTATGAAAAAGTTATCCGCAAGATGGGTGCCGCGTTTGCTCATTGTCAACCATAAAAGAGAACGTGTAGCTGATTCAAAGGCGTGTTTAGCGATCTATAAGCGTGATCATGTTGAGATTTTGCGTCGTTACGTAACCGTGGACGAAACATGGATCCATCACTATACAACAGAGACAAATTAACAATCGAAACACTGAACTTCACCGACCGAACACGCTGCGAAGAAGGCGAAGACGGTGCCATCGGCCGGTAAGGTCATGGCCAGAGTTTTTTGGGATGCACGCGGCATAATCTATATCGATTGCCTTCCGCCGAAAAAAACGATTAATGGCGAATACTATGCAGCCGTACTGACCCGGTTCAACGACGAATTGAAGAAAAAATGTCCACATTTGGCGAGGAAAAAAGTGCTCTTCCATCAAGACCATGCACGCGTTAACACGTGCCCAGTTGCCATGGCCAAAATTCATGAATTTAAATACGAATTGCTTTCGCATCCACCGTATTCTCCAGATTTGGCCCCCTCCGAGTACTTTCTGTTTCCGAACCTGAAAAAATGGCTTGGCGGAAAGAGATTTGGTTCCAGAGATGACCTCATCGCCGAAACAGAGACCTTTTTTGAGGACCTTCCGAAATCGTATTATTCGGAGGGCATCAAAAAATTGGAAAATCGTTGGAATAAGTGTATCGAGCTAAAAGGAGATTATGTTGAGAAATAAAAAGATGTTTGTCCAAAAAAACGCGATTTTCTTTACCAAGCCGACTATTTATTGATCGACCCTCGTATTGTTGCTATTATGTAGGAATCGAAACATGAAAGCTATTCAGAATTGAAAAAATACATCGGTGCTATTGCACCCCAGAATAATATTCGCCGGTATTCGTTTTTCCCTCTTCAAGGTAATCAATGTCGATTATGCCGCGTGCATCCCAAAAAACTGTGGCCATGAACTTGTCGGCCGATAAAGTCATTTTGGCCTTCTTCGGTGCCGATTCGCCACGAGAAGTAGACTGTTTCAATTGTTCCTTGGCCTCTGGCATATTGTGATAGATCCATGTTTCGTCCACAGTTATAAATCGACGCCAAAAGTCCTTCGTATTGCGCTTTAACTTCGCCAAACATTCCGTTGAAGTTGTCACACGTGTGCGTTGATGATCAATTGTGAGCAATTGCGGCACCAATCTTGCTTTCTCATATTCAAATGTGCTTTCTAAATTTTCTGTACCTATTCGATTGAGATGCTCACAGCCTCACCAATCTTCAATTACTTTCAATCTTCTATAATTCATTGACATATTGCGGGTTTGCTCAAATATTGCTGGGATCATGACCTCATTTGGATAACCTGGACGTTCTTCATCACAAATGTTTGTACGGCTGCATTTAAATTCAGCTGTCCAATAAGTTAATGTTGCAAACAAAAGTGCAAAGTCCCCATAAACTTCGTTTAATTCCACTTTTATTTTATCTTTTTTTTTTTTTTTTTTAAATACAATAGTTGTTCGCTTTCGTATACATTTGAAGAGTGTTACTTATGAAAAATAGCATTGATTTAATATTAGTGGCGCTATCTCTTGCCGACGTCAGGTACTTAGCAAAGCCTGGATATTGAATTACTATACTGTCACGTCCAAAAGGGACTGGAGTGTTCGGATAAATTTGTGAATATGTAATTCGGTGCGAATGTTATATTCACGGGTTCCTTGTCTCTGCTGTTTAGCGCAGAATGTGCCGAACAGGGATTAGACTGACAAAAATTCGCAACAAAGGGAAAGAAAATAAATAATGGCGTTAATTTGCAGAAGTAGTTAATAGGCGCTGTTCGTCATATTCCCAAAACCTCAGGTCTCGGATGTCAATTCCGGTCAAGGGTGGAGCTGAAGAATTTAATTGAATGGGTTGCAATTTATACTCAGCATAAAGAATGAAGTATTTGTGTGGAATAATTTCGACTCGGCCCGGTCTGCTCTATCCCCTCCACCTTCATGCCCGCCCGAGACACATGCAAGAAAGACGGTCGGCCGCGCGACGCTCGTGCTAGCACACACGCACGAGCGACCGTTGGCAACTGATACCAATCGTTGGTACCTGGGCACCTCTAAACCATTCGTTCGACCGAACATATGCAAAATTTATTTCACAGCATCGTCGATCGTGTCATGACTGCATCGTGAAGATTTCTCCTCTTTCTTATTCTGTTCCTCTTCGTCTGCCGGCCAAGCATTCATGTACGATTCTTCTTTAAACGGGTGCTCGCGAAAACAATTTTTTTACTGGGAAAGCCTGGCGCATTGCACAGTGCGAAGATGCTGTATCGTTTATCATAGCGTGTCTGAAGAATTTTCGGAAAGATTTCGACATAAATGTGTACGATGGTGCGCCCTCCTCATCATCCAGGTTGGAAATTTTACGTCTCGTGATATCGCAAAGGAGTATAGCCTTCTCGTGACCGCGTGTATAGATGCATCTTGATTTTCGCGAAATTTCACGCAAGTTAGCGTATGCTTTTTTACAGCTCACATCGCCCTCGTACCATTCAAGACCGTGAAAATATTTCGAGTGAAAATTATTCTTGCTTCTCGAATGCTGCAGTAATTCGGCATACGGTGGTACGACAATCCAATGAGGAGAGTACGGTCTATCCACTGCTACCACGGCAATTTCTTTTGGAATAAATTCCGAGTCTTTACCACGTATTCACTATATATTCATGACGATATCTATTTTTACGTCTAATCTGTGCAGATGCTCAAGTTCGACTGATTAGTTACTCACAAAGACGCTTCTACACCGCTTAACACGAGACAATTTTATTCTGACATCAGCACATTTTTTAGCTTATCCGGTAAAATCTACCATTACCTGACGAGAGGCATCGATTTCAAGGACATTATCATATTCCGCGTAGACAACACGATTTACCGTTGAAGCAAGCGCATCCTCAAATGGTACCTCTATTCTCACACTACCGTGCTTTACTAAATTCCAAAATTGCTGTTCGCTGAAAGATCGGGTGTAAAATCAAAAGCAAACAGACAGTATCTATCGCGATCGATCGAATTACCATCGTTCAAGAAATATATTCCAGTTCCCGAAAACAACATTTGAAACATTTGAAAAGCATCCACATACAGATGATTTTTCGTGAATCCGGTTGTAACGGTTTCGAAGGTATTTGAGCTTTATCTGCATACAAGGAGAGATAATTTTTCTTGTAATCTTGGAAATTGAATGGATTCATACTGAAGTAACCATTATACGCTTCGGCAATTGACTTAGCACGATGTTATCGATCGTCTCTCCATGAACACCGGCGTGTATTAAAACGGCCTTTACCTTGACTCTCGCAAGAGGATATTTTGCCGTAGATTTTGCCAGAGTTCTAGCATGCGAGAGCAGCACACCAGGAGCTATTTTTGTTCTACGAACGAGAAGCGATGCTTCGAGAATGTTTAAGCCGCATTGACCATTCTTTGTATCGCCCACAAAACAAAATGAATCTCTAGACCGCATCAGTCGCTGTCGCATATCGACACCGTTTAATTGGAACTGCTCCTGATTGAATATATCGCAATGCAGATGGTCGAGCAAATCTACAGTTTTTCCGACATTAAAAAATTGTTTTCTCTTTACAAGATCCGCATTTCCTGATGTTACATCATCCATTTTCCGGTGGTATTGCTCGTGAGATACGAATTTTTGGCAGCTGGATCTTAATTCAAAAGTATTTCTATGTACGCTCGATAAGCGTTGGCATTATTTGGAGGTGAAACTAGTTTTTGATAGAGGTATACATCCACATTATTAAACATAGAATGCAATAGATTATTTACAGGGCCGGTGCTTACTTTCGGCGATGTATCTGCGGCAATTTCCGTAGAAGGAGATGTTATTTTCACTCTCAGACTAAGCATAGTATGCGCGAGATCGATTTACTCATCACCCTGCCCAGGAATAACAAATTCAATACGTGAATCATCAGTTAGCGTAGAAATCGGCTTATAATACACCCAATTGGAGCCTTCGATAGTTGTTTGCGCTGGTGGGAGTGAAAATAATTCAAGTTACGATTTAAGATACTGGCACGAGTGTGCATGTAGAAAAGTCATCTTGTTCCAGCTATCCAAAAATTTCTGCAACCGTTCGTTGATGAGTCTTCTTCTTCTTATTGTTCTTATTATACTTCTTCTTTATTACTTTTTTCTTCATTACGCTCTTCTTTTTACGGTAGATATATCGTAGTTTACGTTCGTTCAGTGAATGAGCAGTTCGCGAAATTTTGCGTTTTTTATAACCGGACCCCTGCATGAGAGTACCAATTTGTTCAGAGGTCTTGCGCTTGAGATTACTGCCGGATTCTCGCACTCTGTCACGAATAGCATCTTTCACAGCTATATTTTTATCGAGGATATCACCGGCCACGTTTACACGAGCACGCAATGCCTCTTTTCCATTTGCTTTAGCACCCTTCTTTAAAAGTGGCAATACTCGACGAAACAGGCCCCCGAGAAAGCTGCCCATACCGTGTCCTCGTTGATTAGGCGTTCCGATATAAACATGGCTAATACCGCAGTACCCGCGACGGCCTCATTCGTTCTGCACACTATCAATATCATCCATAGTAGCGTAATAAATCGTGGGACCTTTTGAAATGTAGTGTCACAGTCAACGTTCCCTGTTTAAATGGTATAGGATTGCCAAATTCGTCTTTTATATCCATCTCGATAGTGTGTAAATTGTTGCGCAAGAGAAGTATGTATCGTGGCGCCGAAAACGATTAAATTTTTATCAAATCATACTGAAAGTCGTTAGCATCAATGGGAACAACTCGTAAGAGGGGTTCTTGTACAACGCCTGTAATATAGCTCTCGCAGATGTCGGTGCATAGAAACATGCTGCCTGGTATAGCACCGGTGAGACATGCAGGCCTCGACCCTGTGTATTCGCAACGCGGTTCTATCATTACAGATCTCCAGGTTTTTTCCGAGAACCCGAGTAGTCTTGCGATAGCGGGCGATACGCGAAAGTCGTGGTATCGTAGATCGTCGCATATGCGCGCCACTTTGACCTGACCGCTCGGAAGCGATTTAAAGCGCAGATGACCGGCCACGTGAAGTAACTTATTTATAGTCTCCGAAAGAGCGTCTATAGAGCAATATACACCAGATGGAACTTGGTCTCTATCTACGCGTCTCCGTGTTAAAACATTTAAGCCCGATAAATCATAATCACCATCCTCAAAAGATACAAGATTTCCTACGGTAGGAACATGTAAAAGAGTCATCGGATAAACAATTTCCACAAGAGAAACACACCATTCTCTGTGCAAACATATCTGACGTGGTAGCATTGTAATAAATTTCGTCGTCATATTATCTGGAAAATCCTGCATACTACTGTTGCTCGGTAGTACCACAAAGAAAGAGCTATGCCTGGAGCTCATATTTATCAGGGATGGTGATTTTGAGCGTTCTTTCTCTTCGTCCTCTTCTTCTCTTTCGTCTTCTCAGGTGACGGAGGCACTCGTACTCGCGATAACTCCGCCTCGTAGAAAATATCGTCGATAGTCTCGTTATTCAGATCGTGCAAAATATACACGAATGGTTCTCGATTCACAGATATTCGTTGAATCCTGAATAACTCGTTACTCCAACCGCACTCATATCCTTTCACGAATGCTGCTTTAGCTGTACTTAGACTTTTGAGTTTTTTTCGCGTTACGCTCGTAACGCCTTGCTAAATTTTCTCGGGATATAGAGGCATTTTCTAGGGTCACCTCGCTCGGAAGAATATGGGTTCCGCTGTATCTAATGTGATTATAAGCATATAAAAAATGTTGTAAAACATCGGTGTAACGCTTATTTCACGTGTGTGTGAAGTAACGCCACATTCGCTCCTTTATCGTGCGATTAAAGCGTTCGGCAGTCGAGGCTTTTATATCGGGGTTACGAGCAGCCCGAAAATCGATATTCTTTTTGCCTCGATCAGTTTGCAATTGCTGCTGGCGGCGATTGTTACTGCGTGCGAATATGCTTGTGATACCGCGGGTCACTTTTGCGCTCGTTTTGTCACGCAAAGCATCGACCCACGCGCATTTGCTCAATACGTTGATAACAACAAGCAGTTAAGCGTACTCATCGTTGTACATAGCTATCGAGTGAAGATCAGCTTAATCAGCCTCCCATACATCGTCTATATTACTCACGTTGTACATACCACGGGGAATGCGTCGTCGCACGAGACGATACATGTTATCTGAGTCCTGTGTCTCGAGCCATGGTAAAACATTTGTTCTCGCCACTGTCCGATCTACATGAGCTAAATTTTTTGCTCGAGAATAAGATGCAGGATGAGTGGTGTCTTTTATTTAAAGAATTTTTACGATTTTAACGCTGACCAGTTAAATGGATTCTTTTTTTTTTCTTTACTAGCTGTGCGGGCAACTGATATTCGCTGGGGTGTCGTTGGATCGCTACTTGTACGATGTTTTGAAATTGTTCGTCCTCCTCTTTCTCCCCCTCCTTCCCTTCCATGATGTCGTTGTCCGCCGTGAGCATTAAATCTGTGTTTGAGTGTGCGGTCTCGGCCTCGTTGTTGCTACTACTGCTGTTGCTGCTGCTGCTGCTATCACGATCCAGGGTAAAATACGACGCCGCTGCGGTCTCGAGGATGAGGTAGATGTAGGCTCGTGTAATAACTCAGGATTGTCGATAAATTTACGTGGCGTCTGTATCATTCGCTGGAGTTTGGCAAAGTGAGATCGACCGATGGATTTCTTGCGTTTTCTATCGCGCATAGTATCATTCACAAGATCAACGATTATGGAACTTGAAATTCTTCTGCCGTCTATGGAAACAACACCGTTACGATCCCATGTCATTTTTTTACCGAATTCACTGCGATGCAAATTGCGAAGCAACGATATTGCTTTAGATTACACTTTTTTTGGTATTCTATCGATAATAAGTGTGTTGTTGAGTCGAGATTTTACTTCGTTCTTTAAAACGTCATCGATTTTATTCTCGCGGTTATCGAGTACTGCTATTTTCGTTTTGACGGAATATTCGGTACTGTATTATATCACTCGATCAAGTGAAGATAACGCTGTAGAACCTGCTGGTACGCCGTCCATTTCTTTCTCTCGCTCTTGTACGAGTGAGAGTTGAGAATTTCACTCAGCTCAGTCGAGGCGCGATAACGGTGTACCGGTGGTCTGTATGGAGGGTGACGGCTCTGTAGTAGTAGTAGCGGTAGTAGCGAGACCCGCGAGACGATATACCTTACGATCAAAAAGTACCCGGAATTTGTCAATAAAACGAAAACGGTTAGATTATTCATCGATATTTATTTTATTCCCTTTAAAGTAATCTCCATCGTAAGCAATACATGTATTCCAATGCTTCTTCCAATCTTTAAAACACTTTTCATAGGCCGATTTTGGAATCGCCTTCAGCTCCTTCTGCGAATTCTTCTTTATAGCCTCAATCGTCTCAAATCGCTTTCCGCGAAGTGGTATCTTGAGTCGTGAGAACAGGAAAAAGTCACATGGGGCCATGTCAGGTGAATACGGAGCTTGCGGAACGGTATTAACGTTGATTTTGGTCAAATAATCGCGTACAAGATGAAATGTGTGAGCCGGTGCATTGTCGTGGTGAAGAAGCCACGAGTTGTTTCTCGCGATTGGACTCGTCTCATGCCCAAAACATCGTACATAATAATAACGCTCTGCACCTATCCGAACGAGGCAACAAGTTTGGCTGCTATCTCCCTGATGCTCGCACGACGATCTTCGAGCACAATTTTCTTAACTTTTTCGATATTTTCGTCAATCACAGAGGTAGATGGACGATCGAAACGAGGCAAATTTCAGGCACACTCTTTGCTTAACTAAATTCGACATAGCGAAATTCGCAGAGTACACTAAATAATGACTTGTTTACACAGCTATTACGCACAAAATATCTGATACATTGCGCTTAAAAGTGACATGTAAACAACTGACAGATGTACCAACCTAGAAAAAAATGATTTTGACAATATCTCAAAGCTGGCTCGTTTCAATGAGACATACCGGGTACTTTTCGATCGGAGAGTATATTACCAGGTGTACAAGTGTTGTGCCGCGAACTAATTCTTTGTTATTATTTCGCCATTGTCCTCCTTTGCGTGAGGCCCACTCATCAAAGTAGAAAAATGTGCAAACGTAAGCATCGAGCTGCCCGCAATGACTGCAATGAGCTCGAGCTACGACTTGTTGGAATTTGCAAGCCAAGATTATTATGAAATCCATTTACACTTGATTTCGGTCAATGGGGCAAATAACTGCTTTGCCGAAATCAATCTAAAGTTTAACATCAACCTGAACGATTGAGCGCGGGTCGGACTCGCCCGAAATATAAAATTCTAACAGTAGATTCAGGCGCGAGAGGTTGGTTCCTCGTACGGGCTCGTAACCACGAATTATTGTATTAAACTCTGATTGACTTTTAAATAGACAACGGAAAGTTGCCAATGCCTATAATAAACATTTCCATTTTACATAAATTCACGTTTACACGAATTACTCGAGTTCCTTCTCCTAATCGGCAAACGATCCCAAAATAATAACTTTTTAATATTATACCGATTACTGAGTTATCCAATTACGCGGTACCGGCATAACACAAGTATGAAATGCGGATTTCAGACAACAGATGGCGCAAGAATGCAGTTTGTGCTATAAAGATTTGACACTGCGATATTTTGTTATGTCATCAACAAGTGTCAGACGCGCACGAGTGATAAATTGGCAAATTGTGTACATAGTGTTGTGTTGTTGTGTTCAATATGACGAAATTTATACCAAACAAAGAGCATTCGCGGACAGCATTAATTTTTTCTTTTCATTTAAAGAAAAATGCTGCTGAATCATACCGATTACTTCGAGAAGCTTGTGGTGAATATGCTCCATCGCAAGATACGTGTGATCGATGGTTTCGGCGTTTCAAAAGTGGTGACTTCGATGTTGCAGACAAGGAACGTCGAAAGCCGCCAAAAAAATACGAAGATGTGGAATTGCAAGCATTGTTGGACGAAGATGATTCGAAAACACAAAAACAACTCGTCGAACAATTGGACGTTAGTCAACAAGCTGTTTCCAATCCGCTACGAGAGATGAGAAAGATTCAGAAGACCAGTAGATGGGTACCACATGAGTTGAATGGCAGGCAAATGGAAAAGCGCAAAAACATATGTGACATTTTGCTCACTCGGTACAAAAGGAAGTTGTTTTTGGATCGTATAGTTACAGGGGATGAAAAGTCGCACCGTCCACATCGACCACAAGACCGAATCGCTTTGGCAGAAAGATGATGCTCTGTATTTGGTGGGACCAGAGGGGCGTGGTCTATTATGAGCTGTTAAGACCTAGGGAAACGGTTAATACTAAACGATACCAGCAACAATTGAATGATTTGAACCGTTCGCTGCTTGGAACAAGGCCAGAATACCGAAAGAGGCAACACAAAGTCATTTTTCTTCATGACAATGCTCCATCACATACGGCAAGACCGGTTCGCGACACGTTGGAAGCCCTCAGCTGGGAAGCTCTACCCCATGCGGCCCACTTACCAGACTTGGCTCCTTCCGATTACCACTTGTTTGCATCGATGGGTCACGCACTTGCTGAGCAGCGCTTTGGTTCGTACGAAGATGTGAAAAATGAAAAACAAGCGATGGAGCATACTTTGAATAAAGCTTTTTTTATCATTCTTCCGAATTCAACATGTTTTTTTTTTAGAAAAAAATCCGCATTTCATACCTGTACACCTGGTATATATATTGTAACCAATATTTCCAACTCCATGATTTCAAGCTCTCGTGGATAGTCACAAAAGCCCGTGCTCCCGCGTACTGGGCGCCAGTCCCGAGAAATATATTATTTCACGAGACAAATTTTATTTGCACGCGGAATACACGAGGCCGGCTCGGCTTCGCTGCAGCCTTGGTGACTGGTGGAGGGTATGGGTTAGTTAAAGGTGTCTCGTGAAGAAAATCTCAACACGGCAGTTAGTGAATCAAGAGTAAAATAATTAATTTATTAATCTTCGTAATCTCAAATGAGAGCCAAGTCACCGCTCTCGATAGCACAGTCGGGAAGCGACAAATTGTAACGTGCTAGATTCCCGGCAATTCTATTCTTCCACAATGGTTAACAATAAATTTTGGACTGGTGACGATAGTAAAACATTCGCATCAGTTTCCACACACACAACTATTCGCCTTATCGGGTACGCGCGAAGCCAAAATAAAATAAAAGATAATCAGAAGATCGGTTAGAATAAACAAGTCATAATAAACAAAACTCATTAAATAACTCAGAAGAAATAAATCGGGCGAAAGAAAACTGTTGGAGAATCAGCTGGCGCACGGCGATCGATATTCGTCGTGCGCCTACCTGTTTTGGTACTCTAGCACACGTTGTTCGGTTGAGCCGAAGATAGCCGAGGCAGGGCTTCGCGAAGCCGAGGATGTGCCACGTTGGCTTGCCGCGTCGGGCGAGAGGATATCTCTCTCGCTTGACTTCGGTTTCGCTCACCGGCTATCTCGCTCAACTGACTTCAGCGCTCAACGTTAATTTCATATTCCGCAGCCATATTGAAAATTTGACACTTTTTCGCTACACATCCACTGGACAGCACGCGCATCTACTTGGCTCAGGCTTTTCCACGGACTTTATTCATCGGACTCACTCAACCTCTTGCTCTTCTGGACTCATTGCTCAAGGTAAGAGCGCACTGATATAATTCTGTGACAATTCACTGTCAGTGAGGAGAAAAATGATACATCAGCACTTGGTCTCACTTGTGGCGTGCGTTGCAGCACATGCTGTACCACGTTCTCCTCATGCTACTTTGCCGGCTTAATTAATACAATTGAGCTTGTGCCTCATATTCACTGTATTTTCCCCCAGTAAATCTGCTGGGAAAGTACAGTGAATATTTTTTGCTCAACCGTACAGCCTCATTCTATGTTGTATTGTGCTACGCAGCGCTGACTGCGTACCTGTTCTCACATACAGTCACAGCACTCAAGCAATGTTAATTGCAAGTGCTCTCATTAACTCATTCAAACCTCTCTGCAATGCACTCCTAAGAGTTTGCAGTGAATCGCTGATATACACTTTCGCACTCATTATTCACAGCGTGTCGTGCTACACAGTACTGACTGAGGTACACGCACTGCTCTCAAAGCTCAAGCTATCACCCTCAGCACACAATTAAAATAATTGTGTGCTGCTCAATAAGATTCAAAATTCAATTTGTTTATTTATTTTTATAATTGTGTATTTTATCTAAATTTATATTTCGGACAATTTTCTAAATTAAATCAATTTTGGTGTAAACTTTAATTGTAGTGTCCACGCATTTTCTGTTAAAATTGTATTTCTACAGTAAAAAGGAAGGTAGAATAAACCACTTCCTCAACATAACATCTCTGTGTCTGGTTTATTTTCCCTCTTGTATCGAGTGAGGCTTCATACTTTTTCAATATCTTCACAGATCGGTCAAGCCACATTGGAAGGAATTCTCAACAAAAACGAAATAACTAAGTCAAAATAAAGAAAACTAATTAAATAAAACAGAATAATTAGGTAACAGATAAACAAAATAAACAAGCCCAAACAAATAAAACTAAATCGATAAAAAAAAATAAATGAAGCGAAAGAAATAAAACAAAATAATTGAAACGAAAGAAATAAAACAGAATAAATAAGTCCGAATAAATCATCTAGCTTCCAAGTTCACAACATTCAAACCGGGAACTACTCTCCCAACGGTACGCTCAAAATCATCGACGCACCACTCTTAGACACAATATTGCTCTTGTTTCGAATCACCCTTACATCACATACATGAACTCTAACGCGCTCAACTTTACCATAATAAAATATTTTTATAATTAACAGATGGAACCCCTTCGGCGATTCTTTAATTCTTAGGAAGCGAGTTATTGCAAAATTGAAATACCGGTCGGTAGCTATTTGACCGCAATTATCGAAATTCGTTAGATTTCCGGCGCGACAGCGCGCCGTCACGACAATATCGCTCGGGTTTTCTTACCAAAATTATTAGAGCTAACTCCCACACTCAAACCAGAGACGAACGATGGCCTTACCAGAAGATTGCAGTATCGGGAACCTCTCGAGAAATAGTCTCGCAGTGGTCCAGAATCGCGGGGGCAGGCGTCGGTTCTTGTCGGACAGACACGGCAGTGGACCCGGTATACACGTCCTCGTTGTGCAAAATACGGCGCAAGAGTCCTTGATAATACGTTGGCTCTCGTTGTTTGAGCCGACCAAATGTCACCCTCCGAATCGAAGCCACCGATAAAATTTAAAGCATTGTAACGGTACTTGCGACCGAGGTCAATATCCGAGCCAGCAACGGCTCTAGCGAGTCCCGATACCCCGTACGTAGCAGTAGCATGAAGCGACCGAAACGACAGAGACAGCGCAGCCAGAGTTCAAATGCCGCCAGGGATGATTTTATTTTCCGGTCCCCATGAGATGACGCTGGGATGATCTCAGACGTGGTCCTCTCTACGAGAGCGCTGACGTCATCGTTGTGGCTACGGCCTTTTAGTCTGACGATTCTGGAGACTCGAGATCTCTCCTCTCATCGATAAAACAGTTTCCTTCATGCTCCCACCGCTGACGTTCTTGTCAATGCTCGAAACACGGCGATCAGGACTTCGCCCGCTCAGGAGTATTATTAACAGAAAAAAAAACAAAAAAAAACACGAAATTAATATTTATCGCGAACGCATGCTAATATCATTGTCCTGTTGGATCGCCTCGGGGAGAATTCTTAGCCGAACGAGGAGATCAACATCGGTCAGCCCCGCTCGGCCCGACTTTGTGAAGGGCTTGCAAAAATAACCCGTCATAATATACAGGGTGGCCGATTTATCTGAAAACATTGAAATATTTAGAAAACTACGCATCGGATCAAAAAAAGTTCTCAATAAAATTTGTTCGTCTGGAAGAGGGTCATCCAATGATACCAAAGTCGACCCCTCACCCCCACCCCCTGAGGTGAAGGTGGGAGCAACTATGAAATCGTAAATGGGAACCCCCATTTTTTATTGCAGATTCGGATTCCCCATAAAAAACAAGTAACTTTTATCTGAGACATTTTTTTTCGATTCGTGATAGATGGCGCTGTAATCGCAAGAAACCTGATTTTTGCGAATATCTCACGAAATTACACATCGGATCGAAAAAAGAAAACACACATGTTTAATTTTTCAAAAAGCTATTTTGCAATACGAAACTCGATCCACCCTCCCCCCATCCCTACCCCATTGTGGTGAAAATGGAAGTTGCTTCAAAATCGTGATTGGAAAAGTCTATTTTTTTCCTGGTTGTCCATGACAAAATCCATTGATTTGACTTTATTGGTGATATTAAATTTTCTCACACATGGCGCTGCAATCGAAAGAATGTATTCGTTTGTCTATAAGTTAAGAACTACAAGGGTCGATCAATAAATAGTCGGCTTGGTAAAGAAAATCGCGTTTTTTGGACAAAAATCTTTTTATTTCTCAACATAATCTCCTTTTAGCTCGATACACTTATTCCAACGATTTTCCAATTTTTTGATGCCCTCCGAATAATACGATTTCGGAAGGTCCTCAAAAAAGGTCTCTGTTTCGGCGATGAGGTCACCTTTGGAACCAAATCTCTTTCCGCCAAGCCATTTTTTCAGGTTCGGAAACAGAAAGTAGTCGGAGGGGGCCAAATCTGGAGAATACGGTGGATGCGAAAGCAATTCGTATTTAAATTCATGAATTTTGGCCATGGCAACTGGGCACGTGTTAACGCGTGCATGGTCTTGATGGAAGAGCACTTTTTTCCTCGCCAAATGTGGACATTTTTTCTTCAATTCGTCGTTGAACCGGGTCAGTACGGCTGCATAGTATTCGCCATTAATCGTTTTTTTCGGCGGAAGGTAATCGATATAGATTATGCCGCGTGTATCCCAAAAAACTCTGGCCATGACCTTACCGGCCGATGGCACCGTCTTCGCCTTCTTCGCAGCGTGTTCGGTCGGTGAAGTTCAGTGTTTCGATTGTTAATTTGTCTCTGTTGTATAGTGATGGATCCATGTTTCGTCCACGGTTACGTAACGACGCAAAATCTCAACATGATCACGCTTATAGATCGCCAAACACGCCTTTGAATCAGCTACACGTTCTCTTTTATGGTTGACAGTGAGCAAACGCGGCACCCATCTTGCGGATAACTTTTTCATACCCGACTGATCACTCAGGATTGAAATCACTGAGCTATATGATATGCCTGTGGCCTCAGCATTCTCACGCACTTTTAGTCTCCGATCATTTAACACCATATCGTGGACTTTTTAAATTGTTTCTGGTATGACGACCTCATTTGGACGACCTGGACGTTCATCGTCAACAATGCTCGTACGACCGCGTTTAAATTCAGCTGTCCAATATTTAATGGTTGATAACGAAGGTGCAAGGTCCATATAAACTTCGTCTAGCTCCGCTTTGATTTCATTGTTCGTTTTCTTTTTCAAAAACAAAAATTGAATCACTGCACGATACTCAATTTTTTCCATTTTTGTAAAAACACAAAAGTTTTTGTCTTTCGATGGCTGTCAAACGCAAACTAAACATCGCAGCGAGCTGAAACTTTGACAACAGTCATGTGAAGGATGGCACTACTAAACGTCGCTATTGATTTCTTTCCTCGACCAACAGATGGCGCAAGGCCGACTATTCATTAATCGACCCTCGTACTTTTAGCGTTACCCAGGAACAACGACGTGGACATAGTAGTTTTTTGTTCCCATAGGGTTTTCCAATCACGATTTTGAAGCAACTTCCATTTTCATCACAATGGGGTAGGGATGGAGGGAGGGTGGATCGAGTTTCGTATTGCTGAATAGCTTTTTGAAAAATTAAACGTGTTTTTTCTTTTTTCGATCCGATGTGTAATTTCTCGAGATATTCGCAAAAATCAGGTTTCTTGCGATAACAGCGCCATCTATCACGAATCGAAAAAAAATGTTTGAGATAAAAGTTACTTATTCTTTATGGGGAATCCGAATCTGCAATAAAAAATGAGTCCCCATTTACGATTTCAAAGTTGCCCCCACTGTCACCCCAGGATGTGGGGGTGAGGGGTCGACTTTGGTATCATTAGATGACCCTCTTCGCGGCGAACAAATTTTATTGAGAACTTTTATTGATCCGATGCGCAGTTTTCGAAATGTTTCAATGTCCAGATAAATCAGGCCACCCTGTATATATTCTAACGTAAATTTTTCCTCTTTTTATTTTTGCTCTCTCGACCTGGGCACTAGGCGCTTAAGCGCCGGGACGAAAAATAACGATGGTTGCGACCAGACTCAGCCCAGGCTAGCTATAGCTGTTCAAGGTAGAGTGGACGGTTCGGACTGTTGAGGTTGCAATAAATTAATCAATTAATTAAATAAACACAATAGTTACAGGACTCACAAAATGTACCGGGATAAAACCATTACTGACATAATAGAATAACCAAGAAAAACATAAAGAAAATATAAAAGAAAATGTCCTGCAAAATAATTCCGAGTTTTCGACAATTCATTAGCTTAATTACTACTGCAGTAAAATAACGCGGCACTCGCTCCTTCTCACATCCTCGCATACGCAGTCTACCTCTAAGTTAATTTTCTATAATCGGTGTCAGCTCGTTTCGAAACAAATCCCAATGATCGGTCAAAAGAAAACAAGAAATCAAACCGAGTCAATTAATAATTCTCGAGGAAGAGAGGAGGCTCGCGATACGGCCTATCCCGGGTCAATCCCAGACACACAATTCAACACGTCAACTACGGGACGTCGGAAGCTCACGTATGCGAAGCGTCTTACGGCTAGATCGTAGATTCTATAAAGGCCGTCTTATAAAAAATATAATTTGAAACAAGGAAACTCTGCCAGTCAATAAATCCCTGATCGGTAAATAAAGAAATACGCAACGACCACGATACAACGAATAAAATTAATTAAGGGAAAGAAAAATAATTACTATTAATAAAAAATTCACGAAAACAGGACCGACGATTGATGTCAAAGAAATAAAGTATAATAAAACGCAACGGAAAGTCAAGCGACGCGAGATACGTTCCGAACCGTGAAAATCCCTCGCAATAATGTACAAAATACGGGACGATGGTTGAACACGCACTGCTTAAGCTTACGAAAATTATGAGGTAAAGTCCAACAAAATAAATATAATAAAAGAAATCAATAAACGTCAGTTAGTCCGAACAATGTCGCGACACGGTCTATAACGTACCGATCTCTCTCACACAGAACACACAACGTGATGACGTACTGACACGCACGCAACGGTATAATAGACGAACAAGAAGAAATAGAGAATACAGAATGACTTAGTTCCGGCTTCGAATGTCAAGCGATTTCGATGTTATACTAAATAAATTAGACGGAGTCTGCCCCGGTACGAATAATACTCTACGCGCAGTGCACAAGAATCGCAGGTCCGACCAAACTCTAATTATCAATCATATAAATTTACGTCAAGATGACGAAAGACCGCAGAGAGTGAAGAAGGCTCACCGAAACGATGCGGCTGCGGTGATTCTCGACAATCCTTGATACTTCCAAAGGAAGAAACGTCCCCAAATTTTGGATATAGTCTCCTCTGGAAACACGGCTTGACTCCGTTTTCAAAGAGAGATACCCCCGTACCCACGACTTGCCAACAGATTTCAGTAAGGCCAAAAGTAGAGCGGAACAATGCTATGCTTAGCGATACGTCCTGTTCGCTTGACGGTAACCGGGAAAAAGCTCTGAGTACCCGCCGGCACGCGTGCTTGCGAACTATGATCCCCTCCTAACGATTCGAAATCGTGCTAATTGGGGGAATCGCTATCGCTAGATGATCGCGACCAGCGCCTCGCCTGGACACCGCATAAATTAGGATAGACAGTACAAATACGTAGCTAGGTCTGACAAGTAAGCCGGCAAAAAGACGTAAGATAGTTGTACCCGCTCATGCCACAGGTAGTGACCCGAGGTCCCAAAGCTCGTATGGAAACCTTGACAATCGGCGAATGCGATGCGTCGTCTTTTCCCTTTCTCTTCCTCTCGATCAGTCATACATAAATAATAAAAATAATGATATCGAGAATAATTAATTATTGCTCTATTAGAACATTATGAGCCCTGCGAGATCGTCCTGGAGCCGTCAAGTGAAGAGAACGCATCATTTCATTGGCCATTATTTTTGCCACGCTACAGTATCTACTCTAAATATTTCGACGTTAATAAGGAAATTAATTAAATTATTTGCAAAAAAAGATAATATTAATAATTCTATAGTGTTCTATGTCTTATGCAAACTTGAATAGACATGAAGTCAGGTTTTTTCTGCCGCCTTACATACGCAAACTAACTTTGGCGTTATCCTTTTGCTTGTACGAAGTTTTTGGTTGGATCATACTTTGTTGTCGTTATTGGTTGTTTGTTTGAATAGGAATTAATCAACTCCTTGTAAAATGATTATTCTACCGTCATGGAAGCGAGAGAGAGAGGAAGAGCGTATCTTAGCGAGCCTCACTCCTTCGCAAGAATAGTTTTTATTGAGAGCTCGCTTATAGTCTCGTCTTTCTCTTGCTTCGTTTACCTTTTGATAGTTTAATCTAATATCGTCTTAATATTTCATTCATCCTTTCCATATATGTTTGTGCTTATGATGCAGATTTCAATATTTTACAAGAGAATTATCATCATTACTTCAGAAAAAAAGGAGATTAATCCTTCTATAGCGATCTTTCTTTTATTTCCCTGTTTTAGCTAGAACTATTATTAGTTCAATAGTTGTCTTCATGTTCAAGTGACAGCTGTGGGCAATGTTCATGTGTAAAACATAATTATTCTATTTGCTGTCAACATTTTAAGACAACTATTTGTGTATTTGTTATCGATTGTTCATTCTGATTAGACATTTTAATGGATGTTTAACCTTTCGTCTAAGTTGATAGTTCCTCCACTTTTATTTAGTGTTTCGCTCAGATGATAATTATTCATAAAGTCCCTATCCTTGTAAGGGAGAGAAAGAAAGAGATGTGAGATGTGTTTATTTCGGGAGAGAACTTCAAAGAGAAGTTAAAAAAAACGATGGGGTCATTTGGACTCCTGACAGCGTACACACCAAAACCGCTCCCTCATGACTAACAACACCTCAGCGGTGATTAGCCGAACCCCCTGGTCTACGATTGAGGGTACGGCTGCTCTGGATCGTTGATCTATAAATGGCAGTCGATAATCGTCTACGTCGTAGATCCCAAGTTTTGAAAAATGCCGCTTGACCGGTGGTACAGTAAAAATATATCTTTAAAAATATTCATTTTCCTACGAGACGGTCGACATAGCTGTATGCCCACCTTGCTCCTCGCTTTGTGTTTAAAATACCCGCAACTTCGATGGAATAGGGTTACAGATCTCACTCTCTCCATCAATAAAGTCGCTCCATTCCCTTCTTGTAAGGTTCAAAATAAAAAGAATCATTAATAAATATTTCACTCGAGTAAAACTACAGCAGAGGAATTTTATTATGAACGAAATAAAAGTAATAATAAGTTGCGTCAGGACGTAAATAAGGTAAGGTTGTAATATCACTATGTCTAATTTTGTAAAGAAAACATGGGGAAAGCATCGACATAAAATACACAAAATATAATAGAAATATTAGTTTCTGCGGTGAAATATCGATATGACCGTAGCGCTCGCGACGTGATCATGCAACATTGCATCTCCCATGCCATATGCTACAAGCGGTATTTTTTTATATTTAGATTGTGACCGAATCTCGTCAATACAGGAGGGATTCAGGTCGATAATGAAAATTAAACAGCGCACATAAATTGGTGAAATAATAATGCTGCTGTATTCTAAGTGACAACTAACAAAAGAAAACCAAAAAGAAAGTGAATATAACTAATTCGATAATGCAGAGCCAAAATAAAAACAATAAAGATAACCGAACTCGAAAATAAAGGGGGCGGGGGATGGCAAAGGAATAATAACAATTAAAAAGGGAGGAGCTGGGAAGAATGTAACGTAATAATGCCGAAAATAATAACTGAACTTACTAAAAATAATCTCGAATAACTAATTTTCTACGAATAATGCAAAATATAGGCTCAACTGATATCGCAAAATAATAGAAAGAAAATATACTACTGTGTTCAAAAAGTAAGGTGAATTTTTTATTTAAACTTCCCGCGTTAACCGAATCGGACAAATGAATTTTTTTTTCAAGTTGGTAGGACTGTTAGTGACATCTGTGACAAATGACATGTCAATATCATCATTAGTTTTTAGTTTACGCTTGGTTTTGTGAACAAAGAAAAGTGAATTTGGCGATTTTTACGATGTCGAATTTTGTTGAGCAAAGAAGTGCTATTAAATTTTGCTTGCGGAATGAAATTTCCGCCGCTGAAACGTATCGAATGTTACAAAAAGCCTTCGGTGACGAGACTATGTCACAGAAAAATGTTTACAAGTGGTACAAATACTTCAAAGAAGGCAGAGAACGGGTTGATGATTTGGAACGCTCTGGACGACCATCGACGTCAATTGATGAGCAACACATCAAGAAAATCAAGGAATTGGTGCTCGAAAATCGTCGATTAACAATTCGAGACCTTGCCGACATGCTTGCAATATCAATTGGATCAGTGCAAGCAATTTTGAAGGATCATTTGTGCCTCAGAAGAGTCAAATCGCGTTTGGTGCCAAAATTTCTCAATTTTTTCGAAAAAGAGCGTCGCGTTCAAGCATGTGAATCAATGATTTCTGACTATCAGGACGTCTACAAACAAATTATTACGGGCGATGAGACTTGGATTTATGCCTATGATCCGGAAACAACCGATCAATCGAGCGAATATTGTGCCAAAGGTGAACCAAGATCGAAAAATCCATGCCAAATCGCTCAAAAATCAAGGTCATGTTGACAGTTTTCTTAGATTATCGTGGTGTGGTGCATTACGAATTCCTTCCCACTGGCCAAACTGTCAACAAGGAATATTATTTGAGTGTTATGCGTCGTTTGCGTGAAGCTATTCGCAAGAAAAGGCCAGAATTATGGAAAGATAACACTTGGATTTTTCACCACGATAATGCACCGTCGCACACAGGACTGGTTCTTCGTGAGTTTTTCGCCAAAAACTCCACTCATGTCGCTCCACAACCACCGTATTCGCCTGATTTAGCACCGTGTGACTTCTGGCTGTTCCCAAAGCTCAAGAGACCACTCCGGGGAAATCGTTTTGAGTCGATTGAAGAGATCAAACGTGAATCGCTACGCGTATTGAAGGCTATACATGAGGACGACTTTTTAGCATGCTTCAAAGATTGGAAAAAACGTTGGCATAAGTGTATTGTAGCTAGGGGGATTATTTTGAGGGGGACGAAATCGATTTGGAAGAATAAATAAAAAAAATTTATTTTAAAACCAAATTCACCTTACTTTTTGAACACAGTAGTAAAGCATGGATACTAACAGGAAAGTAAAGCGCGAATAATAATTCCACAATATAGCTTGAGTAACAGAAATGTCTGCAACAAGGCGACAATATAATTACAAAATTAACCTCGAGTGAGAAAACCAAAAAAAAAACACTCAAAGAAAAATAAATGCGCATTATAAGGCTCGAGAAAGAGTCGCGATGTGAAGCTCAACTGATACAGAAATGCGAATAACCGGGCGAAGCAATACTGCTAAGTGTAAGCTTAATTTGTAGTGCGAAATGGCAGGGCGAAGATATAACGTTAATAATAGTACCGCGATAAAGCTTATTTAATGAAGCGAAAATATGACTCGAACTGTTGATTTGGGCGCCAGACGGCGGAGCACCGTTTAAACAAAATGATTTCTCAAAAACTAATAATCTCGAATTAATACAGGTCGAGGGGGAGAGAAATGGGTGTCAATGGGCAGGGAAAACTCAAGCAAAAACTTACGGAATAAATTCAATTACTCAAATCATACACTATACAAAGGTACTATAATTATTCAATGTTACACTCACATATGCTATCGCGAGAAATGCTTGGCTCGAAGCTCTCGCGATTCTCGTCGTCTTCTTCCTCCGGGCCGGTCGTCGGTGATTAGCTGAGGTGGGAGAAAGAGAGAAATGTGCGCATCGGCTTTGGTCGGCGATTGGAACGGTAGGCGGCTTCGGCAATCTGGCAACACACATAGGCGGCAATGGCCTGGCTGGATCGTCGCTCGATAGTGTGTAGCTAGAATCTCAGCACACATCGTTTCGGCGGGTATTGGCGGTTTCTATATGGTATAGTGCTGCGTCGGCTGCTTTTACTGTATCGAAGGGCAGCTTTCCCCTCGCCTTTCGCCTCTTCAGCGCAACATCTCTCACCTTCTGGGGTTCTTTTTGGATCGTCGTGTCCATTGAAGGGTGTTGCTTTTTGTCCTCGAGCCTCGCGCGATAAAGGAAAGGAAGGGGGAGGGATCTTAATGCTAAAAATAATAATATAATGCTTAAATTAACGTATCGCTTATACCTATGGTGAGTGGCGGATTCGAACCGAGGCCCCGGCCGAACTGGTAACAATATTTTGTTACAAGATATTTACTACGCTACACATATGACACAACGTACGAGGCACGAGAAGTCGTATCGTGTCTTCTGTCCTGCGATATCGATATTTTGTGAAAAAGCCTAACCGATCTTGAATTAAACCATTAGAATTACGTTTCCTATTTGCTTATAATGCCTTTTTTGAGAATGTACTTAAATAATTGAGTTTTAGTGATTTTTGGTGGGAAATGACGTAGAACTTGGTGGGGTCGCTTCAAGCGGGTCTGAACTTACAATTAGACAAAATGTATACTACTGGATTGCGTATTTTTTATATTTTCTATTGGGTTCCCGAGTTACAGAAAAAATATATATAGTGGTTAGCAATGCCTGCAACAAAGAAACCTCTATCCATACTGGAGTTAACGTTGCCACACCCAACGACGCCGAATTTTATCTATAACTTGTTAAAAGTAAATTTGGCACAAGCTACGTAAGGAGAGTAACGTTAACTTTTCAAATGAGTGAATCGAAGTTCAATGTGAAAAGGGACTTAAAAATGAGTTACTGTTGGGTTCCTGATTCCAAAGAAACGGACGACAAGAAAACGGATATCTTGTTTTACTTGTATGTACAGGATTTTTACATATCCGTATGCACCACAAATCGACGATGTCTAATCAACCCGTCAGACGCATCCCAAAAAAAGATTAAAAAAAACTTCTCTAAAAATCAATAAACAAAGCAGCTACGAAGTATTGTCTATATTTGTTGTTGCCTTTTTAAAATCACGCATCACTATTTTCATGCATAATAAAATATATTATTCTCGGGTATCAAACCATGTTTGGCCGTATAAACTATAAACTGACGTTCGGTGTTCGAATGAAGTATAGATCACTATATACATCACTCATCTCCTATTCTTTTCGCTCAACTCAGCAAGAGCCCTCACCATTATGGTCAATCTAGTAATATATGATTTAAGAGTCATCGAGCACACGTGACCAACTCAGAATCGAGGGTAGCGTCTCTCGCGGAAAAAAAACACATTGTAGCTAGCGCCGCTTGTGGAAAGTGTGTCAACCAAAGCATCCAGCGAAAAATAACAGTTATCGGTATTGCAGGATGTAAGGATTTCAGTGGCGGGCCATGGTACATGTGGGCCCTGGTCGCCCTGATTGATCCTCTAACCAGAGCTGCTAGAAAGCGGCCGCAGCAGCACGACGCACACAAGCGCACGCCCGTGTACGTGTGACCACCCGAGCTCGTGGAGCATCGGACAATAGAAGGAGACAGATATATGACTGTCTGTCTCTTTCGCTCTCGCTCGGCTCGGGCTGCTCGCGCTGCTACTGCTGCTAGTGCTCGGGCTGTCGCGCGATACATTTAACTCTGACTGAGACGAGCGCGTAACGTATGTTAATTTGCGGTCGATGATAATTCGAATCCACACAGTGACAAATTTTTTTTTCAGCAATTATTTCATTTTACGATTAATTAATTATTGTTATTTTATATTTTACATAATTTTGCTATTTCTTGTTTTATTACGTATGTGATACGGGCCATGTTATACCTCATAAAAACCGTATCAGTACTATTGCTGCAAAGAATGGACTATAAAATGTAATGGTTGCTTAAAAAATTTGACACAACGAGAACTCGAACTGTCATCGGCCGCGGATGAGAGATATAACGCGCACGCTTCACTGATTATCGTTGTTAAGCTGCATTAGCAAATTAAGATACCCAAATTTGATTGAAAGCTTCTGAAAACTAAAAATATGACAGTTAATCCAACCAACCGCGTTAACGATTGTTGGAAGAACTACCAAAAGAACGCAATCCATTCTTGGCCAACGTGTACGTTATTTTCTTCTTTAGTATATATATATATTTTTACAATATATGTGCAGAATGTACATAGAAGCGAAGTTTGCCGAAGTAACGCAGTTGACTTCGTTGTAATTCAGTCCAATACTTGACTGAATTATTATCTTAAACGACCCAACGATAATTGATCGTTCGTTTTAAGTTGTGCTGTTTGCATTTATTTGAAAAGGATAACGGTGAGTCTATATACATTTATCTCTTTTCTCTTGAAAAGTATATTAATAAGCCATTCATAAACATTAAGAATACTTTAAATTTCCTTTTGTTTACAATAAGTTAACAAAAAAAGTTTATCGAGTTTTATGGAATTTTTACTTGACATGTGTCGCTGCAAGATTGTCTTCCACATATCGTCGAAATTAAATTTAGAAATGATCTTTGCATCAAAATTGACAGGTAACGCAAATTGCTGTTCTTATTCATTCTTCATCAAAGCCACCAGTACAGTTCTCGTTATGTATGATAGTAACAATATTGAAAAAGGAGATCTATTTTCATATTTGACAGTTCAATCCATGGTATTAACTTTACTACAATCTTTCACGTTTATATTGATCAATTTTACAAGTTGCGAATATTTATTGTCTCAGGATCTGCGTATCAAATGAAACATTTAAATTATGTTTTGTTCCACAGATGTGTAAATTTTACTCAATAAAAACAGAATTTTCTTCTTTCAGGATCATGAACGACATGTTTATTTTTAACCACATAAAATCCTGTTTTATTACTATTTCGCTGAAACAAATTGCAAAATAGTAAAACAATGATCTGAAATATATTGAAAATAAAAGATTAATTTATCCTTTAGGAGCTTTTCTGACAAAAAGAAAAGTAATTACGATAAACAAAAGTGTACGAAGTATATTTTTTCAAAAAATAGTTTTAGAGTCAAATTTCATAAGCCAAAAATCATAAGCTGTTAGGCGTTCTAAAGATAAAACTCAAGCAGGAATATTTCTATTTCAAAAACGAAGTATAATAGAAAAATGTTGCTATCATATCAGTCAAATCTTCCTTCAGGCACCTAGCCACTTTGTAAGCCATTTTTAGAAAAAATACACAGAACAAACATGAAACGTATACCCAAGGAATACCTGAGAAACACTTAACTGTCAAAATTATATTATTTGAAGTCAAAATGATGTCATTTAGACTGTGATGTATTCCTTGGGTATATGCACTGTTGACATAAAGTCTATGGAAATCTATTTAAACAATTAATTCTCCTTGCAGAAGTTGAGTTTTCGTGATTAAGCTGTGCATACTAAAAGTAAGAAAATTCCATAAACATTAAGTTCTACAAAGAATATCGTTACTTGGAAGGAATATATATTAAAAGAGCTTATAGAATATACAATAGGTACTCTAATTTAGAAAATGCAAATGTTTCTCGGTGTACATTGCATTACAGTCTGTGGCATAAAAGCATGGGCAATATTGATGAGAAATGACAAACAGATTATTATAACATATTTGCACGCCAGTATCTCAATTTAAATATAAATGTATAGAATAACTATTCCGGCTAGTACTTTTTTATGACATTTAGATTAGTATTTTTCAGGACTTTGTATATCCACACACAATAATAATGTTGAAATATATACTTAAAGAATTGTTTCACTTCTAAACCATTTTTTCATGGTTCACACAAGTATTATAAATTATATAATACGTCTTATAAATATTTAAAATATTTCAAGAAAAATGTAAAAAACTGTTCCTAACAAGAAATATCATATTTTAAAATGTAATAATGTGATGAAAAAACTACATGGAACAATTTGTTATATAGCACTTTTTAATTGAACGTTTCTCAAGTGTTTTTTTTAAATAGCTTATTTTGAAATAAATATTTTCCCTCATAAAAGTGAACATTATATGAAATAAAATCAGCAATATTCTTAAAAAAATGATAATTTATAAATGTGATGTTTAATAAATCTTTTTCGACAACTGCTTTGTAGTAAGAGGAAATTGGAAGAATCCTCTATGTTTATAAACAATTATTGAGATATTTTTAGCGAATAAAATGTATATCGGCATCGTTATTGTTATCCTTTTAAAACGTTAATACGGATACTACGAATACAACAACATACAAATGAACGATAATTGTTGCATTGCCTAGGATATTAAATATTCTATCGACTATTGGACCGCATCACGGAATAAACTCTATTACTTCGACAAACTTCGCTTCAATGGAGAGATGCATGCGACATAATGCACATAAAAAGTATTATGTTTGTTGTTGATGCTGATATGTTGCCAGGGCGCGTTTGTAACGTTCATGTAGTGGTGAGTAAGCATTTTATCAAGACGATACATCGAATATATAATATTATCTGCATGAACAATAGAAGTTGAAGAGTTAATTAAAAGAAGAGGATCTGTTCGCACTGTCGCTTAGCACAACTTACAAGAATCAACGTAGAAATGTGTCATTCATTACTTTTGTATAGATAATTCTTATTATCACCCAATCCGCAATTTGTGCATTGGTGTTTCTTCAAGAAACAAGAGGGAGTAACAATGGAAATTATTTCAATTGAAGCGCCCAAGAAGACTAACAATTGTAATCATCGCTCCGTGTGGATTTTTCATAAGAAGACGGATAACTACGCAAAAATGAAGACTGCAACAACCTGCACGCAGATTATATGAAATGTAGTTTGCACATACAGTTCATAATGTAAGACAGCGAGGCCAACATCAAGATACATTACAGGTACATACATATTGTACGTGAGGATATACACTATTTTTGGTGCGATTTAATTTATTGTAGCACTTTTGTCAAGCAAAACAGCTGCATAATCTCATTGGATGTATCTGACAAGAAAAGAAATAGCATAAGAAAGAACCATGAAGAATTATGCATATATATCCTACGATAAACTTGCACAAAAATCGCATGCAACGTTATACAAACATCCAAGGAAACAACTTCGAGAAAACATGGAACAACCTTAGGACTACGTGATTGCTATGAAAAGAAGCACGACGTTTAATTCAAGAAATAAGAGACACCCTATTATTGTCATTTATAGACACTCGAATATAACTAAATCGAGCAACGTGAAGTGTATAGATTTCGTAACGTTTAGTGACATACATTTATGCTAAAAAGATATTCAATTTTTTCATAAATCAAATGTTCACATATAAAACGAAATATTTGAAATCGCAATCTTCAACTTTTCTCTTAGTTGCAATGCATATCATGCGAAAATGTTTTCAATAAGAATGTGCAATAAACGCTACTTTTTATAGGAGAAGAATCTCCTATTTCATAATGTGCAGTCTTATGAGGAAAAAGCGTAATTATAAAAACACTAAACAATACAAACTTAGTTTTTAAAAATGCTATTTGAGAATTGTTAATTTTTTTCATATATGAAAACGTTCACAAATATGATATTTCTTGCTGGAAACAGCATTCGATTACATGTATCAAAAAATATTTAAAGCAAAAAAGAATAATTGGCGAAGCACACACATACACCTAAAAACTAGGCATGACGTCCGAGTTGGATCAGTGTGTACATGATTTTTGCAACCGACGTTTCGTGAAAATTTCTTTTTACTTTACTTTTTCAGGTTGATCCTAATTCAGATAAAGTGAATTGACATATTCACAAAACGCATCGGATTATAAATCAATAACATGACTTCAACCCACATGTCTAACCTAGTGATGCAATTTATTTACCGCAAAGAAACCACAAATTCACCGCGAAAGGGTTTGATACAAACATAACAAATTTTCTGGAAACCAAAAATAAAAAACTATTTATTTTGCACGGATTATTAAGCGTAATGAATAAATGCATAGTGATACGTGTTAAATAAATTGTATTTCATCTCCGTTGTCTTCAGTCAATTTTATTTATGTAATGTGTTTCGCTAATCTGGTGCTTAATTTCCTGTTATTACTTAAAGTATCATGTTAGATATAGTACGTGAAGTATGAACGCTTTATTCAATGTTAGTAATGAGAACTCTATCGTGCTCTTGCATAACTTTCCCGTTTCTATGAACTAACGTAAGAAAATATTAAATAATTGTTTGTTTTATTTATTGATACTTGAATATATTCCAGTTCAATGTATATATACATTACAATTTCCAGCGAACATCAAATAAGAGTAATACCATCAATGTCATACTTTCCTATTCGTTAATGTGATGTTACATATACGTTATAATCACAACGTTATACGTGATACTTATATACGTTATATTTACACTGTTGAGTAGGAAATTAAAAGATTGGTGTTCTATTACTGTTAGTTAGTCTTTGTTAGGTTGTACTTAGTCGTTTTTTTAGTCGTATTTGCTTCATTATAATTAACAATTATTAATATTTTCTTGATGATGGAAGAAACCACCACCTTCTCGCGGTTTCCGTCGAGCAACAACATGTACGTCGTACATTTATGCGATATTATAATAACAAACACATGTATATAATTAAAAAGAACATAACGTTGCTTTCATATAATTCGTGTTAATAAATTATTAAGTATATTGCCAAACATATGTATATACTAAAGAAGAAAATAACGTACACGTTGGCCAAGAGTGGATTGCGTTCTTTTGGTAATTCTTCCAACAATCGTTAACGCGGTTGGTTGGATTAACAGTTATATTTTTAGTTTTCAGAAGCTTTGAATCAAATTTGGGTATCTTAATTTGCTAATGCAGCTTAACAAAGATAATCAGTGAAGCGTGCGCATTATATCTCTCATCCGCGGCCGATGACAGTTCGAGTTCTCGTTGTGTCAAATTTTTTAAGCAACCATTACATTTTATAGTCCATTCTTTGCAGCAATAGTACTGATACGGTTTTTATGAGGTATAACATGGCCCGTATCACATACGTAATAAAACAAGAAATAGCAAAATGATGTAAAATATAAAATAACAATAATTAATTAATCGTAAAATGCAATAATTGCTGAAAAAAAAATTTGTCACTGCGTGGATTCGAATTATCATCGACCGCAAATTAACATACGTTACGCGCTCGTCTCAGTCAGAGTTAAATGTATCGCGCGACAGCCCGAGCACTAGCAGCAGTAGCAGCGCGAGCAGCCCGAGCCGAGCGAGAGCGCAAGAGACAGACAGTCATATATATGTCTCCTTCTATTGTCCGATGCTCCACGAGCTCGGGCGGTTACACGTACACGGGCGTGCGCTTGTGTGCGTCGTGCTGCTGCGGCCGCTTTCTGGCAGCTCTGCCTCCAACTCCCAAGTATCGTTGGTTCTGCGCCGAGTCGTATCCCACCGATCCATGTGTCCGGGTACAGTAAATAAACTTTCAATCGAGAAACCAACATAGATTCTACAGCAACATTGAGTCAGAATAAAAAAATGTCTTGTCTCGGGGCCCGATTTACGCTTATGCCTTCACGCCTGCTTATCCGCTTATACCGACAACCGTGAATCGCGAATCTACCGTCAGGAGCTGGAACTAACAATTAGATAGCATAGACTGCAATATGGCCGCGAACACGATTTTGACATATCCGTTCGTACTTTTCGGATTATCGCTTGGATTTGCAATGAAACAAGTTAGAATTTTTTTGTTTAAGTGCAGTGCAGTGGTAAGCTTTGCGGTCTGGTCCAGTGAAGTGTAGCAGATATGCGTGAAAATTGTAGTTAAATGAATTAATGAGTTCGCGAGAAAAGCGTCATGGCTAACGACAGCTGCCACGAATTTTCGATAATTTATTGTCTATGCAAAAAAAATTGCATGGAGAGACGGACCAGACCGTAAATCATACTAAACGAAAGAATTAATTTTTAATGTTTTTTTATATAATACTATTGTATTTTCGGCGAAATTCGAAAACTACGAAATCGTAGTTTGCTATTTGGCCACTTGGCGCTTCGTATGCCCTCGCTCGATGACTCTTAAGGATCTGGCAACACTTTGCTCGCAGTTTTAGAGAAACCTGTAAAGAGCGGGAGAAAAAAACTTTAAGGATGGGAAGTAAATGTTTCTGCAGAAAAAAATTAGTATCTTTCCTCTTTTGACGGTGAATGAATTTCGTTTTCGTCATTGTCCTCATTCGAAACATCAGTAAATAGCGCGTGCGCTTTTGCTCCTAGGTAGTTAAAAGCACGAATCTAGAGGCTAGGAGAACACTAGTAAAAACGAATCGTATGTATCGCTGTGATGCACCCAGTGCACCGATCGACGGTTTATATGAAATATTCTAAACGATACTAACATTCATCGGATACAATTCTCGATTTTAGGACATTTATAAATCCGGTTTTTTCTACATTGAAGGGACGTTCTATAACGATTTTCGTAATAGCAGTAGCAATGACAATAGTAGGGTGATAAGGGAATGGGCCGAGTCGCGTAACTTGGGTCCTTTCACGACTGCCAGGATGGAAGACGTCCGAATTGATTCTCTGTCTCTGAGATTCGGATATCCATGGGTCTACCAACATCAAGGCAATTGCGAGCATCTCATAGTCTTCAGCGATGCCAGGTAAAACACATTCTTAAGGGAAGATAGTACAGAAAAATATATTTTTTCATTTTAGACAAATGGAAGTACATTCAGAATATAATCTCGGCGATGGACTAATCTGAAATCCTTACTTGGCCTAATTCTCATTTGGGTGGATCACACACGATGTTACGTGATCAAGGACCATTGAGAAAAAAAAACCAAAGGGGGAACATCAGCTTATGCCACATGCTAATTTAAAAACCAAGTTGAACATAATTGGTTACTATCTGCGATGTTGAAGTATCGAAGAAAGAAATTTTATCGAATTTTAGAATATAGATACCACAAAATCCCTGTGGAAACATCGACTAGAACCACCAAATTAATGTTTTTATAAACTCTGAAGACTGATCTTATCAACATCAGGGTATCAGGTTTCGCATTAAAAATCTTCAAACAGAACAATTGACCGTTGTCTATAAGTACACACTAGTAAACGAAGGAGGACTGAATATTAGTTTATTGCCATTTCTGTATTATCTTCCAGAAGTATTGACATATTCATCAATGCCTTAGTTTTATTCGTGTTATTTTTGCTCCAGACTGTTAAACGTCGATGATGAGTTAGCTATATCTGCCTATCCAAGAATTCACCGACTAAAGCAACGTCGATCTCGTTGCTGCATGATGTGTGGCTTGTTTGCTGTACGTTGGATCACAACTGATAGCAACAGGATACCTCACAATCCTTGTTACCTGTGTGGAGTATGCTTTAAATCGTACAACTACATTGATGGCAAAAAAATCGGTAACTTTAAAGCGTACCGTTATCCACACTATCCTGAACTTATGCAGGACGAGCCTATATTGGCTAAAAGTAAGAAATCCTTGTAGCTTGAATTACATTACATTAACACATATAGACCGGCAAAAAATGTTTAATTCGGTTTATTTCTAAGTATTCTTTGTTTTGTTTCTGATTGTGAGATTAGTTTCATTAAATTATCTTGTGCACTCTTCAGGTGAGGATTTATCTCTAATGCCTTTTTGTACAGCATTTCAGCCTCTTTGTATTTGTTCCACCTATGATATAAGACTCCTGGAAAAAAAATATATTTCAACAAGAAATTGCAGAACCAATCACTACAACATTCCTATATAGCACAAACAATGAAAATTATGACTTGATCGAATACCTGTCAATTCTTCTAACAAGTGAGCAACAAAAGGATTTTTAAGTACTGATTGTTTCAAATTAGTTTTCTTGATTCCAATAATTTATCCAAAACAACTTAATAATTTTATAGCTCTGGATTAATTACCAACAGTTATTCGAACCGCAAAGCAATTTGAGTCCATTTTCATTCGAATATTATCCATTTTGTGCCGAAGTATTGAAACAACAGGTTTCAAAATGATTGCGTTAAGGTAGGTGCATTTTCAATATTAGCCGACATACGTTCAAAAGTGTTGATTTCGGAAAGTTCGAAAAAAAAAAGCAATAACGTTCGCAAGCAACAGTTGTTCTACATTGGCATAAAATATTTTGAAGTAATATTCCCAGGTGGCAGTTGCAAATTTGGTGAGTTTTGAAAGGGTATCATCATAAATTATTTGATACATGTGGATGCAATTTAATGCAATCATTTCATGAAGGATTTCTGCACACTTTTGCAACTTTGATTGCTAGGATCAATGCTCAGGAGCAATGGTTTTTGTACCTAAATTAGTCAAAATTGTGGGGTTTGTAGGATCTTTCGATTTCGCTTCGTTGAACTCTTTTTCCGCTTCTTCAAATTGTCCTTCTTTGCCCAGTATGTTCGCAATATTGAAATGAATAGTTGCGTCGCCTGGGATGAACTTTAATGCCTTTCTCGCCACCGTTAATGCCTCTTTCGACTTCCCTAAAAAATCGTAATAATATAATGTAAACAAAGAAATCTATAAGAGGTGGTCGACAAGATCGAAAATTTACTCAACCCATGTCGTGGAGCAAACGGATCCAGTTAACCCAAGCTCTCCGGTGATTAGTTTTTTGGGCAATTGCGTTTTGCCAGGCTTTCAGTGCTTTTTCATTTTCCTTGACTTCAAGAAACTATTAAATACAGTCATAAATTTTAAGAATTAGTTGTAACTTTGCTTATGCGGAGAAAAAATATTAACTGTGTCTACCAATTATTATCTGTATCTACGAATCTGTAAGTGGTTTGATCAAATCTATTGATTTACACATTTAATAATTGATAATCAAAACTAATCTTTTTCTTTTCATTCAAAATCCTTAAAGATGTGACAGCACGGTCTGCTAATCAATAGACTATACCAAATAAAAAATTCCAAACGAAAGTGCTGGCAGTACTCATTCACGTATACTTTAATGTTATTGCAAACTATAAAGATAATTTCCAAATTAAGCAAATTAATTAAACCGTTTATAGGCACATTTCCATTCTGTATTGTTAATTTGAATATTATTTAAATAATATAAGAACGGAATACTGCTAGCAAACTAGCGTGCTCGTAGATGCTCAACCAGAGATTAGTAGGGAGATCTCCAACGGGTCTGTTTTAGACGTGCCGATTTCGTTCTCACGTCTCCGTCAATGGTGCATTTTCATTCACACGGCGTTCCTTTGGGTACTGAAACGTAACAATGCTCTTTTTGATAATAAAGAGAATCCATGTGCTATTGATAATATGTTAATGTTGTAACCAAAAAACAAATAAATAACTTTTTTTTCTAGTAACTTATATTTGTCAACTAATAAACGATTCCTTGTACACTTGAAAAATTCATCCAGTATCTTTCCTACATTGCCAATGGTTTATTGTTTAATTCAAGTACAATTGATTTTTTATCCTTGCAATATAAAAACGGCTAAATCACAATTACGTTAATCCTAAAGCCGAATACGTAAAATTTGCGACAGCGATTGCACAGGGTGTAAATACTTTATTACAAGAGTGTGCAACTCCATAACGACGAAGCTGTTATTATTTACCATTTGTACGATCTGCGTCAAATACATATATCTTATATAATATATGTAGCTGACATGCTTGAGAATTCTTCAACGATTACAGCAACCCCATTCTCGATTCGATTTTCCATAAATATTCTTATTGTAAGGTAGAGGTGGTTGCGACTTTGTGTCCGCTTATACTACACATAAAACTTAGCCTTTCGTGTAAGTAAGTTGATCTTTGGAGGGGTCTCGTTACACAACCGTTGGCACGGCAGCATTGTTTCGTTGATGATATGATGGTTCGTTGGCCGCGTGAATGATTAGTAACTTCTTACGTTTCGGCCCTTTGTTGGGGACCCTCTTCAGAGGTATTTTATTGAAAGTCCATTGTAATATGGTTAAACCAATAGTGTTCCGACTCCCTGGTCAGGCGAGCATGTGTTATTGTTGATGACCGGTTTCTCCGGTCTTATTTTTTCTTATGATTCTATTGTTGTTCTTTATTTGTATTATTCAATGTAATTCGACCTGAGACACCGGCCAGTACGTTATTATGGCATCTAATTGTTTCATTGATATACGTCACCGGTTCACGCTTATCTTCAAACCACTTGACGAATAATAAAAATAAATATCCTACATGTAAGATATTTACATAATAAGGATCCTACATGTGCCCTTTTTGACAGCTGGCAATAGACTAAATATCCAATATGGTTAACACAGACAGCAACTTTTCGGACAAGTTTACCAACACAACAACGAAAAAATCGTGCGAATCGGACTAATACAACACGTAAAATTACAAAATTCCCGTTATTTTTTAAGCACACCTCGTATAAGGATTCAATTATGAGTGAATAAATGCAAATTTCTAGAACGAAATGTTATTATACTCACAGCACGTGGATCTCCGTCATTTTTAAATGAGAGCATTGTTTTGTTTCAGTATGCAAAGAGTCACCGTGTATATGAATGTGCACCACCCAGGACTTTACCCGCATCATCACAAAAAAACCAGTGTGCGCGCATCTGCTAGACCGGCTGCCGCCCTGGTGTACATAAATCTGCATTATTTACGGAGCTAATGCGCATGAAATCGTACTCGCTACGTCCAAGATTCAGATAAAGATATATTATATTACATTGACGCACAGGTCTTATGGGAGCATTTGGCATGATTTTCGGCCGGCTCCCCATCAACCGCGAGTACTGCCTGTATCAGTGTGCACCAATGCATCGCCACATGGGTAGCTCCGCCTGTTCTTATGGTACGAGCTATTCGTGGGCTGACGGCGCATCTCGATCACACTCACGCGCTTCTAGTGTTTGGAGCGGTGGTTCTTTCTCGCTCATACTCACGCACCGTTGATGCTTGAGACGGTGGTACGTTCTCGCTCGTAATCATGCGTACCTCTCCCATAAACTAAGCAGAACTCTACATGCAAATTGCTGTTTTCAATAGTTTATTGATTAATTATAGTACATGCCATGAAATTATAATCATTTGCAAGCAGATACAGCTGGCGTTGTAACTAAGCGGATTCACAAGTTTTCAGCTAGTTTTGCAGTTAATATAAATAGCGAATCGCCGGTTGAGTGATCTAAACCGCGTTTCATTTTACATCTAAAACTTTGAGATCCCAGTTCGATTCTGCAATCTTATATCTGAATTTTTTCCCCTAAATTTGGGAAAAGATAACAAATCGTTGAGTGGTATTGTTTGTCCTTTCATTCGATAATTTTCTCGATGTTCGACGCTAGTTTGCTAGTGGACTGAAAATTGTGATGAGAGGATGAGTCGTGAAACGTGACAGGTAACAAAATAACATGGCGTGCTGCTTACCACAATAAGTATCCGATATATTTGAACTAACTACTTGTATACAAATAGACCGTGGAAATATCGGTGAGTACGATGAGAAAGTTCGATGCTAGACAGTTATATTAATTGATTCACACACATTCGTGTGACGCGGCAACAACCACGCCTTGAGTACGAGATAATGATGTGCCACAACAGCTTTTACACTTAAGTTCAAACTTTTGACCGAATGTAAATGTACTTGAGAACATGCGATGAGTAAACGTGAACACTTGAGATTCAGATACGATGAGTAAACGTGAATACTCGAGATTCACATACGATAAAACCAAAATGAGTCTAACGACGTCGTCAAGCGAAGTTACCGCTTGCGGCTACAGCTCTTCCGGGGCGTGATCGTCGCTAACCACACGAACTATACGTGTCCGTACGGCGCTACCCGGTTGCCAAGCGCAGCGTGCCAGCAACCGAGAGGTACCACTGCACGGCAGATACGCGCAGTTGATGCGGGAATGAAAATTCCATAACACTCTTTTTCTTGCGTGTATGTGTCTGATTTAATGAGGTATTACATCTATTGTACTTTTATCGGATATTTTGTAGGAGGTATCCCGAGCGCATAGATTGTTGTAACATGAATAATAATAGTTCCTATCAACATATAACGAAATGAGTACAGCTAAATGAAAGTTATACGCGTTCTCTAGAAATGCCGTCTTTTTACGATTTGTAATAATTACCCTCACTCTTTGGGATTTGATCTACAAGAGGCATAAAGATTTTTTTTTATACCACCTATTGAAGAAAAACTTTTTCAGCACAAATTGCAGAAAACAAAAAGATGGTTAAATTATATTTCTAAAAATTTACAAAAATCGGGTGCCGGATATCAAAATTGTTCAGCCATATCCCAGAGTGGACCATCGTGGACCATGATAGCTTCTATTGGTTTCGATTTTTATGATTTCGATAATAAATTAAAAATATTAAATCGAAAGTTGAAAAATCCGGGATGTCATTTTAAACGTTTTTTTATGTGACAGGGGAGTTTTAAGAACTTGGTAAAATTTTTTTAAACAGAACGCCAATTCTTCGTCCCGAAACTTAAAGTTAAATAATGATTAAGAAGAGGCTGCAATTAAAAAATCTGATTTTTTTTTTTTAATTCTGCGTTAGATGCACACATTTTTAAGCTTCATTTCAAAGTGTTCCGAGGCTTCTACCACCGTTGTAATGTAATCCATATAAACAAAATCGAATTAAAAAAATGGCATGTTATAGCTCCAATATCATCTATAAATAAATTTATAATTATTTTGTTCGCGAATTTAGTAGGATGTAGAGAAAGCGGACTGTAATATATTTGAGAAATAATAAAAATCGGTACACAGATGTAGTTTAACAGTGGCGTTTATTGCTCTACCTGTCAAATGCAGTGGGAGATAATACACAGAAAAAACACATAATACATAAAAAATGAGCGCAAAAAAAAGAACGAATAGAATAATGAGTTTTGTGTTACCGCACACGATTATATAAATCGGTGAGATAAGGTAAGATGAGCTGTAGTACGCCGGCCACGCGGTGACGCAGATGCCGAGAGCACGACACAGTGAGCCTCGATGCTGATGCACAGATGAGCCGAGTTCTATGTATCACAGTAATGATGATCTGGATAGAAGTGATGTAACACTGTTGTTCGGCAGAGTAGAACGATGAGAACTTTATAGTGATGCACAAAACTGAGATAACCACGCACAATTCACGAGGTGACGTCTGAGCAGCGCAAGAGAAATTCACAAGATGGCTGCCTAATTCGAAGCAGCCGTTGTCTAATAACGCTGTCGAAAAGCGCGTACGCGCAGCGACCTGTTGCATAATATTGAATAATAGTTATAATTTAAATAACTCTTTCACTCGTCTTCAAATAAAGTATTGTGTAATTATTAATTCTAGAAAAAACAGTTTTTTTTAAAAAACACATTCAACTTTGATTTACCGCACGTATTTCATAATATGTTGATAGGTACTTATAATTGTTCGTATTAGATAAATATTAGATAAAAGTACAATAGATGTAATGCTACATTGAATGAGACACATACACGCATGTAAAAAGGATTAACAATAATAATAAACGGTTCATGCGTACACACCGATACTGGCAGCACTCGCGGTGGTTGGGGTGCTCAATAACCGAAAATCGTGTCAAATGTTAACACAGGCTCTGTGCTTTCATGTAATATATCGTCTTAGATCGGGCGCGCCTAAAACAGGCCTGTTGGAGATCTCCCTACTAATCTCTGGTTCAACTTAGATTTTCGTAACGTACCTAACCTCACGCGACTCACAGCATTAATTAAGTGAAATTTATTTGGAACATACTAAACATGTCAAAGCAAGTTTAACCGTGAAAAATGTGGTATCTGTGTTGGTTTTTAGCCCCATCTTACCCGTTTCAAGTATATATATATGATTAAATGACGTTTTTAAAGCTCATTTGCAATTTTTTTTCGAGTTATTGAGCTTTAGCGGGTTGCATGTCATAACAACACGAAAGTAATATGCGAAAAATAGCACGGCAGAACATCTTTTCTACACGATGTATCTCTACGTAAACCCGATTTTACGTACGCAATTATACACAGCTAAACTGTACGCATACCAAACTTGGCAAAACAAGAATGTACACGCACCAAACTCGACATAGCAAAACTATAAAAAAGTAACTGGACACAACAAAACTGTACACGTAAAAATGTGTACACAGCACTGTCTTTATTGTATACATATTTGCTATGTCAAGTTGATGCTGTGTAGAGTTTTGCTGTAAACAATTGCATGTTTTAAGTCGGGTCTGTGTAAAAGTGCGTAATTAGAAACGATATCCCGCCAATAACACATATGAAAATAATGTACATAAAAACAGCACAACGATTACACAGTGATTACAACAACAATAACTCAAGTTCTATGTGTGCATCAAATTGAAAACTTATTTCACACAACAATTATGTTCCAACGATAATAAGAATGGATATCAATGGAATAATTACATGGCGAATGATGTATGTAGTGAATAAATGAAGATATTCTTGCGGAACCATGCAATCGAAAAAGATCGCTACAAGACTTGGTCTGGGAAAAAGTTCATGGTCTTTTTTTAGTAAAATTCAACTGGTTTTCTTATAGTGTGAAAATGAATTTATTTAAACCAAATATGCTCCATTATTATCGACATGGTTTCGCCATTTTTCGGGTAGAGCCATGATGCCATCGGTGAAGAACTTCTGTGGTTTCAGGTTGAAAAACTGAATCAAGTGGTTTTCACAGGCTTCTTTTGAAAGCAGCTTAATTCCATTGAGAGAGTTCTGCATAGATCGGAATAAGTGATAGTCAGAGGGTGCTATGTCTGGGCTATACGGTGGATGCATCAGAACTTCACAAGCAAGCTCTCGCAATTTTTGACGGGTCATCAAAGAAGTATGTGGTCGGGCGTTATCATGATGGAAGACAACACCTTTCTTATTAATCAATTCGGGCCGTTTTCTTTCAATTGCTTGGCGTAATATCTCTAGTTGTCCACAGTAGAGTTGAGAATCAATCGTCTGACCAACTGGAAGTAGCTCATGGTGGACGACTCCCTTCCAGTCCCACGACACACACATCATCACCTTTTTCGCCCTAAATCCTGCCCTCGCGAACGCTTGTGACGGCTCACCATCCCTTGTCCACGATCTTTGACGCTTCAGATTGTCGTACGTGATCCATTTTTCATCACCGGTTATGACACGTTTCAGAAATGGCTGTATTTCATTGCGCTTCAGCAGCGCATCGCAGATGTTAATTCGGTCAAGAACCAAAGAACCCATACATCGAGCTTCTTTTTGTAGCCAGCTTTGTGTAAATGGTTCAAAACAGTTTTGTGGTCAATACCAATATCGAAGCTCCATACCAATATCGACACTGCAGATATGCTTATATTGCTGGACTTTTTCAAGAATTTCATCAGCTTTTTCAGTAATTGGACGACCAGAGCGTGACTCATCGTTCACAACAAAATTACCAGAACGAAAGCGAGCGAACCATTTCCGCGCAGCAGATTTTGATAAAGTACCTTTACCGTACACAGCACAAATTTTTTCACAAGCCTGCGCGACGAGCGTTCTTCTTTTTGTCGTAATAATATTGCAAAATACAGCGCAATTTTTCATTACTTTTCTCCATTTTCAAACGCAAACAACTTTCCAACCACTGCACCAATTTCGATGTTTATACACTCAAAGTAACGCTCGAAGTGTCACCTTTCCAACGAGCGTTTAGTTGTGTCGCTGCGATCTGTTTCCTGACTTATGTGCATTTGATGCCATCTATCGGGAAAAACGCCACGAACTTTTTCCCAGACCCAATATATAAGTTTCTTTATTTTTATCGCCTTTCCAATGAAGTCAAAACCATCACTTTCTGTCACTGGAAAGTAAATTTTTGGTTAAAAAAAATGTTAACCTCAAAATACAAATTATTTCGGTATCAATTTTGAAGTATTTGTCATAATGTGTAAACTCCGCACAAAATAAAATTCCCGGGAGGCCCCCTTAAAGTTGCGTAGTAAAAAAATACAATTCAGGCGCAATAAAATATTTTCACACATTTTTTCATTCGATTCAAATTTTTATAGCGTACGAGCATGCGATGGCATTTACATCGTTTTCGAGTTAGTGGATGGTCCGTGCCATTTTCAGCAGTCCGTCGTCCGTGAAACTTCATCTACTCTTTGGGAACGCGATCGTATCCGTTGCGAAGGAATATTTCCTCAGTACAAGTTGGCGTTTAGCGTGCGGTATAACTGAGTGATATTTTGAAGTTTCAAAAACTGTATTTGCTTCTTTCAGAAAGGAGCTAAGCAGCAATATCATGCGCTTTCTTTTGATTAATCAGTTGTTTTCGTGAAATGATCGTTGGCCGTTTTAAATAATGCCAAATTGTGTCAGAATTTCATTCTGTGGTGTTGTCGCTTGCACAATGACACAAACAACTAATCTTTTCAACTTGCCACCTATTCCATCGGACGATACTGTTCCGCGTCTAGATCCAAAAATTGCCATTCTACAGGAAGGCCCAAATCATGTTCATAGTTTAAAAGGTAGGTAAAGTTGAACCTATTCTGTTATTGTTGGCCAGCTCCCTCCGTAGAATAAACTACGCTCCAGGGTTTAAATTTGCCTTCAGGTGGTCATTTATAATGCGTTGGAATATGTACCCAACGACGGTGTTGTATTGCAAATCGTCCGAAAGAATCGCTATTGTGGCATGTCGCAATTCTGATTCGTGTTTGTATAGTTGCACTGTACACACTGCAGTGTACACAGCGTATAGTTTATTGCTCGTTGTTCCGATGGACGTTGAATAAGAAATTCCTCGTCCTCCAAAATCTCGTTGCTGTAGTCAAGATACTGCGACAGCTGATAAGCGATGTATGCATGGTTCTTGAGCTTCTGAATCTTGCCTCATATAACAACAAACGTATTACTAGAGCGCACTTGAGCCTGCATTGCTGCTCGGTCGGCTTTAATCGAATTGTGTTATTGAACGTTGTCAATGTCTGCCTCATTCAATGCAATATTTCGACAAGCGAGTCGCGTTCTAATTCCAGGCATGCCTTACACTTTCCGAGATGGTGTGCTAAATTTTGTGCATCACAAGTAATTACGTTTATGAAATCTTCGTACATATTCAGGTGTAAAGTAGTAAACGAGTTTCATAAGGCGGGAGAAGTTAGCGCCGATTATTAATTTTTCATTCTCGTTGTATACACAAATACATACGCTATATCGGTACCACTGGCGCCGGCTACAATGCCATGTCATGATGGTAGCTTAAAAAATATTGAAAAACTTACAGGTAAATTTGGATACGCGTCCAAGTAGTTATTGAATCTCTTTAAGACGTTTTACTCGCCACTTCCTTACTATTTGTTTCTTGTTCGTAAAAGGATTTTATAGTTTACATGATTGACTAGTCCAATGTCTTGCGTTGTTTCAGATTAGGTGATGTAAGAACACCTTCAGAACGAGTTAAATTTACAGCTGTTTGTAATATTCAACGTGATGATTGAAAAAATCTTGCAGCTTTTCGAAGGCTCTAATTCTTTGGTGTCAGAGCAAGGATGCGATTTTCGTCTGATTGGGTTGTTGTTGGTTCTCAAAACTTCTTCTTAAGCTTCTCTAGAACCCTCCCAGGCCAGCTTGGGCAAGCTCCAAAAAAGTTTTATCAACAGCGACATGCCTGGCAGCTTTTTGGCGACATTAGAAGCGACATATCGCTATTTTAACTGGGGTAGACTATGAGTGTCTTGGCTAGTTTGAGTAGCATGACTGTACACAGCCTTAATAATATTATCTTGAGAAACAGACTAGTTGTCCGTTGTTTCAGCTGTTTGCCTTGTCTAACTTAAGTCCTTCAGCATTTGCAATTTTTTTACAAGTATATTGAAAGCTCTTCATAATATTATACATTTCTTTAAAATGCTCTCTGAATCCGAAACGATTGCAGTACCGAACAGCGAACGGCATCGCTTGTATTATTTTTTCCAAATTAGTTTTGAAGTTAATTTTACGAGTACAGCTGACGGAATACGCAAAAAACCAACGACTACGTTAAAATCTACGCACCTCTCTTTGATATCAATGCACATTGACAATTAGCACAGTGCTTGACACTGTAGGCAAAGTACAATACGCGTGATTTTGCCTGATAGGTATCTCGCGGTCAATGAGTCACGTGACCCAATACTGAATATTATCTTACGCAAAAGCCATCGTACGAAAGTAGTCTTTCGGACATCATCGAGTTAGTACATAAGTTTGGACAAGTAAATAGTGAAAGACAGTAGAGTAAAATTAAAGGTTGCAACCGATTTGGAGAAGGGGATAGGTCAACCAACTCCCATAAACTTGAATGCAAATCCATGGGATAGAAACCAATGGTGACATGGGAGAAAAATAATGAAAACTCGGAATGATAAAAATAAGGAAAAATCGCGGAGAAATAGGACCAAAATAACAATAAAAAAGATAACCAATCAGTCATAAACCGCCATATACATTGTAACATAGCAGAATATCAGGCGTTCATACGCTATGTCCTCCTCGCACAGCGGCTTCCAGCACGATCTCGCAGGGCCCCGATATGATTACATGACGATATTTTATTATTTTTTTGTACTTTATTTTTCTTTTATATCGTCGGACCGAAAGAGAGAGTTGGGGAGAAAAAGAAAGGACCCATCGGATTCACCGATTTTGGTCAGCTACGGGACCTTGCATCGCTGCATGCCACGTGGGAAGACACGGAGCCTTCTTCCGCTTTCCACTGTCGGGACTTGAAGTATTCTCGCTTGACAATCGTCTGCGGTGTCTATCGAGAGCGATCTACCTGTCGGACTGAGCTACACACATCTATTGCTTATTTTTATTTATGCGTTGTCCAGTTGAGGCGCAAGTCGTGTCATCTAGTCATCTAGCGACAGCAATTCCCCCAATTAGCCGATTTTGGCTCGTTAGGAGAGGATCGTAGTTCACGGGCACGCGTGCCGGCAAGTCCTCAGGGCTTTTTCCCAGTTACCGTTGAGCGAAGAGGACGTAGCGCACATTCTTTTGTCCCGCTTTACTTTTGGCGTTACGCGAACCACTACCGAGGCGAGAAAAAGGAGCGTTGTCTCTCTGGAGACTAAGTCGGGATCTATAATATTCCTATCCGCTACCGCAATAAAAGAAAGTGAGGAGAGAATCTTTCGACGTCATCTTGAGGGTTCCCGGATTTACGAAGAATATCGCAGCAGCATCGTCCCGGTGAGCTTTCTTTCTCTCTACGGTTTTTCGTCATTTTTATTTGCTGATTTATATGATCATTACAGTTTGGTCCTCGCGATTTTTGCATACCACGCACAGCGTATTATTCGTATCGGAACAGACTGCGTCTATTTGAATGTAACATCGAGATCGCTTGGCAGTTAAAGCCGAGAATAAGTCACTCCGTATTTTCTGTTACTTTTCGTTCGTTTATTGTAAAGTCGTGCGCGCGTTAGTACGTCATCCCGTTGTGGGTTTCGTGTGAGAGGAATTGTCACGTTATAGACCACGTTGCGTATTGTTGAGCTTAATTGACGTGTATTTGTTTTATATATTTATTTGACATATGTATTTCTTGTTTTTATTTATTGGACTTCACCTTATTAATTTCGGAAACCTGTGTAGTGCGTAATCGGCCTTCGTCCCGTATTTTGTACGTTGATGTGAGGGATTTGAACGGTTCAAGGCGTATCTCGCGTTGTTAAATCATCCGTTACAGTTTATTATATTTTATTTGACTAACGTTGATGACCGATCCGTTATCGGTGAATTATTAATTGTTATTATTATTATTTTAACTTGGGTTATATTATATTTATTTATTTCATTTATAATTCACGGTCGGAGGGAGATTCTCGGTACTTGTCTTTTCTGCGTCATATGATTTTCAAGTTTAAAGAATCGAACGATTAGAAACTTCGAGTACGTGATCTTCCGGCGTTCCGTGGTTGTCGAGTTGTTTTGTGTGTGTGGGATTAACCCGGCATAGGCCATATTCCGAGCTAAATTTTCGTGGATACCTATTATTTGACTTTATGTTGTTTGTGCTGACCATTCCTTGGAATTTCTTTCGATACGCGTTGATTCGAACCGTCAGGGATCGATCGAGATTTAGCGCATGGGAGTGTAAGAGAAGGAGTGAGTGCCGCGATAGCTTGTACTGCCGAAATAATTGAGCTTACAAATTGTTAAAAACCAGAGCTAATTTACGGGATATTTTCTGTATATTTTTCTTTGTTTTTTTGTTGCGAAGTCAGTAGTCGTTTTGAATAAATAAATAATCTGACCTCATTTGAACGACCTGGACGTTCTACATCAGAAATGCTTGTACGGCTGACCTTTTTCAAAATCTAGAATCTTATCCCTGCTCGATACTAATTTTTTTCCATTTTATGTAAAAACACAAAAGTTGTTCGCTTTCAATGACTGTCAAACACAAACGGAATGACTCAATAGGCTGAAAATTGTACAGTAGACATTTGAAGCATGACATTTACGAAAAACAGCATTGATTTAATATTAGTGGCACCATCTCTTACCGAGGCCTGGTACTTTTCATATAACCCTCGTAGTAGCGGCATATTCAGACAATGAAAAGTAAGAACACATACGGGAAGCTACTGTTAAAGAACCTTCATCTCCAAAAAAGCTTCCTAATAAGTTAATCGACAAATTCCCAATTTCACGAGCAAACAGATTTTGGTCTAGATAATAATAACATTTACACGATTTCGTGTGGATCAAATTTTTTCACTGCGCAACTATTGAAATCATCATCCTGGGATTTGTTTGGCAGAGGCCGCACACAATGCTAAGCCCTATAAACTTAGTACTGAAATGAACGGTGTGTTTTTAGATTGAAAAATAGCTTTTTTTGTGACGGAAAAATAATGTTTATACTTTTATTGCAAAAACGATACAAAATTTTAAAAACTGGATATATATATAATAGAATGAATATATAATTCATACATTGTTTGAGCACCGAATAGTTTCCACGATACATAGAGTTTTAAAAAGCTGCAACTTGATACTTGCAAAATGCTTCCTGGAGATTCCGCATGATGCTCAAAGTCCTCTCTATGAGGAACTATCTTTCTTAATTTTGGCTTCCTCATAGAGAAAACTTTGAGCATCGTGCGGAATATTGAGGAAGCAATTTGCAAGTTTTAATTTGCATTTTTTTCAAAATTTGCGAAATAAATCTAAATTTTTTAATGTCCAAACCGTTTGACCGATTCTGTCCAAAATTGATAGTAACTTTACTTTTATAATACTCTATTAAAAAAAAAAAACAGCACAATATCTTGAAATTTGCAATAATTAGACGGATTAGACGATTTTTCGAAAAATTAAAAAATGTATAAAATCTGAACCGTTTGGCCAATGTTTCTCGAATTTAATACGAACCGTTCTTTTATAATACTCTATTTATATATTTAAAAATTGGCCAAAAATCTTAAAATTTATGGAAATTAGAGCGTTCAGATATTTTTTGAAAATTTGAAAGTACCGCAAGATGTGTAATTTTTGAGTAATGTCAACAAAAAAATGCAGCGAATCAAGAAGTTGTATAGATCAACATATGTGCGAAACGGAAGCGCTGTAGCACAAAACGTTCTCGAGTTAAAGACGTTTCAAATTTACAATGCCAGAACATACATACATATAACATACATACATACATACATACATAACACACGCACATACGAGTACATACATACACTCACATACATCCGGACATTTGTTCTAAATATGATTTTTCGATGTTTTTGGGACATTTTGAACACGATTAAAAAAAATCGAATTTACAAAAGTTATCGATGTTCAAAATTGATTTTTTCCTTCATTACATTGACAAATCGATTAATCGAAAAAAGCGGGTAGAATATGTACTGTCATTGACTATGTTTTCACCGAACGGGTTCAGCGTGAGTGCAAGAGAAAAGTCCGCTTGTTTGTCCCTCTCGCGCTCAAGCTGAACCCCAACTTGACCCTATCGTTATCGGTGGAAACATAGTGTATGACTATGTACGATTACGGTGATGAAAAAAAGGGTGGCTGGCGATAAGGATCGAATTTTTGCTGTAGACGAGGGAACCAATTTTTCGTGCAAAGATCGGATATAAACAGCGTTGTGAAAAAAAAGCGTAGAATTTATTGTCATTAAAGCTTTATTATCATAAAAACGCTCCATTGTTATCATTGATGGGTTCAATGCAGTTTTACGTTCTGTACTAAGTTTCTGTACCTGAAAAAATAATCAACTGTTATCGAAGCATGAGTATTTATACCAATACTAAAAATGGAAGATTTTGTAATACAAGATTGAATGAGAGGTTACGGATACATGAAAATAATAATTTTGAGCTGTAACACGTCTATATACTTTATCACTTTGTTTCTCTAAAAACATATAAGCATATAATGAATATAGGAACATATAATGTATCACAAAAGAGGAACTAAAGTAGTTGCAGGCTGCAAATACATAAATATAGGAACCTATAATGTATCACAAAAGAGGAACTAAAGTAGTTGCAGGCTGCAATTACGTAAATATAGGAACCTATAATATATCACAAAAGAGGAACTAAGACCGTCCGAAACCCCAATCTTCTCGTGTGAGCGAGCTGAAAAACAGCAGCTTGTTCGAATGCTCACCGGATAGTCTGCTTCGATTGTCCGCTTTTATGTCGCTAGATTGAAACGCGAATTTCATCGATGACCAATACTAGAGAGGGTCTTCATAGCGCTTGATGTTCGGCTGACTCAAATACTGACATATTTCGACTAACATCTTCGCTATGCCTGTTAGAGTCAGCTTTGGTCGCGATCAAGTGATCATGATGGCCCCAGAGACTATTCTATTCCGTCGGTTCCTCGAGTACTTTTGTAGTAGTCTTTGTAATTGAAACTTCGTCGTTCTTGATGAAATTATTGATTCGAGTGCTATATTTTTTAACTTTGGTTGCTGACAGCCGACCCATTATCGTAAGTAATTGGATACGATTGAGCTTAGTGATAGTTTTTCGGTTGGGCACAGTGGGTCGTGGAGAAACTGTTTTCATCAGCAATTTGAAGCCCTCGTTATGCATAGTTGATAGTGGCATTTTGTCATGCGTGATCATAACCAAAATAGCGTTGGTTATTTCGTCCAAGGCCTCCTCACCCTCTGTAACAAAAATAAGATTTTTCGCAAAATGGCGAGAAGTCCAAATAAAACAATTTACTCTAAGGTTTGCATACCTAGGAACGAATTTGCACGCTCGAATACCTCGTCGATTCTTGTTAACTTTCCGTGCAATAATAATTTCTAGTCATTTTCGTTTTTTTTTTTGTTAGATTTATATATTATTCGCATTTATTCATTATTTATTGATTATTGATTATTCATTGATTATTTATTCATATTCATATTCATATTATTATTATTATCCATTTGTATGCATCTTAAATCGTTATTCTCATTTCTTTACTTTTTATACTTAGTTATTCATTGTTGTACCTGTTGCTTCATTTTCATACGTTTTCGCTGCGGAGGATCATTATCATTAACCCGATTTGTCGCTAGATTCGGAAGCTGCACTCCATTTATGGATTTGTGCGATCGATGCAGAGCAAAACCCCGCAGGGCATGGCTCCTCCTGCCCTCCTTGGCGTCAGGGCATGTCTAGACCAGTCCCGCCCCTTCCCCACCCATGCTGCATTCTCATTGGTCGGTCTTTTGGTGCAGAGGGGGCGTGTCTGCCCCCACCACTCCGTTCTCGATAGGTCCCCCACAACCCTCACCACCCTACTTCCATCCCTGATTGGTCCCCCAGCAGCTCCCACCCCTAGATCCCCTATTCCAGTGTTTTGATTGGTTCTTGCTCCCCCGCGCCATCTGGCGGCTTTTGACCCATATTATTCGCCGATGAGCCATCTACTATTAGTAATCGTGTTACCGACAGTCGGTAAAGTAGATCGAAGGTTGGCAGCCGGATAAGTAGAAAATGTAGCGGCGATCGGTAAAGTAAATCAGTTGCCAATTGTATCATAGGTTGTCATGTAGTTGGCATGTAACCGACCATCGCTAGAGCAGATTTGGGACTTACGGAAGATAAGTAGATTGGGTCTTACGGTAAATAATATTGTGTACCCATCCACCGGTTAAACATGCCTCGTCGTCGATAACCGAGCCTCCTCCATAGCTTTTTTGGTTTATGAATATTTTTTTTTAAGAAAAAAATTTTTTAGTGAATATAAATTTATTTTTAAAAACTTTTCAACTATTTATAATATTAATGGTACGTGAAAACGCTCGTTATTTTTCAGCTACATAAAAAACTGTTTTATTTTGCCATTTTCGTATAAGAAACTGCAGTTACGGCGAAATGATGGTGTACTGTTTATACGTGTTTTCGTACCCGATTTGTTGTAATGTAATAGTGCTCTACTTTGGTGAGATTCCAGCGATTCTTGCAGCAGTCGATCACAAGTAATAGTATTCATTATGATTGGAAAGAGAGCCAAAGATGCTTTCACCCGGTTGTTTCCTTTTTAACTAACCTTTTCCCCGCTATTACGATTGTATATATATCTTGCGTCTCTTTGATACCTGTCCTAGCTGAATATGAAAATGTGTGTGACTGATGGAGGGAACTTTCAAATAATATCAAGACCGAAAATACAAGGCTTCGAATTTATTCATAGTAATTTCAAATCGTTCTGTACAAGTTTGTATATACGTGTTTTTATTATTTGAAAAAATTATATAAATAAACAGGCATATATTAAATGTTTTTACACACATACATATATACAAACTACAATGATATTCATAAAAAATAAAAATAATTTACAAAACTATATACATAAACGTACGCATTTACACGCACTCACTTTACCTATATTTACATTACATACAAACATATATATACAAAGTGACAAGTACAAAAACACTCGTGAAAAATGATCTACAAACTATATACATAAACGTGCACCCACACGCGCGCGCGCGCTATTTACATATTCATGCATATTTACAAAGTTTATATTACATAGTTGTTTCTAGCCATCATCAGCATCGCTAACTTTAGGTTCTTTCCAATCCAAACGGTAATGATAATCTGTGTGTAATATGGCGACGTTTACGGCATACGACACGACAAGTTTTGTATATTGTACGGGTGATGACGTTGTGGAGGGGCGTTCTTTGAATTGATTTGAATTTTAAATTAAGTGATGCATTACTAAACGACGGCATTTCTGATTTTATAAGTTGACTTATTGAGTTAAAATCAATTGTTTCTGAGTTTTTATAATTCAAACTTATCCCTTTCATTTTGCTAACAGTGTCCACCACCGTTTTGGGATCCTCGGTAGTCGTAACCATATAACCATAAAATGTCGGACCTCCGGAGACGAACGAATTGATATAAGCGTCCGGAGCCACTGATATCAATTCGTTGGTCATGTCACTGAGGAGATTACCTACCGAGGGCAGCCAAGCGTCATCACCAGTACTCACGTAAATAACGGAGTCCGCGTCGTAGTACAAAACCCATCTGTCCAATAGCTCGAGGTAGCTATAAAGTTTCAGACAAGCAAAAACCGTTGTAATTGCAGCGATAACCACACTAGTTAAGAGGCTAGAGATGATAGCCTCGTCGCGAAATGCCCAGTTTAAATATAGCAAATCGTCGTTAACCGGTAGCTGGCGTTGAATTTCTTTCTCATTGTATTACAAATATAACAACAGCTTCTCGCCAGTTTGAATTATTTCCGTGCGCGTTAGGTTATCCCGCTGACTGAACTAACCCCAGAACGAATTTAAGCAAAGCTCAGCAACTGAGCGTAAGCTCTGATTACGCGTAATGTTGCTACCGTTCAGCCGGATACCTTCCACGCGTTCGTAATAATCTATGTATTCCTCGCGAGACGCTTCGTCGATACAGTGCTCGGGCCACCCGCTTGCCTCCTGTTTAATCTTCGAAGATGTATTTACATAAGCGGCAAACAGGCCACCCTCGCGTGTATCGGGATTGTACATTATTGTTTTGTACGCCCAAATCATCGAAATTTTAAAGATTTTATACCCCATATCTATTGCCTTCCGCACCTCATCCGTCACCCAGGTACCGGTGAAAGCCCTGTCATCAGGGTTCTCATGAATGCACGAGTCTTGAAACATAGACTCGGCACACTTACGGCACAAGGCAAATAGCAGTCTCTCGTGCATTCGAACAGGTAGCACGGGGTAAAAAAGGTGGTGCGGAGGCAATATGGTACACTCGACCACGCCGTTGACCGTTACACCGAGAGTATCGAGTGAACCCCCCAACAAATCGTCGCACTCGGTACCGATATATATATTCGGGTGCCCCACAGCGTAGCAGCACGATAGCTACTAAACAAGCTTGCAGAACAGAACCTTGTAAATTATTTTCTCATTATTTTACACTGCCAATTTTGAAGAAGATAACATTGTTGTAGACGAATAAATAAAATTCTTTCCCAAAAACGAAAATTTCCGTTATTTTTTAACCCACATCGTAGTCCGTTTTCTAACATGAATGATCCATTTAATGAAATCTATAGGATTACAAGTCAAGAGTAACATGTCATTATTGAATTTCAAGTCTTTACTTAAAAACTGTGAATGTGAAAGTTTCAATACTATGTCTACGAGCATGTATATAATATCGATTTTTTATGACTCGAGAAAAAGTTAATAAATCTACCAGACCAGATTTACGATACCAATCTGTGATAATGCTATCATTTTCCCTAATTAATAACAAATCCAGGAATGGTATTTTATTATCTTTCTCTTTCTCAATAGTAAATTGGAGTTTGGGATGCTGAGTATTCAAAATTGTTGAAGTTCGTCGAATTTGATTAACGAGCAAAGAGATAATCACGTCGTCTACGTGTCTTTTGAAAAAAATTTGAGTTTCATGAAGTTTTGACAAGCACCATTCTTCTCAATCAGCCATAACTATGTGATACAATATTGAAGTTAATGGAAAGCCCATAGAAAGCCCAGAAATTTGTTTATAAATTTTATTATCAAAAGTGAAATAAGTAAAAGACATAATTATCTCAGTTACTTTTTTAATTCTACTATAACAGGGCTCTCTTTAAACAAATACCTTCTTTTTCGAGATGGTTTAAAACTAATTGTAAAGAAACATTTGCTCAAAGAGAGGCTACATTTAATGAAACTAAAATGTATTAAGTAGGTAAAGTGAAGTGCGTAAACAATGATTTCAGAGAAGAACTGTCATTCACATTAGAAATAAGACTCTTAATAGGCTTCGTCAATATTTTATGAATAAAGTCAACTTATTTTGTGTGTGGGACAGTTGATAGACGAAGCTATTGGCCTCGTTGGGATGTTCAGTTTATATATTTTTGGCAAAGTATACATTCTAGCTAAATTTGTATTATGAGGTCTTAAGTAATTATTGTTTCGTTCATGCATTTTGATCGTTTTCAGATATCTAGACGTCTAGTAACTAGTATGTATACAATTTTTGTTGGATCAGTTACCATAAACTTGTAAATAATTTTTATCATTTAAGAGTGAAAGGGATTCTTGTATTAAATCAATAGACTTTAGAACAATAGTGCTCTTCACTTTATCAGCTCTGGTGATTTTTCTATCAGGGTGTAGATATAAAGATATCTTAGTATCAATTCTGATTTTACTAGTGTCTTTTTTGTGTTAGCGCAATGTATGTTATTTCAAATATTAGTTAGTGAGCTTCTCGCATTATTTTATTCACTCTTGTTTTTTTTTGTGTATAAGGAAGAGTGAAAAATGTCGGTGCCAACGATAGGAAGAGTTCTATGTAAGGTGGAATACCTATACTAGATAGCTTGATCAATCAGTAATTTATAAGCCTCTTGTTAGAGTTGTAAGTTTTCTTAATGTTCAAATGGTCGTGAATGAGTTAATGAAATAACTATTTGCTGTTATGTTGGTGTTGCGATAAATTGGGTTACTATTATTACATATATTCGTACTATAATTATTTCCATTATTTCTGTTGTTATTGCTAATATTATTTGCATTCGTGTGTTGAGTACCCGTCAGATGTGTGATAATTATTTCTATTATTATCATCTCATGATAAGTTATATTGTATGACATGGTCATTATTCCGAATTGTCGAGTAAATTATATCTCTGTGAGAACAAGAGAGAGTAAATAATCTCTACTACCGAAAATAAAGTTATGCATATGAAAGTTTTTGGTACAACGTGATCGTTGAAGTTTTTTGATAACTATTACGTACTTCAAAATATAACATAGTTAGCCTTACTTTTTTGATGTTGAAAAATTCTTTGTGAATACACGTTGGAGTTTTTGAAGCGTCATTAATGTTTTTCTAATTCTATGATCGATTAGTTTTTTTCTAATGATGATGTCATCAATATCTACATTTAGCATTTTTCTATGTATTAGGTGTCGTATTTTTAAAAATCTTATTCGATTTTTTCTATTAAAAATTTCTAAGTTGTAAAGTTTAGTAGAATTTAAATGTTTCGAGACTAGACCTTCCTAACGAGAGCAGAGGAGAAATTCGAGTTGTTCTTGAAGACGTAGTTCCTTTTTATCAGTCCTCTTACAAATTTTGAAATTGTAGATGCGTAGATCCAAATCTTCTATATAGACTTCTAAAGAAATTCATGTTTATTTGTATGCCAGTGTAGATAATCGTTTGTAGGCGCAGTGACCGCTTTCCTTGTAAATTTACATCTCATACATACATACTCATCTAACTAGATGAGCATTTTACGGCGTTGCGATGGTCCGGAGAAAAGTCAAATAAACCCCAAAGTTAATTCAATTCGAATTCAAAGTCAACTGATCGCAGCACTAACAATACAACAAATAATTATTCTATAATCCCTTTTAAGACTATTTTGAACAGAGGCGGAACTTACAACTCTAACAAGTCTTACAAAATGCTCGTTGATTAATCTATCCAGTATTTTCTATCGGACGAACCTAAATTTTGTAATACTTACTAACAAAGAAAACCAAAGGTGCATTCATAAAGTTTTTTCTGAATTTGAATCACAGTCATATTTGATTCAGAAAGATAAGTTAAGTAATGCGAAACGCTTACTAACTAATATTTGAAATAAATTACGTTGCACTAAAACAAAAAATACACTAGTAAAGTGTTACTTGATACTAAGATATCGCTATCTTTATACCGTGATATAGAAATCACCAGATATAACAAAGTGAATAGCATTATTGTTCTGAAGTCTATTGATTACATACAAAAAATCCCTAGCACTCTTAAATGATGAAAATTATTTACAAGTTTATGGTAACTGGTCCAACAAAAATTGTATACAAATTAGTTACTAGACGTCTAGATATCTGAAAACGAGCAAAATTCATGAATGAAACTATCATTACTTAAGACCTGATAACACAAATTTAACTAGGATGTACATTTTACCAAAAATATATAAACTGAACATCCCAACGAGGCCAATAGCTTCGTCTATCAATTGTCCCACACACAAAATAAGTTGACTTTATTCATAAAATATTACGAAGCGCATTAAGAGTTATTTCTAATGTGAATGACAGTTCTTCTCTGAAATCATTGTTTACGCACTTCACTTTACCTACTTAATACATTTTAGTTTCATTAAATGTAGCCTCCCTCTGAACAAATGTTTCTTTACAATTAGTTTTAAACCATCTCGAAAAAGAAGGTATTTGTTTAAAGAGAGCCCTGTTATAGTAGAATTAAAAAAGTAACTGAGATAATTATGTCTTTTACTTATTTCACTCTTGATAATAACATTTACAAACAAATTTCTGGGCTTTCTACGGGCTTTCCATTAACTTCAATATTGTATCACATAGTTATGGCTGATTGAGAAGAATGGTGCTTATCGAAACTTCATTTAACTCCAATTTTTTTTAAAAGACACGTAGACGACATGATTATCTCTTTGCTCTTTAATTAAATTCGACAAACTTCAACGATTTTGAATACTCAGTATCCCAAACTCCAAATTACTATTGAGAAAGAGAAAGATAATAAAATACCATTCCTGGATTTGTTATTAATTAGGAAAAATGATATCATTATCGCAGATTAGTTTCGTAAATCTGGTCTGGTAGATATATTAACTTTTTCTCGAGTCATGAAAAATCGGTATAATATACATGCTCGTAGACATAGCATTAAAACTTTCACATTCACAGTTTTTAAGTAAAGACTTGAAATTCATTAATGACATGTTACTCTTGACTTGTAATTCTATAGATTTCATTAAATGGATCATTCATGTTAGAAGACGGACTACGATGTGAGTTAAAAAATAACGGAAATTTTCGTTTTTGGGAAAGAATTTTATTTATTCGTCTACAACAATGTTATCTTCTTCAAAATTGGCAGTGTAAAATAATGAGGAAAGAATTTACAAGGTTCTGTTCTGCAAGCTTGTTTAGTAGCTATCGTGCTGCTACGCTGTGGGGCAGCCAAAAATATATATCGGTACTTACCGAGTACGACGATTTGTTGGGGGGTTCACTCGATACTCTCGGTATAACGGTCAACGGCTTGGTCGAGTGTACCGTATTGCCTCCGCCCCACCTGTTTCACCTCGTGCTACCTGTTCGAATGCACGAGAGACTGCTGTTTGCCCTGTGCCGTCAGTGTGCCGAGTTTATGTTTCAAGACTCGTGCATTCATGAGAACCCTGATGACAGGGCTTTCACCGGTACCTGGGTGACGGATGAGGTGCGGAAGGCAGTAGATACGGGGTATAAAATGTTAAAAATTTCGATAATTTGGACGTACAAAACAACAATGTACAATTTCGATACACGCGAGGGTGGCCTATTTGCCGCTTATGTAAATACATCTTTGAAGATTAAACAGGCGGCAAGCGGGTGGCTCGAGCACTGTATCGACGAAGCGTCTCACGAGGAATATATAAATTATTACGAGCGTGTGGAAAGTATCCGGCTGAAAGCTAGCAACATTACGCGTAATCAGGGCTTACGCTCAGTTGCTAAGCTTTACTTAAATTCGTTCTGGGGTTAGTTCAGTCAGCGGGATAACCTAACGCGCACGGAAATAATTCAAACTCGCGAGAAGCTATTGTTGTATTTGTGATACAATGAGAAACAAATTCAACGCCAGCTACCGGTTAACGACGATTTGCTATATTTGAACTGGGCATCTCGCGACGAGGCTATCATCTCTAGCCCCTTAACTAGTGTGGTTATCGCTGCAATTACAACGGCCTTGGCCCGTCTGAAACTTTATAGCTACCTCGAGCTATTGGACAGACGGGTTTTGTACCACGACACGGACTCCGTTACTTGCGTGAGTACTGGTGATGATGCTTGGCTGCCCTCGGTAGGTAATTTCCTCGGTGACATGACCAACGAATTGATATCAGTGGCTCCGAACGCTTATATCAATTCGTTCGTCTCCGGAGGTTCGACATTTTATGGTTATACGGTTACGACTACCGAGGATCCCAAAACGGTGGTGGACACTGTTAGCAAAATGAAAGGGATAAGTTTGAATTATAAAAACTCAGAAACAATTGATTTTAATTCAATAAATCAACTTGAAAAATCAGAAATGCCGTCGTTTAGTAATACATCACTTAATCAAAATTCAAATCAATTCAAAGAACGCTCCTCCACAACGTCATCACCCGTATAATGTACAAAACTTGTCGTGTCGTATGCCGTAAACGTCGCCATATTACATACAGATTATCACTACCGATTGGATTTAAAGTCAGCGATGCTGATGATGGCTAGAAACAACTATGTAATAAAAACTTTGTAAATATGCATAAATACGTAAATAGCGCGCGCGCGCGTGGGTGCTCGTTTATGTATATATGTAGTTTGTAGATAATTTTTCACGAGTGTTTTTGTACTTGTCACTTTGTATATATATGTTTGTGTGTAATGTAAATATAGGTACAGTGAGTGGGTGTAAATGCGTACGTTTATATATATAGTTTGGTGAATTATTAAAATTTTTTAATGAATATTATTGTAGTTTGTATTTATGTATGTGTGTAAAAACGATTAATATATGTGGGTTAATTTACGTACTTTTGTAAAATAATAAAAACACGTATATACAAACTTGTACAAAACGATTTGGAATTACTATGAATAAATTCGAAGCCTTGTATTGGGTCTGGGAAAAAATTCGTGGCGTTGTTCCCGATAGATAGCATCAATTGCAAATAAGTCAGGAAACACAGATCGCAGCGACACCACTAAACGCTCGTTGGAAAGGTGACACTTCGAGCGTTACTTTGAGTGTATAAACATCGAAATTGGTGCAGTGGTTGGAAAGTTGTTTGCGTTTGAAAATGGAGAAAAGTAATGAAAAATTGCGCTGTATTTTGCAATATTATTACGACAAAAAGAAGAACGCTCGCGCAGGCTTGTGAAAAAATTTGTGCTGTGTACGGTGAAGATACTTTATCAAGTCTGCTGCGCGGAAATGGTTCGCTCGCTTTCGTTCTGGTAATTTTTATGTGAAAGATGAGTCACGCTCTGGTCGTCCAATCGCTGAAAAAGCTGATGAAATTCTTGAAAAAGTCCAGCAGGATAAGCATATCAGCAGTGTCGATATTGGTATGGAGCTAGGCATTGACCACAAAACTGTTTTGAACCATTTACACAAAGCTGGCTACAAAAAGAAGCTCGATGTATGGGTTCCTCATGAGTTGAGCGCGAAGAACATGATAAACCGAATTAACATCTGCGATGCGCTGCTGAAGCGCAATGAAATCAAGCCATTTCTGAAACGTGTCATAACCGGTGATGAAAAATGGATCACGTACGACAATCTGAAGCATCAAAGATCGTGGCCAAGGGATGGTGAGCCGTCACAAGCGTTCGCCAGGATTGACGGCAAATAAGGTGATGCTGTGTGTGTGGTAGGACTGGAAGTCCTTTTAAAAAATATTTTAAAACAAAAAAAGCCATGTAGGGGGCTCGGTTACCGACGACGGGGTATGTTTAACCGGTAGATGGGTACACAATATTATTTACTGTAAGACCCAATCTACTTATCTTCCGTAAGTCCCAAATCTGCTCCAGCGATGGTCAGTTACATACCTACGATTGACAACCGATTTACTTTACCGATCGCCGATACATTTTGTACTTATCCGGCTGCCAACATTCGATCTACTTTACCGACTGTCGGTAACACGATTACTAATAGTAGGTGGCGCATCGGCAAATAAGTATAGGTCAAAAGCCGCCCGATGGCGCGGAGGAGCAAGCACCAATCAGAACACTTGGATAGGTGATCTGGGGGTGGGGGCTGCTGGGGGACCAATCAGGAATGGGGGTAGGGTGGTGAGGAACCAATCAAGAACAGAGTGGGGCGAACGGGGCAGACACGCCCCCTCTGCACTAAAGGACCCACCAATGAGAATGCAGCATAGGTGGGGGAGGAGGCGGAGGGGCGGGGCTGGTCTAGACACGCCCTGGCGCCAAGGGGGGCAGGGGGAGCCACGCCCTCTCTTTCTATAAAGGGCCTGTCTACTCTTGTGAATCTCGAGCACTCTCTGCTGTACCTTTGTGTACGAAAGTATAGACGAGCGCATGCAATTTTATATGGTAGAGGTTATAATATACAATCGACGATTATACACGTCTTATTACTCACCTTCATCAGCATTCATTTCGGATTTTTTATCCGTGTGTTCTTGGTCTTGATTCTTAACTTTCTCGCGCACGAACCAGGCGTAATTATACAGATTTTTTTATTTTTACTTGAAACCCGGTGTTCACCTGAGCTGCCGTCTTGCCGCGTTACCGAATGTCGGATGCCGGTCGGTCTAAAAGAATTTTTGGTTACGATACGCAATATGACGCAATACATCGTCTCTTACGTGAAAACGACAATATGAGACTATCGATACCACCGAAAAATGGAAAAACGAATAATCGATCGACTAAAACATCGAAGAAATATAATCGATTAATCGAGTCAAAATATCGGCTGCTTCGATTAATCAAAAAACATCGCCCATCCCTAGTTGGTCGGGTTGGTCAGACCAACCATTTATACTTTACATTGTTCTTTGTGCTCGATGTGACTATATCGTTAGAGTTAAAAACAAGACATTAAGGTGTAATTTTGAGTGCTCCATCACCGATGGAAAAACAGAACAGGAAGGTATAAGAGCCATCGCGGAGTATCAAGAGAAAAGGGTATCTTTAATTCTTGACGCCTAACTCGAAACGTGGAAACTCGAGGGTGGGTCAAGGTAATAAAACTTTCGGCAAAATTGATCCAACGAACTGGACATAAAATCCATTCTAGCAAGCTCTATCCTAAAACGCGAGTGAGCCGAAGAGCAACTTCCTGTCCGACGACCGGCACAGCCGCTAAAGGTTATCGATATAGCAGATCGGTCAACAGTATTGTAAGAAAACTAAATAAGTCTCACAGACGACAACTTTGGCGTACAATGTATAAAAGGATACATCATTCTGATGTGTGAGAGATACAGAAGCATAGGGATCGCTTAAGTACGAGAGAGGACACCAGGTGCTACGTAGTCCATCGTGGTGTGAGTCTTTTGCCTCACCTTAAGGAGAGGCGAAACCTACTCACAAGGAAAGGTACTTTGGTGTCCCCCTCCGATTTTAATGCAACTCACGTATGTTGTAGAGCATCGAAAACTAAAAGACACGTATTTTTTTTTTATCGGCGGAAAAACATTTTTAAGGGGTGAAATCGCCCTTCAAAAATAGCATGTCGAGGGGTGATTTTGCAGTTTCACCCAGAAGGCGTCAACCGATTTTAATAAAACAAAAACCAAAATACTCCTCATTGAAGACAATAAAAATTCCACGTGGAGTTGAAGAAAAAAATTCATTTTTAGGGGTGAAACTGCATAATCACCCGTATTTTTGAAGGGCGATTTCACCCCTTAAAAATGTTTTTCCGCCGATAAAAAAAAATACGTGTCTTTTAGTTTTCGATGCTCTACAACATACGTGAGTTGCATTAAAATCGGAGGGGGACACCAAAGTACCTTTCCTTGTCAGTCTACTTATAACCACTAATAGAAGACGCAGCGCGTGTAAATAATATATAGGTGTGCTGGTTGCAAGGACAACGGAAATTCGCTCATCAATGGACATTAGGTTCTTCAATAATGGGTCAGTTATACAAATTTTAGGGTCTAATTGTACGGTATTTGGGTGCGAAAAAGATGCGAAGCGAACGCGAAATGTGAAAAAACACCATTTTCCTATTAAGGAGTTCCTGTGTATAATTAGAACTAGAATATTTATAAACTTCCCTCGTGAAAATATTTTTCCGAAAATCTTGGAAAATTGTTCTGGAAATCTCGGACACCTTCTGAGAATCTTGGAAATGACTGAAAAATTCTCTGGCATTCTTAATGTCTTTAAAGTTTTGAGAATAGGTCAAAGTTATTTCTGAATGTAAAAATTTCTGTTCTGAATATGTCTTATTTTCTCAGCCGATTATTTTTAAAATGTACGAGAATCACCAGTTTTCTGTACTCATTTTACTTGTTGTGCCACGGAATTTTGAAGTAATTCCACTAATGTCGAAACAATTAATGGAATTATAATAATTTCGACATTGTTTCTGTTCTTGCTCGTTCACGAGGCTGCTCACTCGCAGGTAAGAATAATGTGCTGATGCACGAAGCGTGTTGCAAACAACGGTTTTACGGCCTAGTGCCTCAATTGCTTACTCATTAATTTGGTAAAAAAGTTAAGGAGTAACGACTGTAAGGGGACAGTCTTAAATAGCATTTTTTATAAATTGGTTGGTTCCCATTAAAGAATCAAGATTAAACATCACTTTATTAATCCAACTGTAAAACTTGCAACCGTATAGTAATATTACGGCCTATGATAGTTGCCTATGATAGGGCCGATGTTGATTTTGAATAAAACACATATTATTTAGGAAATTATTGTCAATTCTTTTTATTATGATAATATGGTATGGTTCAATTATGTATGGAACAATATATCGGCCAAATGGCCGCCGCGACCTCGGCGGCACACCTCCATCCAATGGTCCAAATTTTCGATGACGCTTAGGCATAATTGAGGTTCTATGCCGTTAATGTGCCGAATTATCTCATCCTTTAGCTCTTGAATTGTTGCTGGCTTATCGACGTACACCTTTTCTTTCAAATAACCCCAAAGAAAGAAGTCCAACGGTGTCAAACCACATGATCTTGGCGGCCAATTGACATCGCCACCACGTGAGATAACACGGCCATTGAATTTGTCGCGCAAAAGAGCCATTGTTTCGTTAGCTGTGTGGCAAGTGGCACCGTCCTGTTGAAACCACATATCGCCCACATCCATATCTTCCAATTCGGGCCATAAAAAGTTCGTTATCATCTCACGATAGCGAATACCATTCACAGTAACTGCCTGACCGGCCTCATTTTGGAAAAAATACGGCCCGATGATGCCGCCAGCCCATAAACCGCACCAAACAGTCACTCTTTGTGGGTGCATTGGTTTTTGGACAATCACTCTTGGATTATGATTCGCCCAAATGCGGCAATTCTGCTTATTGACGAATCCACTGAGGTGAAAATGTGCCTCATCACTGAAGATGATTTTCTTCGAAAATTGATCATCCACTGTTGCCATTTCTTGCCACCATTCTGACCATTGACGACGTTTGGAATGGTCAAGAGGCTTCAGTTCTTGAGTCAATTGCACCTTATAAGCGTGTAAATGCAAGTCTTTATGCATAATGTTCATCAACGACGAGCGTGAGAGGTGCAATTGTTGGGCACGACGACGAGTTGAGGTGGACGGCTCTTCAACCACACTATCGCGAACAGCAGCAATATTTTCTGCAGTACGAGCTGTACGAGCATGCACTGGTGTTTTAATATCTCCTACAGACCCGGTTTCCTCAAATTTTTGCACGATTTTTCCGATTGTACGCACATTTGGACGATTAAATTGACCGAAAAAATCACGAAGTGCACGATATGCATTTTGATTTGAACGCCCATTTTCATAATAAGCCTGAATAACTTTAACGCGTTGCTCGATTGTGTATCTTTCCATGGTTCAAATTGAGTTAGTCTGAAATTGAGAAGTGTTAAATGAAATGCAGAAAAAAACTTGACGTTTAGGTGTGGTTCACATTCAACATCGGCCCTTAAAATTTAACCACCCTTTATATTATAATAAAGAACTATTTTATTTGTATTGCAACGTTAGCGTTTTTACCCTCATTCATGCGAGTTATAATTCCTCAACGGCAAACAATCCCAAATACCAACTTTTTATTAACCCTTTGCACTCCGTTGTCGCCGTATTTGCGACATTTGCTGTTGAGTGACAAAACACTCGGAGTGCAAAGGGTTAAATATTATTCCTGCGACCGTATTATCATTAAATACGTATCGTACAGCATAACACACTTCTCTATTTCTAAATGATTTTTTGGAAATCTTATGTTTTTACGTTTTGAAATAAATAGTCGAAAACTTGAGAGAAAGGCAGAGTTTCTACCGACAATCACTGCGACCTTCAACGACCAAAGGTTTTCGATTTTTTCGTGAAATTTCCTATTATTTCCCCCGATTTCTCTTAAACTCTATAAATTTTGATCACTATCTCTGCCGATTTCACTTCTAAATTTTGAAACCATTTTCTAGTAAGCTCCTGTTTTCCAGAAATTGTTTTTAAAGAACGATTGTTTTTAAATTGTTCGCGCGTGGTCACGTAACATTGAACTCAGGTAAAAGGGTAGAAGCTAATTTTACACTTTGAGAGGTTGGTTGGAGATTCCGATGCATCGTACACACTGAGCAGAATTTTGATAATAGGACTTAATTTCTTATATATCGTCTGAAAATCTGACCATTGTCAATTTCTAACAGCTTTCTGCGTAGTACTCAGGTAGTTTCAAACAAAAACTGCGTCTGACTGACGCTTGGAAGTCCCCTTTAAAGCCCCTCCTACGACTATCAGTGTCGTCGACATACATTTATTATTTCAGTATCGCCTTGAAGCTTGTTCCACCAACATCAATGTTGCTGCTTTGATGCTTTGGTGTATTGCATCACACTTATTATGGCACTGAAACATAAAAAACTACTTTAAGGGGACGCTGAAGTATATTTTTTGTCCGATTTTGATCGATAAAAATAAGCTATTTCGTAAGCTGCACTATGCATCCTTCATATGCTGTGGATATGCTTCAAATTGTACAAGACTATAATATAAATATAATCGCTTCGGCGTCTAATCTAATTTCGGTTGAAAACGTGCAAAAAATGAAAATAATCGTATATTACGATATAATATTCAAAAAGTTAATATTGCGATCATATGTCAATAAGGAGTTGTGAACGAAGTAAAAACACGAGAATTTATAGGAAACAAGATATTTCGTGTTAATGTATAATGTCTGTATTATAATGGATTAATGTTTGTTCAATTATTATAAGTCGCCTTATGTTGCTTTAGCGCATTCCTGTATAAGGCTGAGCGGCCTCGCGATCGCGCGATTTCGAAATAGAATTTATTACGACAGAAAATTCCGGGCGCAACAACAGAATCTGTTTTGTAGAATATAAACGTTTCTGGAACTCATATAAGTCAAACCGAACCGGACGTCGATTCTTTGAGGTTCTCTGAACATTGTAATGTCGTTCGATAGTCGATTGTATAAAAGAAATCCACGTAAAGTGTAAACTACGTTCACGTAGCTTGTTTCTTATCTCGTAGCCCTAATCCCTTGACGTACGCGGCTACAAAACAGATGCTATTTACATTTCGAGCGGTCATATTGGTTTTCTGAAGGGTCAGTAACCGATATTCTACCCGATGGCGAACCGTTATGTTCATATTACAGTCCTGTATGATTTGAGCATTTTCGTAGCATATCAACGATGCATATTATGCATCTTTTAGAGATTAGTGGGAAGATCTCCAACGGGCCTGTTTTAGGCGCGCCAGATCTGTTTAGGTATGCCTAACGTAGTGGTACCCTTGCAAGTACGATTTCGTACACATTGACTCCATCGATGGTGCAGATTCATGTATGTATGGGCGGCTGTGGGTCTAGCAGATCGAGTGTCAGAATGTGCAGATTCGTGTACACAATGTCTGTTTGCGTACTGCAACGAAACAATCCTCTCACTTGGAAATAAAAGGGATCTATGTACTGTGGATAATCCGTAAGCATCATAACAAGAATTAAATAAATATTTTTTTCTTCTGAACACTTGTATTTATTATTTCATAAACGAATCCTAATAAACGAATCATGTATCAGGAGTACAAATTGAAAATGCGGGATTTTTTTCTATTTTTGAACGTTTATTCTGAAAAAATGGTAACAAATGAATTATTCAAAGTATTGTCCATCGCTAGCCACAACTTTTTCCCATCTTTCTGGCAATTTACGGATACCGTCGCGAAAAAATTCGGCCGGCTTGGCTGCTATCCAGTCATCGACCCATTTTTGGGCTTCTTCGTAAGAATGGAAGCGCTGGTCAGCTAGGCCATGTGTCATCGATCGGAAAAGGTGGTAATCGGAAGGAGCAATATCTGGGCTATACGGCGGGTGGGGTAAGACTTCCCATTTCAGCGTTTGTAGGTATGTTTTGACCGGCGCTGCAACATGTGGCCGAGCGTTGTCATGTTGCAAAATTACTTTGTCGTGTCTTTGCTCGTATTGTGGCCGTTTTTCTTTGAGTGCGCGGCTCAAACGCATCAATTGAGTTCGGTATAGTGCTCCTGTGATGGTTTCGTTCGATTTCAATAGCTCATAATACACCACACCCAGCTGGTCCCACCAAATACAGAGCATGAGCTTGGCGCCGTGAATATTTGGTTTGACCGTCGATGATGATGCATGGCCGGGGTAACCATATGATTTTTTGCGCTTCGGGTTATCGTAATGGATCCACTTTTCATCACCAGTGACAATGCGATGCAAAAAACCCTTCCGTTTTTGCCGTTCGAGCAGCAGTTCGCATGCAAAAAAACGGCGCTCGACGTCTCTCGGCTTCAGCTCATACGGCACCCAATGTCCTTGCTTTTGGATCATTCCGAGGGCTTTTATACGATGGGAAATGGCTTGTTGTGTCACTCCCAATGAATCTGCGAGCTCTTGTTGAGTTTGACACGAGTCTTCATTGAGTATTGCCTCCAATTCAGCATTCTCAAACTTTTTCACTTGGCCCGGCCGCTCTTTGTCCTCAACGTCAAAATCACCACTTCTAAACCGCACAAACCATCTCTCGCACGTTGAAACCGATGGAACATGACTCGGATAAGCCTCGGAGACCAATCGATGTGCTTCAGCAGCACTTTTCTTCAAATTAAAGAAGTAAATTAAAACTTCCCGCAAATGCTGTTTTGTTGGCACGAAACTCGGCATATTGAGAGCTCAAAAAAACTATGAATTTGACACTGCGACAAATTGACACATACTGAAAATTAAAGCTATAAGACGTAGCTTTGACATGAACATAGTCACAGTACTGCCTGATGCGTATAGCGTTAGTAACGCCATCTGTTATCAAACCCGCATTTTCAATTTGTACCCCTGATATTTGGGAAATGCATCAACATCTTTTCTACGTTGCCAACGGTTATTTTGTTAAATGCAAGTTGGCAATTGATCGTAAGATGCTTCCGATGACGTGGAGAATATAAATATAATTGATTTTCGTTAACAAACACTAAAAAAATATTAGTTCCAATGTTGGACGACAGTTAGATAAAAGTAAACCTGTAACAGATGATGAGTTACGAAGACTCCGCTTGGTCTTAGTCATAAGACTCAGGACTCGTAATCGCTTGGTTGCAGGTTTAAGTTCAAGATTTTATTATTATTATTTTTATATCGGTTTCCATTACGAGATTTTCTCGACACTTACCAGGTGTACAAGTATGAAATGCGGATTTTTTTTTCTAAAAAAACATGTTACATTCGGAAGATTGATAAAAAGTGCTTTATTCAAAGTATGCTCTATCGCTTGTTATACATTTTTCCCATCTTTCGGGCAATTTGTGAATACCACGCCAGTAAAAATCTTCCCCTTTTCCTACGAACCATTCTTCGAGCCATTTTTTCACATCTTCGTACGAACCAAAGCGCTGCTCAGCAAGTGCGTGACCCATCGATACAAACAACTGGTAATCGGAAGGAGCCAAGTTTGGTGAGTAAGCCGTATTGGGTAGAACTTCCCGTATGTTGCCGTATGTGATGGAGCATTGTCATGAAGAATAATGACTTTGTGTTGCCTCTTTCGGTATTCTGGCCTTTTTCAAGCAGCGAACGGTTCAAATCGCTCAATTGTTGTTGGTAACGTTTAGTATTAACCGTTTCCCCAGGTTTTAACAGCTCATAATAGACCACGCCCCTGTGGTCCCACCAAACACAGAGCATCGTCTTTTTGCCAAAGCGATTCGATCTTGCGGTCGATGTGGATGGTGCGCCTGGGTCTACCCATGATTTTTTACGCTTGGGATTCGCAAAATAAATCCACTTTTCATCTCCTGTAACTATACAATGCGAAAACGACTTCCTTTTGTACCGAGCAAGCAAAATGTCATATGTATTTTTGCGCTTTTCTATTTGCCTGTCGTTCAACTCATGTGGTACCCATCTACTGGTCTTCTGAATCTTTCCGATCTCTCGTAGCCGATTGGAAACAGCTTGTTGACAAACGCCCAATTGCTCGGCGAATTGTTTTTGGGTTTGCGAATCATCTTCGTCCAACAATGCTTGCAATTCCACATTTTTGTATTTTTTTGGTGGCTTTCCACGTTCCTTGTTTTCAATATCGAAGTCACCACTTTTGAAATGCCGAAACAATCGTTCACACGTATCTTGCGATGGAGCATATTCACCATAATCTTCTCGAAGTAATCGGTATGATTCAGCAGCAGTTTTCTTTAAATGAAAACAAAAAAATAATGCTGTCCGCGAAAGCTCTTCGGTATAAATTTCAAAAAAAAAAAAGTCAAAAGTTTAACATCAACCTGAACGGTTGATCACGGGTCGGACTCGCCCGAAATATCAGATTCTATTAGTAGATTCAAATGCGAGAGGTTGGTACCTCGTACAGGCTCGAAACCACAATTTATTGTAACATTCTTTTATTGACTTTTAAATACAACGGAAAGTTACCGTTGCCTATAATAAATATTACCATTTTATATAAATCCCCGTTTACACCGATTACCCTAGATATATCTCCTAATCGGCAAACGATCCCAAAAATAATAACATTTTAATATTATACCAATTACCGAGTTATCCAATTACGTGGTACCGGCATAACAATATATCTTATGTAGCTCGCATTGAGTATTTTTTTTAACTATTACAGCAGCCTCTGTGACGATACGGTCGATATGATGATACAAGGGTCAATCAATAAATAGTCGGCCTTGCGCCATCTGTTGGTCGAGGAAAGAAATCAATAGCGACGTTTAGTAGTGCCATCCTTCACATGACTGTTGTCAAAGGTTCAGCTCGCTGCGATGTTTAGTTTGCGTTTGACAGCGTTGAAAGACAAATAACTTTTGTGTTTTTACAAAAATGGAATAATTGAGTATCGTGCAGTGATTCGATTTTTGTTTTTGCAAAAGAAAACGAACAATGAATTCAAAGGGGAGCTAGACGAAGTTTATATGGACCTTGCACCTTCGTTATCAACCATTAAATATTGGCCAGCTTTATTTAAACGCGGTCGTACGAGCATTGTTGACGATGAACGTCCAGGTCGTCCAAATGAGGTCGTCATACCAGAAACAATTGAAAAAGTCCACGATATGGTGTTAAATGATCGGAGACTAAAAGTGCGTGAGATTGCTGAGGCCACAGGCATATCATATGGCTGAATGATTTCAATCCTGAGTGATCAGTTGGGTATGAAAAAGTTATCTGCAAGATGAGTTCATCTCAACAGAGAGACCTATTTTGAGGACCTTCCGAAATCGTATTATTCGGAGGTCATCAAAAAATTGGAAAATCGTTGGAATAAGTGTATCGAGCTAAAAGGAGATTATGTTGAGAAATAAAAAGATTTTTGTCCAAAAAAACGCGATTTTCTTTACCAAGCCGACTATTTATTGATCGAGCCTCGTATTTAAAAAGTTTATTTTAGGATCATTTGCCAATACAGAGTAGGGATTTGCAGTGAACGCTGTGAAGACACAGGATGTTTGAATGGACAACTGGTTAAATGGTTTTATTGTACTTCATTGGAGACAGTCCAATTATTTATTCAAATAACAATTACTAGTTATGATATAACTTTTCGATCTATAACTCTAACTTTGTTAGTATTTAGTAAGGGACAGGTATGTGGAGACGACTTTTTCCCCTCCATAGTCCCGTCTAGCGTCAGTCCTCCAGCACTGGGTGTGAGCTGTCGGGTGTGTCAATTTGCATAATGTCATGGTGTCTGGCCGGATAATTTTCCCACCCTGTCAAGAAAGATAAGCCTAATAATTCCCCGACCTCCGATTGGTCGGATAATTTTCCCATCCCCCTTTTCTGGCTAGTCTAAAAGGTGGGCTCCACCGTAGTGGGGCTGATTTGCATAATGTTTGGACTTCTGATTGGCTGGAAAATTTTCCCACCCTTATGGCTGTCTAGTCAAAAAGGTGCTCCTAATAATTCACCGGCTTTTGACTGGTAGCTTAGTTTTCGTACCCTTGAGTCTGTCTAGCTGGCAAGATGTTTGCGCAGTCGTGGGGTCAATATGTATAATTTCCCCGAACCCTGATTAGCCAGATAATTTTCCCACTCTGATCCTTCATTTTCCGAGATAAATTCTTTCGAGCTGAGAGCTAGAGACGTTTTACAGGTAGTAAATTATCGTGAACATACAGAAAAAATAAAATACACTAATATTGAGTACATCATTTTATTCATAAAGAGTCGGAAAATGCGGATACGTATATGGTTATCTTATACCGAATAGATAAATAATAAAATTGACTATACTATAATGAGGTGGCAACGTCGATACTAATGAGAATGTAGGTACAAATAACTTATAATTCAACATGATATGAAAAAGACTGCCGCACAGTGATTACGATTTATATTACAGACACGATATAATAAGTGCATGATAATGCGTTATTGAAGTGTTCATTTCTTCTTTTCAACAAGTGCTTTTCACACTTGGTTTGTAATAAAAGGAGTGCACCAAACTGTTAACTCCAGGAGCACGATGTCGAATGTGAAATCGACAAACGATGGATCCAGGCGAAGTTGAACTGCTTCTTTCAATTCCTTGACATTATTTTGTATCAAATCTTTGACATGTACCTCATCGACTTTTTCGGGTGACTCGTTAACCGGAATAGGCAGCAATAATTCGGCACAAAGTACATCGACGCACTTTTGTACATAGGAAACGTTTCGCTGCAGGCGTCTCAAGCTTTGATCGGTGCATACCATTATGTTTCATAGTCCGTCGAACGATGGCTTTTGCATCACGACAGCGGGTGAATAATTCCCACGTTTTTTCTTCCGAGGGCTCGGTTCTTTATTTACAATTTGTTCAGCAGATGTTTCTTGCAAACGACGACGACGACGGTCAAATACAATGAATTTGGACCCATAACTCGATGTAAAGAGTAGTTCACATTCTCCAATTTGTATAGGTGCAAAAGTTCGCCAGCTTGCTCCCCAGACCATCCTCTATCCATCGGTGAAATATTTGGAAATTGTCGGTAGATGCGTTTGTAGTAAACTGCAAGCCTCCGATTCGAAGATACCGCCTGCAGTGGTATTGTTTTTTAGTTTTACGATAGGATGTATTGTAACGGTAATTTTGTGAAGTAAAAAACGTAAAATAGACGTTTGTTGGACGCATCCGTGGACTTCGTTAATTTGTGGGTCAACAGGCTGTGGTAAGTCGGTCTTTGTTCGAAGATTTTCACGTAACTTGAGGGCCATGAGTGACGCTGTATTCGATCGTATAATATTCTATTACGGTGATAATCTCGATTCCGATATCGCTGATCTATTTAAAAAATCGCATTTAGTGACTGTGAGTTGAATTGTTAAGATCGAGTTTCACGAGGGACTGCCACAACCAGGGATTATTCGCACGATAATAATTGTTATGCCGGTACCGTGTAATTGAATTATTCGGTATTCGGTATAATATTGAAAAGTTATTATTTCTTGGGATCATTTGCCGATAAGGAGATGGATCTCGAGTTATCGATGAAAACGCGCATTTATATAAATGGAAGTATTTATTATAGGCAACGGTAACTTTCCGTTGTCTATCTAAAAGTCAATAAAGGAATGTACAATAATTCGTAGTTTCGAGCATTTGACGAGGAACCAACCGTTCTCTGTTGAGTGTAATTTAATTCTGATGTCAGTAAAGCAGTTAGCAACTGCGTTTGCTAAAATCCCTTAGTTGGCAGCTTTAGCTTTAGCCAATCGTAGATCGCCTAGCGTGTCGCCTCATGCTGCGTCGGCGTCTACCTCGCATCCTGTCTTGTATGACAGCTATTTTTTAGAATTCCATATCTAGCTGTGTCAGCTAAGGAATATTCCTGAGAATACGTGAAGAGGAATATTCCGCGACACAACATAATTTTTACAAATTTATTATTATTGACGACCTGATGAGAGAATCTTCGAATAATACGATAGTGGATCTTTTCACGAAAGGTAGCCACCATAAGAATATTAGTGTTATTTTTATAACGCAAAATATTTTTCACCAAGGTCATGGACAACGCGATATTTCGTTGAATGCTAATTATATTGTAATATTTAAGAACCCAAGAAAAAAGCGAGACAGAAGCGGGGTGGGTATTTAGACTAACATAAGTGCAGTTTTTACACGAGTAGTGACAACGCGCGATATGTGCATACATCGGAACAACAACATGGGAGTAAAGAAAAAGAGGCGACTGCATTCTACATGACCACCGATCGGTAAACGACACACTGCCCTACTCAACGCTCTCTGTCACGCTAGTAAAGAACAGCAAAGAGCATTGCTACGTACTGCCCATGAACCACAGCACGGGGTCCTTAAACGGTTAAAACGAGACATCTTGGGGAAAGATTACGCAGTGCTCCTGGTGTCACCAATCGAAAGCGACGAAAGTATAATGATGCAGAAAACCTGTGGAGCATTTTTACCTCTTTTATTGGCACCCATTATTACAAGTCTGCTACTGTTTGGCAGCAACGGCGGAGGAACCAATACTGATTAGAAGGGACAAATCGTTAAACGTGTGTGTGATCGGCAAAACTTTTAAGATGGAGCGCGCAAAGAAAATGATTTTAGTACCGGCAGAGGAGGCTGACGAATGGAAAGAACCGATGATTTGGGGTGGCGGCGGCGGAATTCACAAACAGACAACCGATCAGACAAATGTACAGACACCAGAAGATCCTATTGCCCGTCGCGATACGGAGCTTGCAAATATTTAACACTCAAATATCGTAACGATGCAGACAAGTGAAAACAGTATCCACAGGTGCTACAGCGATATTTCTTTCTCATTGAAGCACGAAACGGTCCGTTACATCTAACATTGCCGGGTACAATGCCGATGAGTAAACAACAGCCACTGACGAAAAATGAACATTTGAACGACGCGCCTATCATAAACAGTGAACCTCAAGCGTACATACGTAGAGCTATTTTGTTGATAAGCTACCTGTCTAACTCTCCGGCAGCATCACAACGTATCCGATGGGACAATAAAGGACTGGTGTCCATAGACGGTGTTCTCATATATAATTCTAACATTCTTAATTTCGTTAACGACGCTATACGGTATAGAAAAGGTTTTAAAGCCAGCGAAAGACTACAGTTTATCAAGAGTCTTCGTGCTGGCTCTATACCACGTTAATTTATCGGAAACGACACATTATGGACTATCCGAAACGACAGTTTTGCTGGTAAGCGGAAAAGAAATGATTCTGATAATTCAGACGATGACGACGACGCACAGTAGACGCAGAGCCCGAAATCGTGGCAGAAAAGTCAGAAAAAAATTTTTACAATCGGGATATTTGAGCAGGCAGTCAGGTAGAGGACTAATGGCTGCGTTAAATTGTAAAAGGGGAACCTTTTTCACCGTATACCTTCGTCGCTGCGTCAGTTGAAAGTTAGCCTTCGAGACGAGTGTTCGCATCGCGCGCTGAACGAGCGAAAACTACCGTGACTTATAAAATCGATAACTTTAAAGTGAAGTGTTTTAAATCAATCCGGAGACATGGATACGACTTCTGGAGGTATGTAGAAGATATTTTTACATTGGTTGAGTTTAAAATAAATATGTAAATTATTGAAGTGTAGTATAAACTACTGCATAAATAAAGTGAAAGAATTTTGTAAACTTATATTTTCAACTATCCGAAAAGTTATACTTTCTGCCATATTCTGCGACAGCCAATGTCTAGGCCTTTAGTTTATTATATAAGCTTGCGAAATTAACAGGAATTAGCTGCCTAGAGCTGCCTAACTTTGTCTGTTATGGTTTTTGGCAACGTAAAACAGGCGGTTGCCGACCGTGCACGCGCGCGCGGCGCCATACGCCATGCCATGGGGCCATTGAACAGCTGCTACTTGAGCAATAGGACTATATCCATACATATACCATATATAATATATATATATATACATATATATATACAAAATACAAATTCAAGTAAATCATTTATATATCTATTTTTGTAGACATACAACAATACATATATATGTATCAGGAGTACAAATTGAAAATGCGGGATTTTTTTCTATTTTTGAACGTTTATTCTGAAAAAATGGTAACAAATGAATTATTCAAAGTATTGTCCATCGCTAGCCACAACTTTTTCCCATCTTTCTGGCAATTTACGGATACCGTCGCGAAAAAATTCGGCCGGCTTGGCTGCTATCCAGTCATCGACCCATTTTTGGGCTTCTTCGTAAGAATGGAAGCGCTGGTCAGCTAGGCCATGTGTCATCGATCGGAAAAGGTGGTAATCGGAAGGAGCAATATCTGGGCTATACGGCGGGTGGGGTAAGACTTCCCATTTCAGCGTTTGTAGGTATGTTTTGACCGGCGCTGCAACATGTGGCCGAGCGTTGTCATGTTGCAAAATTACTTTGTCGTGTCTTTGCTCGTATTGTGGCCGTTTTTCTTTGAGTGCGCGGCTCAAACGCATCAATTGAGTTCGGTATAGTGCTCCTGTGATGGTTTCGTTCGATTTCAATAGCTCATAATACACCACACCCAGCTGGTCCCACCAAATACAGAGCATGAGCTTGGCGCCGTGAATATTTGGTTTGGCCGTCGATGATGATGCATGGCCGGGGTAACCATATGATTTTTTGCGCTTCGGGTTATCGTAATGGATCCACTTTTCATCACCAGTGACAATGCGATGCAAAAAACCCTTCCGTTTTTGCCGTTCGAGCAGCAGTTCGCATGCAAAAAAACGGCGCTCGACGTCTCTCGGCTTCAGCTCATACGGCACCCAATGTCCTTGCTTTTGGATCATTCCGAGGGCTTTTATACGATGGGAAATGGCTTGTTGTGTCACTCCCAATGAATCTGCGAGCTCTTGTTGAGTTTGACACGAGTCTTCATTGAGTATTGCCTCCAATTCAGCATTCTCAAACTTTTTCACTTGGCCCGGCCGCTCTTTGTCCTCAACGTCAAAATCACCACTTCTAAACCGCACAAACCATCTCTCGCACGTTGAAACCGATGGAACATGACTCGGATAAGCCTCGGAGACCAATCGATGTGCTTCAGCAGCACTTTTCTTCAAATTAAAGAAGTAAATTAAAACTTCCCGCAAATGCTGTTTTGTTGGCACGAAACTCGACATATTGAGAGCTCAAAAAAACTATGAATTTGACACTGCGACAAATTGACACATACTGAAAATTAAAGCTATAAGACGTAGCTTTGACATGAACATAGTCACAGTACTGCCTGATGCGTATAGCGTTAGTAACGCCATCTGTTATCAAACCCGCATTTTCAATTTGTACCCCTGATAAGTATATACTAAAGTAATTAATTTGAATCGTCACATTTTATTTATATTTGATACATTTTTATTATATATATAGGTATATATGGGGCATTCCACGCCAAATCGGACAGTTCAATTTTTTTTCCCTTGATTTTGTCATATTTTCATGTACTTATCAAAAATCGGCTTCTGGTACATTTTGAGATGTTTTTGGTCACCCGTTCAAAAAATATTTGTTTATGTTTTTTTGCTCATAACTTCTTTCATAATAGTCTAAATTCAATTTTTTTTTCATAACTGTTGTTTTTTATGTACTTTTCAAAAAAAAATACGAATAATTATTGCGGCTACTTATTTGTTACAATAATTAAAATTCATTAAAATTTTGATCTGATCCTTCAACACAAATTCTATACAATTTTATGTCTTTATTACAGGGTCCCATTACGAAGGAGTACATTTGACGAGGAAAGAATTATATCTTATTATAAAGGATAATTTGAACGATAATTTCGCTACGTTATTGTTTGGCTTTCTGATTCGCAATCAGTCACTTTCACAACCCGCGTATATCAATTTTGTTCAATTCAATTATAATAATTAAAATTCAAATAACTAATGCAAGTTATATATCATTGTATACGAAAACGTCATACTAAATAAGTAAATTATTTCATCCTTTTTTGAGTGGTACGGCAGGAGGGAGTTTTTTTGAAAATTTTTAATTTTTTTTAACATACTTGTCCGCCATATTGGATCAGCCATTTTGTTTACAATAATTTGGCTTTCGGATTCGTAATGAGCGACCCTCAAAACCCACATATAGCAGTTTTTGTCAAGATCGGACACCTTTTTAACATTCATGTCCGCCATATTGGATCGGCCATTTTGTTTACAATAATTTGGCTTTCGGATTCGTAATAAGCGACCCTAAAAACCCGCATATACCAATTTTTGTCAAGATCGGACACCTTTTTAACATCCATGTCCGCCATATTGGATCGGCCATTTTGTTTACAATAATTTAGCTTTCAGATTCGTAATCAGCGACCTTAAAAACCCCTGCATACCATTTTTCATTCCGATCGGAGGTTATTTGTATTTACTGCCACGATTTCGGGCTCTGCGTCCACTGTGCGACGACGTGGAAGAGAGGGGCGACAAATGGATAGCAGGTAAAAAAGGATCTGCTGAACCTCAGACGAGTGTGAAGAAGAAAAAGAAGAAGAAGGATGCTATAGCTACTGCTATAAATACTGAAAATCTGCTGAACAAGAAAAACATTAAAATTCCTCGAGGATTTTAGTACTGACTTAAATTATAAATTGTACCTTGCAATATCTGTAGGTGTATATGCATGTATAAAGTTGCTCAAAGTGAGAAAACAAAATGTTCGAAAAAGTGTATTACATCACCTCGCATCTTGCAGGTTATGCCGGTGCAAGACGCCTAACTGCTAATATTAAAAATAAAGTAGCCGATGTTTATGATTGACTTACGCAACAAGATTCCTATACCTTTGATAAATCCCTTAGACGTCTCTTCCCACGACTTCACTACAACATTGGTAACCTAGATGATGTTTGGGAAGCAGATCTCGTGGATTTACGCTCGTTAAAAACGTACAATGACAATATTTCCTACCTACTTACGGTCATTGATGTGCTGAGTAAATATGCATGGATCGAACCACTGCAAGACAAAACTGTACATCAAGTTACAAAAGCCTTTGGACGAATTTTTGAGACAGACATTTCTCAAGCAGAATGACATCCTGTTTAGAGTTACCCGCAATACCAATATAAAAACGGCAATTGTCGAACGTTTTAATCGCATACTCAAAGACCGAATGTAGCGTTATTTTACCCATCGAAATACCGGTCGCTACGTTGTGTAACGTAGCAAGATATTCGAGCGCTGCGTCCTCCTCGCACGACGGCTGCCAGCACGATCTCACAGAGCTTTAGAAAACGATCGCCGGACTCTTCTTAATCTTTTTTTTTGTATTTCTATTTTTTTTGTACGACCGGGTGGACTGAGAGAAAGGAAGAGAACTAGCGCACCGCGCATACCGATTACCGGCTTCAGGACTTCTGCAAAGGAACGAGGATACAGACATTTTACACCTATCTCTGTCGGGATATACAGCCGTCCCGCTCGACGTTCATCTACAATCAGTATGCTGCTATCTATCTTCGGCTATGATCTACTAGCAGCAAGCAATCTATCTCATGGGGTTCATCTGCTGGACTGAGCTACGCATCGTTATTATCTGTTGCTAATTTATGCGTTGTCCAGCTGAGGCGCTAGTCGCGGTCATCTAGCGACACCGATTCCAATTAACCAATTTTGCGAGTTTGGCTCGTTAGGAGGGGATCATAGTTCACGGGCATGCAGGCCGGCAGGTTTTCGGGGCTTTTTCCCGGTTACCGTCGAGCTAGCAAGACGTAGCGTGCGCTGTCTTATTGTCCTGCTTTACTGTCGCAATCTGTCGAGGAAATTGTTGAGGCGAGGAAGAGTAACGCTAACGCTCGTAAAAGTTAAGAAGTCAGTCTGCGTAACACCGATACCTGCTGTTGTACTATCTGGACGGGAGGAGTGAGGCTATGACGATATTCGAGGTTTCCCGGAATTCAAAGAAATGCTTCGTAGCAGCATCATCCCGGTGAGCTCTCTTTCTTTCCACAGTCTTTCGCTATTATTTCATTGTTTGAGGACTGACGTATATTCGTATATTCGTATATTCGTATATGAAGTATATTCGAGCTTGGCCATACCTGTGACTTTTGTATGCCACGCACAGAGCATAAATTGTATCAGGACCGACTGCGTCTGTTAGAGTGTAATATCGAGATCGTTTGGTGGTTAGAGCCGGGAAGAAGTCTTTTCGTTTCTTAGTCATTTTTATGTATTTGCTGACTGTTAAACCGTGCGCGCATTAGTACGTTATCCCGTTGTGTGTTTGAGCGTGAGGGATTTGAATGTTATAGACCGCGTCACGGATTTTCCAGAACAATCGACTTTTTATTGACTTATATTATCTTATTTATTTTCTTTTGTTTATTTTATTATATTGGACTGTATGTCTTTAACTTCGCTTCTTTAATTATATTGACTTTTATTTCGATCGTAAGCTAGTGTAGTGCGTGCTCGGCCGTCATCCCGTCTTTTGTACTTGGTCGCGAGGGATTAGTAGGGTTAGAAGCGTATCTCTCTTTGACAAATCGTTCGTCGCTTATCTTTTATTTGAATAATTTAGGAATCGTTTTAATTATTTTTGCGTTGATTATTCAATTAGGGTTTCTTTATTTTATTTTATATAAAAGGTGTTCATTATTCATGATTTCGTATCCGATGTATTCTCGGTTCTGCCTTCATGCGACTTTCAAGTTCAAAGATTCGAACAAGTAGAGCCTTCGCGTACGTGACCTTCCGGCGTCCTGTTATTGTATTTATTTTGTGTATATGGGACTGGTCCGGCATAGGCCGTATCGCGGGCGGAATTTCGAGGCGACCTATTGTTTTACCTTGTCCGGGCGTATTTGGACGATTCCTGCGTACATTCGAAGTCCGTGTTGAGTGTTGTTGTCGATCGAGTATAAGAGTGAGAGAGAGATGATGCGAATGACGGGATAATTCGTACTGCCAGAATAATTAAGTTTATGAATTGTTAAAGAAACCAGAATTGATTCTACGGGATATTCTTTTACATTCCTTTTGTTGGGTATTATCATTGTTGATATGATATATTGCCGAATCAGTAATAATTTTTCTTTCTTTCAAATAAATAAATGAACTTCCGAGTGGCATTTGTAAATTTCGTATCTCCGATTGTTGTCGGTGTTATTTATCGGTTTTATTCCTTGACTTTTTTTTGTTTTTTTGTTGTATTGTTTATTTCTTGATTTTATTTTAGAATTTTTATTTGTTTTTTTGTACATCGATTTTATTGACTGATTGTATTTATTGATCTTATTTTTATTGCCTTTGTTTTGTTTTATTTATTGATTCTATTTTTTTTATTGATTTTATTCTTTTATTGACTTTAGTGACTGGTTTCATTGATTAATTGAATGTTTGGATTTTATGGACTTATAACCTTGACAGTCCGAACCACCCACTCTGCCTTGAAAAGCTGTAGCTAGCCTGGGCTAAGTCTGGTCAACCACCTCGTTATTTTTCCTTCCGGCGCCCAGCTCGAAAGAGTAAAAATAGTTGATATACTTCAAAACTTGTTTACGCGTACAATCATGCACAACACTCGTCAATTAAGACACAACCGGCTGCCGTGATGTTGGACAATGCAGATACAGCACTGAAGAATATGACAAATGGCTCTATGAAGCAACGTGAAAAAAGGCGTTTTACTATAGTTAAATACAAGTGCGGTGAATACGTTAGGATTAATAAAATAAAAGGCACTTTCGAGAAGGGTTACGAGCGAAATTGGAGTGAGGAACTTTTTCGGATCGGCAAGGTCGTAAACCGTCAGGGAACCGTCAGGTGTCTAAGAACCACAGGATTTCGAGGGCGAGTAAATCGACGGTTTCTTTTACGCGTATCGTATTTTACGTACAAAAGGTCGTGGTCCGAAGAAACAACTTTTCGTCAGTTGGGTTGGCTACCCACCGAAATTCAACTATTGGATACCTGCATCTAACGCCTACGATCTCGACACAGACAAAGTGCACGTCTCATCCCCCTAGCATTATGTACAAGGATGAAAACTTTTTTCTCGTGGTGCCTGGCAACAGCAGCATGGATTACTATCCTGATAATACAACCCATTTCGACACTCAACTTTCACGCGTAATAACCCTAAATGGACAGTAGTCTGTCGGTTTATTGGAAATTCACCTTCCCTGCACAATAATACATCTGCAACCAGATGAGGCCGAGATTCATTTGATACCGTGTGACAAAAAAGAGTACACGAGCGCTCATATACCGTACGGTATATACAACAGTTACGGAGAGCTGACAATGAATATAAATAATCTTCCTGGTATGCACGATGCAGGTATACAACTTGTCAATAGAAAAAATGCCAGTGGTTACCCTATTATTGTTAGTGAAAAGCGAAAAGATAAGTGCGGACCTCATATTAAAACTTCGGAAAATGTGATGCAAATGAGTGCGAAGATCCGCCGTATACTCGGATTCAATTTAACACCAGGCGAAGACTGAGAAACAGCCGAGGATTCATACCTGCGTTTCGTTCGTGGACTCGAGCGTGAGGCTCACAAGGAAAGGTACTTTGGTGTCCCCCTCCGATTTTAATGCAACTCACGTATGTTGTAGAGCATCGAAAACTAAAAGATACGTATTTTTTTTTATCGGCGGAAAAACATTTTTAAGGGGTGAAATCGCCCTTCAAAAATAGGGGTGATTATGCAGTTTCACCCCTAAAAATGAATTTTTTTCTTCAACTCCACGTGGAATTTTTATTGTCTTCAATGAGGAGTATTTTGGTTTTTGTTTTATTAAAATCGGTTGACGCCTTCTGGGTGAAACTGCAAAATCACCCCTCGACATGCTATTTTTGAAGGACGATTTCGCCCCTTAAAAATGTTTTTCCGCCGATAAAAAAAAATACGTGTCTTTTAGTTTTCGATGCTCTACAACATACGTGAGTTGCATTAAAATCGGAGGGGGACACCAAAGTACCTTTCCTTGTCAGTTGCCCCCCTTTATCGCTCGAGCTCTACTTGAACAGCTCTTCGTTTATATAGAGCTATGTGTACCCTATATCGTAGGCGACACACAGGCCGCTCTACTGCGCATAGTTAATCTCAACACTTCTCAATATACAAATGGAACGACACGGATGAAATATTTGTCACCACCAAATTACGTACCTTTGCTCAATAATTGTTTTCGGTCGATCGAAATAGATATAAGGGGTCATTTCAGTAAACCAATTACATTCGCATATGGAACGTTAAGCCTCACGCTTCACTTTAAGAGGATGGCTTAGCTGAAATGGTCGTCCATTGTAAGACTCATTACGAGAACCAAGTCGGTAGTGGCGGTGGCGCTGGTATAGGCAACGATTTTGTGGGTACATCTTATCAACGGGGACACAGGATCGGTAGATTTCTCGGTGGTTTCTTGAGAAGCGTATCACCATTACTCACAAAAGAAGCTAAAGCTATAGGAAAAGAGGCTCTACGAACAGGTTTAAACGTTAGGGATGATATGAGTAGTAATCATGTACCATTCAAGGAGCCTCTAAAAAGATGCGCTGCAGAATCGGGAGAAAAAAAAAAGAAACAAGGTAATCCTTGGGTATATGATAATGCTAGTGAGTAAATTATATCCGGCTTAAGGGACTAGGAAATGTATGCAAAAAATAATGAATTTATCTGAGATGAAAAACCAACAAAATTGAGAATGAATTCATGAGTGCGTCGAATGGTCAGACTGAGTCAAGATGACTGATATCGATGAGTTGTCATACTTTGAGCTATGATATACCAGGTGTACAAGTATGAAATGCGGATTTCAGACAACAGATGGCGCACGAGTGCCGTTTGTTTTATAAAGATTTGACACTGTGCCATTTTGTTGTGTTATCAACAGGCGTTAGACGCGCACGAGTGATAAGTTGGAAATGTATGTGCATAGTGTTATGTTGTTGTGTTCAATATGTCAAACTTTGTACCGGACAGAGAGCATTCGCGGACAGCATTAATTTTTTCTTTTCATTTGAAGAAAACTGCTGCTGAACCATACCGATTACTTCGAGAAGCTTATAGTGAATATGCTTCATCGCAAGATACGCGTGAACGATGGTTTCGGCGTTTCAAAAGTGGTGACTTCGATGTTGCAGACAAGGAACGTGGAAAGCCGCCAAAAAATATGAAGATGTGGAATTGCAAGCATTGTTGGGCGAAGATGATTCGCAAACTCAAGAACAACTCGCCGAGCAATTGGGCGTTAGTCCACGAGCTGTTTTCAATCGGCGACGAGAGATGGGAAAGATTCAGAAGACCGGTAAATGGGTACCACATTCGTTGAACGACACACAAATGGAAAAACGCAACAACACATATGACATTTTGCTCGTTCAGTACAAGAGGAAGTCGTTTTTGCATCGTATAGTTACAGGGGATGAAAAGTGGATTTATTTTGAGGATCCCAAGCGTAAAAAATTATGGGTAGACCCAGGCGCACCATCCACATCGACTGCAAGACCGAATCGCTTTGGCAGAAGGACGATGCTCTGTGTTTGGTGGGACCAGAGGGGCGTGGTCTATTATGAGCTGTTAAAACCGGCGGAAAGGGTTAATACTAAACGTTACCAACAACAATTGACCGATTTGAATCGTTCGCTGCTTGAAAAAAGGCCAGAATACCGAAAGAGGCAACACAAAGTCATTTTTCTTCATGACAATGCTCATTCACATACGGCAAAACCGGTTCGCGACACATTGAAAGCACTCAGCTGGGAAGTTCGATGAATGGTTCGCAGCAAAAGGGGAAGATTTTCACTGGCGTGGTATTCACAAACAAGCGATGGAGCATACTTTGAATTAAGCACTTTTTATCATTCTTCCGAATTTAACATGTTTTTTTAGAAAAAAATCCGCATTTCATACTTGTATACCTGGTAATGTTGATTCAGTAATAATAATATGTTGAATTATTATCTCAATTCAGTGACCGGAGAGCAAAGTGAACAGTGCGTGAGCACGGAATACGCTGGGTTGACAGGTGAGGCTGGCTGGATATAAAGGACCTGGTGACAAGTGTATTGTAATTAAATGCACACGGTTAAAGAGTATAAAATCAATCTTTATTGATTGTGTATAACAATAGTGAAAAGAAATACCTGATGAGTAGTGACAATGAACTGATTATTTCTGGCCTGTATCTGTTGATGCACTGGTGGTGAGTTGTCTAACAGGCCGGTGAGTTGACTGGTTGAGTCGTGTGGGTGATCCTGTTGATCCGATCCGATGTAGAGCTCGTTATTCTGGCCGCACGCTGGGCTGGTGAGTCGACAATTCCTTTTATCTGGTGCGAGGCTGAATGGTAGCTACGCTGCCAACGATGCGTAAAATCGTCGACAGTTTTGTGAGTATGGCTGAGTTTGTGGTGAACGTACGTGGTTTGCACTTGCACTGAGTTGAACTGCACGTGATTAGACAATGAGTTTAACGAACTAAAGGGTGATTTTTTTGAGGTTAGGATTTTCATGCATTAGTATTTGACAGATCACGCGGGATTTCAGACAAGGTGTCAAAGAGAAAGATGCTCAGTATGCTTTGACATTTCATAATGAATAGACTTACTAACGAGCAACGCTTGCAAATAATTGAATTTTATTACAAAAATCAGTGTTCGGTTCGAAAAGTGTTTCGCGATTTACGTCCGATTTATGGTCTACATAATCGACCAAGTGAGCAAACAATTAATGCGATTGTGACCAAGTTTCGCACTCAGTTTACTTTATTGGACATTAAACCAACCACACGAATGCGTACAGTGCGTACAGAAGAGAATATTGCGTCTGTTTCTGAGAGTGTTGCTGAAGACCGTGAAATGTCGATTCGTCGCCGTTCGCAGCAATTGGGTTTGTGTTATTCGACGACATGGAAGATTTTACGCAAAGATCTTGGTGTAAAACCGTATAAAATACAGCTCCTGCAACAACTGAAGCCGAACGATCTGCCACAACGTCGAATTTTCAGTGAATGGGCCCTAGAAAAGTTGGCAGAAAATCCGCTTTTTTATCGACAAATTTTGTTCAGCGATGAGGCTCATTTCTGGTTGAATGGCTACGTAAATAAGCAAAATTGCCGCATTTGGAGTGAAGAGCAACCAGAAGCCGTTCAAGAACTGCCCATGCATCCCGAAAAATGCACTGTTTGGTGTGGTTTGTACGCTGGTGGAATCATTGGACCGTATTTTTTCAAAGATGCTGTTGGACGCAACGTTACGGTGAATGGCGATCGCTATCGTTCGATGCTAACAAACTTTTTGTTGCCAAAAATGGAAGAACTGAACTTAGTTGACATGTGGTTTCAACAAGATGGCGCTACATGCCACACAGCTCGCGATTCTATGGCCATTTTGAGCGAAAACTTCGGAGAACAATTCATCTCAAGAAATGGCCCGGTAAGTTGGCCACCAAGATCATGCGATTTGACGCCTTTAGACTATTTTTTGTGGGGCTACGTCAAGTCTAAAGTCTACAGAAATAAGCCAGCAACTATTCCAGTTTTGGAAGACAACATTTCCGAAGAAATTCGGGCTATTCCGGCCGAAATGCTCGAAAAAGTTGCCCAAAATTGGACTTTCCGAATGGACCACCTAAGACGCAGCCGCGGTCAACATTTAAATGAAATTATCTTCAAAAAGTAAATGTCATGGACCAATCTAACGTTTCAAATAAAGAACCGATGAGATTTTGCAAATTTTATGCGTTTTTTTTTAAAAAAAAGTTCTCAAGCTCTTAAAAAATCACCCTTTACAGTACTGAGTTGGTCGAAATGAGTGAGACTAATTGAAATTAAATTGTGAGGAGGCGCGTGCTTATTTGAGCAAACGATTCGAGCATGAATAATGGCTACATCCGTCGACCACGAGGCTGAGCGCCATGAGGGCGGACGTGTGCCACAACTCGCTTGAGTTTTGTTTAGCCGCCAGCGATGGAATGTGAGTCCTGTGAGTGGTCATGCCGCTGGGACCACACTAGTAGCTTTGACCGCTTCAGTGAGCTTTGATCGAGGAAGCGAGCTGATGGAAGACACTCTTGAGTGTGCTGCGTCTATACATCGGTAGAGTATGCCTGTGAGCTGTACCACATGACGCGAGGCGTCGCAGTCTTGTGAGCGTAGCACGTGCATTAGTGGATTGTGTGCGTGATAGGTGCGAAAACTGAACATTCCGCCCGCTATCAGCAGCGGTGTTGATGATTGAGTGTGATCTGCTCTTCATTCAGTTTGAGTTGGCTAGAAGCCGAGCTTGGTGATTGGTCGGACGAGTGTTGTTGTTGCTGTTTTGAGTGACATTACTCTGGTCAGTCTATCCTTTCCGGGATGGAGTGGCGTGACTCTGGCGAGGGACTATCCGATGGTGGGGATCTCTCGTCAGTGATCAGTACTAATGAACCGACCTTGATGATGTTCGATGGATGATGCTATTTCGATGTAGAAATGTTGTACTGTAACGTGGCAAAATCTTCAAGCGCTACGTCCTCCTCGCACGACGGCTGCCAACACGATCTCGCAGGGCTGTAGGGCGTAATCGCCGTACACTAAATAATTTCTTTTGTATTTCTTTTTCTTAAAATCGTACGACCGAGGAGCGGAGAGGAAAAGGAAGAAAGAGGGCTGCCCACACCTCTTGGCGGTTTCGGGATCGAGTCACCCTTTCGTAGGAGAGAGAGAGAGGATACAGACATTTTCCATTTCTCGTGGTCGGGATCTACAGCCGTCCCGCCCGACGTTCATCTACGGCCAATATGCTATTATCTATTCTCGGTTATCTGATCTACGAGCAATAACCAGTCTATCTCACGGGGCTCACCTGCCGGACTGGACTACACATGGTTATCATCTGCTATTAATATTTGCGTTGTCCAGCCGAGGCGCTAGACGCGGCCATCGTGCGACACCGGTTCCCCCAATTAACCGAGTTCGGCTCGCTAAGAGGGGGTCATAGTTCAAACGGACCTCGAGGCTTTTTTCCGGTTACCGTCGAGCGAACAGGACGTAGCAGCGAGTATTATATCGTCCCGCTCCACCGTTGATTTCGTCAAAATCTATCACCACCTATCGTGGGTACCAGGGCATATCTTTTGAAACAACAAGGAATAAATCGAGGATTGTATCGAGAGGAGAGAATTTCGAGACGATTTTGGGTTAAGAAGGATTGGCAAGGAACATCGCATCGTCATCGTCCCGGTGAGCTCTCTTCCCTTCTACGGTCTTTCGCCATTATTTGATTATTATTTTTTTAAATTCTTTGGAAAGTTCGATTCGAACTTAGTCGTACCTGCGATTCTGATATACCACGCACAGAGTGCGATTCGTATCGGGACAGACTGCGTCGAGTAGAGTGTAATATCGAGATCGTTTGGCGGTTAGAGCCGGGAAGAAGTCACTTCGTTCGTCATTCTGTTTTTTTAGTTACTGTTCTGTAGTCATTTTGCTGTAAAGCCGCGCGCGTGTTGATACATCATCCCGTGGTCGGATTGTATAGGAGGGATTGGAATGTCATAGGCCGTGTCGCGGACTTGCAGGAATAATTTACACTTATAGATTTATACTATTGCATTCGCCTTATTTTATTTTATTTTTCTCTCTTATTATGTTGGACATTATTTTATTTCTGCGAACGCATGCAGTGCGTACTCGGCCGTCGTCCCGTGTTGGTACTTGATCGTGAGGGATTAGTACGGTTCGAGGCGTATCTGGCCATGATAAATAGTTCGTTCGTTGTTACTGTTCTGTAGTCGTGTACTGTAAAGCCGTGCGTGCGTTAGGCCGTTATCCCGTGTTTGTTTGAATGTGTGAGGGATTTGAACGGGATAGACCGCGTCGCGGATTTTACCGGACAATTGATTTTATATGGACTTGGATCACTTTATTTATTTTTCTTATGTCGGACATTACTTTATTCGATTTTGTGAGCTTATGCAGTGCGTGCTCGGTCGTCGTCTCGTATTTGGAACTTGGTCGCGAGGGATTGGTACGGCTCGAGACGTATCTCGCTTGGACTTTTGTAATCCGTTATTTGGAATAATTTAGGGATTTATATTGTTATTTTGGTTCACGATACTTTCTCGATTTTGCGGCCTGCAATGTGATAGTTGGGAGGTTCGAATCAGTAAAGGCTTCGCGTACGTGACCTTCCGACGTCCCGTAGTTATAGTTGTTGGATGTATGTGGGATTAGTTCGGTGTAGGCCGTATCGCGAGCCGAATTGCGAGGCGACCTGTCAAGTTTACTTTGCCTGGCCGTGTTTTGGTCGTTTATCGCAACCGTCTGAATATAGGTCGTGTATGGGAGAGAGTGAGAGCCGAGACGAGTGCCGGGATAAAATATGCTGCCAGAATAATTAAGTTTATGAATTGTTAAAGAGTTACGTTTACGGGACATTCTGTTTGAATTCATTATCAATGTTTATTGAAAATTCGTAATTGTTTGTTAAGAAATAAAGAAGTTGCCCGAGTGGCCTTTGTAAGTCCCGTACCTGCTATCGTTGTATAAATTATTCATTGGTGTTGTTTTATTAATTTGACTTTGTTTATTGTTCCGGTCAGGGGTATTTATTGACCCTATTTTATTGATTTATTTTATTCATCGACGTTAATGACTCATTTCATCTGTATTACTGGATTTTATTCGCCTTTTATTCGAGGATAATTCTTGGCTTGACAGTCCGAACCACCCACTCTGCCTCGAACAGCTGTAGCTAGCCTGGGTTGAGTCTGGCCTAACATCTCGTTATTTTTCCTTCCGGCGCGTAAGCGCCTGGCGCCCAACTCGTAAGAGAAAATAAAAGGAAGGAAAAATAGCTTGGGTCAGCTATAGGTAACGTGGTACGTTGAGGAGCAAATTTACGTTACAGTACATAACTTTCTATTTGAAAATGATGTAGAAATGATGTAGAAAGATGGCACTGGAGATATTGAGTTGACTATTTGGACTAGAAATATAGAGGCCTTTGTTGTATGAGCTGCCATCGTGATAGTCTAGTAGTACTGAGATCTGTGAGCGGCTCTCTAATGAGAAAGTGAGCTGGTGTGAGTGCTGTGGTATCTTCAGGGTCCTCTGTGAGTGGTCCTAATGGTCATGAGTGGAGCGTTGCTTCAATCTGGATGAACAAAGTGGTTAACTCCTCGAACGTGAGTGCAATTTCTCCTAATGTTCTGTTCAGGTGATATTTTACTGATTTGACTGCTGTTTCCCAATTTCCTCCCATATGTGGAGCTGGTGGTGGTTTGAACTTCTACGTAGTTCTGTCGTTGGTAAGTGAGCAATGCAGCGAGATTGAGTCGTCCGTACCTTGAGTGAAGAATTTAGTAAGTGTGGCATCTGCTCCAATGAAGTTTGTGCCGCAATCACTATAGAGTGTTGCTTTGATCGAGGAAGCGAGCTGAAAGAAGACGCGCTTCAGTGTGCTGCGTCTATACATCGGAAGGTGCGAAAACTGAACATTGGGCCATTACCGAAACGTATAATACGCGGTTTTGTGCATAACAAAGCTCACAACGGGGACAAAACGCTGAACCCCTTTAATTTCCAACATCATTGAGTACATTTTCTATCACTCTACGTAGACGGTCAACAGATACCGGGAAAATCGCCACAGCCCGAGTTTAGCTGCAAGGACACGTGGATTCAGAGTTATCACACGCCCTTTTCTGATAGAGGCATACACTTTAAATATAACGGTATAGATATTTTCCGTGGAGCATACGCTAATGGCTATTGTTTGTTTCCGTTTGACCTGACACCTGATTTATCGGCAAACTGCTTTACTCATTAGAATCTCGTGCGACATGGTAGTGTGAGGATCGAAGCGCGCTTCGCCAAAACTCACTACTACAATAAATTGCATTGTTTATGGTGAATACGACAACGTAATTGAAATTGACTCTGCTCGTCAGATTATTACAGATTTTAGTGCCTGAACGTCAAGTGACAACAGAGAAATATTTCCTCTCTACTGGACACCGTTTACAACAGTATCGTGTATCGTTTAAAGAGGGCGCTATCAGGATAGATACGCATTTAAGGCTCACCACGTATTCAACGACAGTCTACCTCAAGTCGCCTTCATGGACGCTATAGTGGATATCCAGGCCCTGTACGGCGAGTTCCTACCTAACGACATTGCCGTAACTACGCTGCAAAACTATAGTTTAGGCCATTGGGTGATCGAGGCACCATACGCGTTTAGCAATTTACCTAAAAAAGTGCCCGTCAGCAATAATCGTCTAACGTATTTTCATCATGGTCTCGAGTGGGTTGACGGCGATACAGCCTTGTCGAAAGCTTACGCTAGCTTGAAAGCTATGTGTCGTTACGCGCTCCGTATATACACACGTGGTATACAGAAAGCGGGAATTCTACGTGATGTGTTAGGTTGTAATATCATCAATTTGGAAGAGTCCGACGGATTCAGTTTTAAGAACATGCCGTCCTACGATACATGGTGTATACATCATGGTGCGTCAAAGAAGAATTCTGCAAAATGAGCGTTAAATAACGTTGGAAAAATTAAGCGCTGGCTTCAGATTCAACTGCTGGATACTCTGAATCCTATTTATTCGGAACAAGTCGGCTCAGTGCTGAGAAAGGATAGGTCAGGTGACACCGTAAAAAAAAAAAACAATACTTATTGAGACGCCGAACCAAGTCAATCGTAGCACCACAGGTAGAGAGTATATACCCTGTATATAGACCCTGTAATTGCAAACAGTGCTAGCAGTATGAAGTCAAATACCTGTGACGCAACAATACCTGCTGAGGGTAAAATAGTGACCCTCTACCATAATAAACTACGCTCCCCTCCTCCACCGCCTACGCCTAAGCGTCAGTCAGCACCGGCTGCGTCCCGTGGCGCTCATCATCATCATTATCATCATCACCATCATCAACGAAAACGCCGACCCCTCTCCGCACAGCAACATGACTGCAATGAACAGTCTGGGGATACTAAAGGGTCTACAACATGTCTCAGCTCAGACGAAAGAAATGTTTCCAGCCGATCACATCCCGAGCGGTTCGTTTAGACCCAATGCCATAGTCGCCATACAGATGACCATACAAAATCTGGAATGCATTGCGTTGTCATATACGTCGACAACAATGGTCAAAGCACATTCTTTGACCGCTACTGGCTGCTTTTTGTAAAATATTTTCATCGAATTAACTGAAAAACGATAAAATTGTCCGACGCTACTACAAGAAACTAAAACATATAAAGCGTAAAAAAACATACATAAAAAATGGCCACTCCACCGGGTTAGAGGGAGCAGGAAATGCATACAACATCATGTATACCAGGTGTACAAGTATGAAATGCGGATTTTTTTTCTACAAAAACATGTTAAATTCGGAAGAATGATAAGAAGAGCTTCATTCAAAGTATGCTCTATCGCTTGTTATACATTTTTCCCATCTTTCGGGCAATTTGTGAATACCACGCCAGTAAAAATCTTCCTCTTTTGCTGCGAACCATTCATCGAGCCATCTTTTTTCACATCTTCGTACGAACCAAAGCGCTGCTCACCAAGTGCGTGACCCATCGATGCAAACAAGTGGTAATCGGAAGGAGCCAAGTCTGGTGAGTAAGCCGCATGGGGTAGAACCTCCCAGCTGAGTGCTTCCAACGTGTCGCGAACCGGTTTTGCCGTATGTGATGGAGCATTGTCATGAAGAAAAATGACTTTGTGTTGCCTCTTTCGGTATTCTGGTCTTTTTTCAAACAGCGAACGGTTCAAATCGGTCAATTGTTGTTGGTAACGTTTAGTATTAACCGTTTCCCCACGTTTTAACAGCTCATAATAGACTACGCCTCTCTGGTCCTACGAAACACAGAGCATCGTCTTTCTGCCAAAGCGATTCAGTCTTGCGGTCGATGTGAATGGTGCGCCTGGGTCTGCCCATGATTTTTTACGCTTGGGATTCTCAAAAAAAATCTACTTTTCATCCCCTGTAACTATACGATGCAAAAACGACGTCCTTTTGTACCGAGCGAGCAAAATGTCACATGTGTTTTTGCGCTTTTCCATTTGCCTGTCGTTAAACTCATGTGGTAACCATCTACCGGTCTTGTGAATCTTTCCCATCTCTCGTAGCCGATTGGAAACAGCTTGTTGACTAACGCCCAATTGCTCGGCGAGTTGTTTTTGTGTTTGCGAATCATCTTCGTCCAACAATGCTTGCAATTCCACATCTTCGTATTTTTTTGGCGGCTTTCCACGTTCCTTGTCTGCAACATCGAATTCACCACTTTTGAAACGCTGAAAACATCGTTCACACGTATCGTGCGATGAAGCATATTCACCATAAGCTTCTGGAAGTAATCGGTATGATTCAGCAGCTGTTCTCTTCAAATGAAAACAAAAAAATTAATGCTGTCCGCGAATGCTCTTTGTTCGGTATAAATTTCGACATATTGAACACAACAACACAACACTATGCACACACTTATCCAATTTATCACTCGTGTCCATCTGACACTTGTTGATGACAACAAAATGGCGCAGTGTCAAATCTTTAGCGCACAAACTGCATTCGTGCGCCATCTATTGTCTGAAAACCACATTTCATACTTGTACACCTGGTACAAATATGCACAGCTCGTTTTAGATGTCACATGTAAATATACGGAATAAAAACAACAATAAAATACTAGACTATATATACCGACGTTGTCATCTCTAATCTTCCCATCATCGCCATTCTACCAGCATCATTAACAGGTATGAAACAAATCCTGAGCGCACAGCCGGATAAACTTGTCACAGAACCGTGGAAGTGCTAACGTCGAGCTATAAAATGGAGATTATAAGTGGAATACTCGTAATCGATTTAGGTAAAGACCCCTGGGAACCTACCAAGGAGAAACTCGAATATGTGTCTGGACTATACGGTGGATGCATCAAAACTTTCCAACCAAACTCTCGCAATTTTTGACGGGTCATCAAAGAAATGTGTGGTCGGGTGTTATCATGATGGAAGACAACACCTTTTCTATTGATCAATTCGAGCCATTTTCATTCAGTTGCTTGGCGTAATCTCTTTGATTGTCCACATTAGAGTTGAGGATCAATCGTCTGACCAACTGGAAGTAGCTCATGGTGGACGATTCCCTTCCAGTCCCACCACACACACAATATCACCTTTTTCGCCGTCAATCCTGGCTTCGCGAACGCTTGGGACGGCTCACCATCCCTTGTCCACGACCTTTGACGCTTCCGATTGTCGTTCGTGATCCATTTTTCATCACCAGTTATGACACGTTTCAGAAATGGCTCGATTTCATTGCGTTGCAGCAGCGCATCGCAGATGTTAATTCGATCTATCATGTTTTTAGTGTTCAACTCATGAGGAACCCATACATCGAGCTTCTTTTTGTAGCCAGCTTTGTGTAAATGGTTCAAAACAGTTTTGTGGTCAATGCTCCATATCAATATCGACACTGCTGAAATGCTTATCTTGCTGGACTTTTTCAAGAATTTCATCAGCTTTTTTAGTGATTGGACGACCAGAGCGTGACTCATCTTTTACAACAAAATTACCAGAACGAAAGCGAGCGAACCATTTCCGCGCAGCAGACTTGATAAAGTACTATCACCGTACACAGCACAAATTTTTTCACAAGCCTGCGCCGCGTACTTCCCTTTGTCGTAATAATATTGCAAAATATATCGCAATTTTTCATTACTTTTCTCCATTTTCAAACGCAAACAACTTTCCAACCACTGCACCAATTTCGATGTTTATACACACAAAGTAACGCTCGAAGTGTCACCTTTCCAACGAGCGTTTAGTGGTGTCGCTGCGATCTGTGTTTCCTGACTTATTTGTAATTGATGCCATCTATCGGGAAAAACGTCACGAACTTCTTCCCAGACCCAATATTATAGCACCGTCGATCGTGTCACGACTGCATGCTGGAGATTTTTTCTCTTTCTTATTCCCTTCCTCTTCATCGGCCGACCAAACATCGATAAACGATTCTCCTTCAAACGGGTGCACACAAAGCCAATTTTTTATTTGGGAAGCCTATCGCTTTACACAGTACGAAAACAATCTATCGCTTATCGTAGCGTGTCTGAAGCATTTTCAGATAGATTCCGGCATAAATGTGTACAATGATGCGCCCTCCTCATTCTCCAGGTTGGACATTTTATGGTTCGTAATATCGTGAAGAAGCATAGCCTTTTCGTGGCCGCGTGAATAGATACGTTTTGATTTTCACGAAATTTCTCGCAAGTTAGCGTATACTTGTTTGCAGCTCACATCGTTCTCATACCATTCAAACCCCTGAAAAAAATTCCAGACAAAATTATTCTGACTTCTTCTCGCATTCTGTGGCAATTTGGCAAAGTGGCACGGTGGTGCGACAATCTAGTGAGCAGAGTACGGTTAATCCGTCGCGACAACAGCAATTACCTTCGGAATAAATTCCGAATCTCTACCACGAATTCCCTTTATGTCAACGATGATAACCATTTTCACGTGTAATCCCTGCAGATATTCAAGTTCGACTGATTTGCTACTTACAAAGACGCTTCTCCTCGGCTTAACACGAGAGAATATTATCGCGACATTAGCACATTTTCTCGCATATCCGGTGAAATTCACCATTACCTGGTGAGAGGTATCGGTTTTAAGGACATTGTCATATTCCGCGTAGATAATGCAACTTACCGTTGAAGCAAGAGCCTCCTCGAATCGTATGTCCATACTCACACTACCATGGTTTAATAAATTTCAGTGTCAATTGATGTCCACCGAAAGATCGGGTGTCAAGTCAAAAGCAAACAGACAGTATCCATCGCGATAATTATCGCGTTGATTGAACTACCATCGTTCAAGAAATATATTCCAGTTCGCGAAAACAGCATTTGAAAGGCATCCACATACAAATAATGTTTCGTGAAATCTGGTTGTAACGGTTTAGAAGGTATTTGAGTACCATCTACATACAACGATAAGTAATTTATCTTGTAATTTTAGAAGTTGAATGGATTCATACTAAAGTCGCCGTTAACCGCTTTGTTATCGACAAAACCGATTGTTTTCTTCGCTTCGGCAACTGGCCTGGCACAATATTGTCGATCGGCCCTCCATGAATAGGACATTTTGCCGCAGATTTAGCCAGAGGTCTAGCATGCGAGAGCAACACACTCCCGGAGATGTGCATTTTCGGCAGCTGGACTGCATTTCAAAAGTGTTTCTATGTACGCTCGATAAGAGTAGGCGTTATTTGGAGGTAAAACTAGTTTGGATTTAAATATACATCAACCTGATTAAACACAGAATGGAAGAGATTGTTTACAGGGCCAGCGTTTACGCTTGGCGCTGTACTCGAGCAATTTCCGTAGAAGGAGATGTCATTTTCACTCCTAGGCTAAGCATCGTATGTGCGAGATCGATAAATTCATCGCAATGCCAGGGAATAACAAATTCAATGGGTAAATCATCTGTTGGTGAAAAAAATGATTTATAATACACTCAATTGGAACCTTTAAGAGTTGTTTGCGTCAGTGGTATAAAATAATTCAAGCCCCGATTTAAGGCTCACGCACGCAGTGTGCATGTAGAAAAGCCGACTTGTTTCAGCTATCCAAAAACATCTGTAACCGTTCATTGACGAGTCTTTTTTTTATTCTCCTTCTTTATTACTTTTCTCATTATCGCGCTTTTCTTTTTACATGAGATACGTCGCGGTTTACGTTCGTACACTGAATGAGCAGTTCGCGAAATTTTGCGCTATTTATAACCGGGCCCTTGCATAAGAGTGTCAACTTTTTCAGAGCCCTTGCGTTTGATATTACTGCCAGATTCTCGCGAATAGTATCTTTCACAGCTATATTTCTATCGAGGATATCACCGGGTACGTTTACACCGCCACGCAATGCCTCTTTTCTAACTGCTTTAGCACCCTTCTTTAAAAGTGGTTATACTCAACGAAACAGGCCCCTGAGAAAGCTGCCGATATCGTGTCCTCATTGATCAGGCGCTGCGATATAAACATTGCTAATACCGCCGTACCCGCGTCGGTCCTATCCGCGCTGTACGCCGTCAATATCATCCATAATCAATCGGAGCATTTTGAAAAGTAGTGTCACAGTCAACGTCCCCTATTCGAGTAGTATAGGATTACCAAACTCGTCTCTTATATCGATCGCGATAGTGTGTAAATTATTGCGCAAGAGAAATGTATAACGCGGCGCCGAAAACGATTAAATTTTTATCGATCAGTACTAAAAGTTGTCACTATCAATGGGGACGATTCGTAAGAGGGGGGTTTTTACATCACCCGTAATGTAGGTATCGCAGATATTGTAACGGTAATTTTTATCGTTATCATATATTTTTATTTTTCGTGGGAATTCGGGCTCGATCACAGGACTAATTAATAGACTTCGTGGTGGTTAAGAGGAAACTTTATTCCCAGAGAAACAATTTCATAAACTACGTGACTTTTTAATTTCCGGTCACTGGTACTCTGTATAATGATATTTAAATTCCGTAATTATAGTGATCATCTCTCCAATTATTATTTTATTTCGTGTGCACCTATTCTCGGTATCCTCGAAAGTTTATTATTCTTCTTTTACAGCAGTATTGCTGTACACTCGGTGCACAGACATATTCACACCACCAGTCATTCGCATCGCACTCGCTCCTTGACAGAGCGTATTAACTCTGTTTACAATTCTTTCTCTCTTACTCTCGTTTCACTTTCTCTCTCTTTCTCTCTTCCACTCATCCAGTCGGGCGATTCCCGTTTATACTGCCGACTTAAAATCCACACTATTTGATTTTATTTCCTTATACACTACTCGCTTAAACGTATTAATTAATTCTATGCACTTAATCTTACTTAGATCTATTCGCACACACATTTATTCTCTTAATTCTATTCTCCTAAATCTATCCATATCTTAATCTATTACTAGTTTTTTTTTTAACTTCACTAAAACCAATTCTTTATATTATTTAAACCACTCGCCTGCCTCTCATTGTTCCGCTGTCTTCCATTCTCACTAATTCGATGTTCCGTTATGCACTGGACCCGAATTTATTCAAAATCTATTCGATGATAATGCTTAACTTTTCTCTCGTAATTTTTAGAATGTTCAGATTTTTCGACTTGTCTTTTAACACGCCTTCTATCCACGCTAAGAGGCCAAGAGAGCCTCCTCTCCCCGTGCAGGCTCTTTTATAGCCTTCCCCTCGCTCCGCTCAGCCCTACGTCATCAATTACCTTTATTTTTAAATATAACGCATTACCTGACTTCGTAGCTAGCCGTCGCCGCGCTACTCGTTTTCCCTTCGCCTCCCAGCAAGGCCAGCTGATCGCTGACCTGCTGTTTAAGTCAGCGAGGGAATTCCGGCGATGTGACGTAGCTCGTTTTTCACATGAGTTCGATGGCCTAATGCCCGCAAACCTCTGTGCTTGTGTATCTATTCGAATTTCGCAGGTGTTTCTGCGTATCCCTCGGCTCTTTATACCGTTCGACATAATAAAGTGGGCTAGACAGCGTAACTATGTTAGAATATCGGTATATACAAACATGCCTGGCATAGTACCGGTACGAGATGTAGGAGTCGACCCCGTGTATTCGAAATGCGGTTCTATCATTACAGACCTACAGGCCTTTTCCTCAAACCCGAGTAGCCTTGCGATAGAGGGCGATCGACGAAAGTCATGATTTTGCGTATCCATATCGATGAGTGTCGATCGATATGGATACACGTTGGAATGATCCATGGATAGCCGTTATAAGCAATCCTACAGACTGTGGCAAAACATACTTCTTCATAAAATTCTTTAAGTACATGTGCGATATGACGGATATCCCGTTCAAGCGAATACTGGATTATTACTCAGAGTGGCAGTCCGGGTATTCAGAGTACGGTGATAATATCGAATTTCGCGATGGTTTACCGTAGCAGGCTACTCGAACGATACGAGGCGTAAACATGTGGTCATATACGATCTAATGCGCGAAACATCGAACAATGTCGTGGTCACTGTTTTCACCAAGGGTAGCTATCGTTAAAATCTCAACGTCATCTTTATTACGCAAAATCTCTTGTATTTGGGCCACGGGCAGCGCGATTCGTATATCATGTCAAGTATATCCCGAGAATCTGAGATTTTTGCAGGAGGTATATTTCGATGCTACAGTTTTACCGCACGGTTATTTATTATTCAACTTGAAACAATCGACGCCCGATAGCTGTCGATTTCGCGCCTGCATATTCCCCTATTACCAATACCATTACTTTTAAGTGCCTCAAAAAGTAATAAAGGTTCGCGATGCGACGCGCGATGAACCAATAATTGGCTTGTAATGGCGTTGCAGAGACCTTTCGATAAAAAGCAAACAATTATATTGCAAACACTGTTACCTAAAGCAAGAGCAACGATGTGCAATTTTGCGCAAACGGATGTAGCGCCCGTACGGTGTATATGCGAGTGTGCGAGACACGTTTCACAGGGAAACGTGAGTCTGAACAACGCGCAAAATAATCATCTTCGGAGGCAAGCGACAATTCTTTGACAATTAGCCGCCGAAAGGGGCAATTGGAGTAGTGAGAGAAAGATCATCGTCGAGCACCCTGTCGGATTTCTTAAGCTGCTTCTTACGCCTGTCTTCGACTATATGAGTAATGGAATATGCTAGAATTAGGGTGCTTATTTCTCACGATAACATACATCGTCTTGCGGGGCTCGCTACTACTACTATTACAACTACTACAGAGCCCCCGCCCTTCGTACAAACCACCGCTACACCGCTATCTTGGCCTCGACTCTGAGCTGAGTGAATGAGAAAGAGAAATGGACAGCCATCAGTTTCTACAAATGGAACCATCAAGTTCTACAGCGTTATCTTCACTTGGTCGAGTACGATAACACATTACCGAATATTGCGTTAAAACGAAAGAAGGCAACAGTCGACAGCCGCGGGTATAAAATCGAAGTCGTCTTAATTAACGAAGTAAAATCTCGGCTCAATGACACACTTATTGTCGATAGCGTAGCAACAAATTTTTTTATCTAAAGCAATGTTGCTGCTTTGCATTTTGCAGTCGCAGTGCAGTCAGTAAAAACATTGACATGGGGTCGGAACGGCATTGTTTCCATAGACGGTAGAAAAATTTCGAATTCCAATACCGTTGATCTTGTTAATGATGCTTTGCGCGCAAGAAAACGCGAAAAACCGCGGTCCATCTCACTTTGTCAAACTCCTGCGAACGATACAGATGCCACGTGAATTTATCGGCAATCCCGAGTTACTGTACGAGTTTACACCTACATCATCCTCGACAACGCAGCAGCGTCTCATTTTACCACGCGATAGTGATAGCAGCAGCAGCAGCAACAACGAGGCCGAGATCGCACACTCAAACACAGGCAGGGATTTAATGCTCACGGCGGACAACGACATCGTTGAGAGTAACGAGTGGTAGGAAGAAGACGAACAATTAGAAAACAATGCGCAAGTGGAGAGACAATGTCACTCTACGGATATCGGTCCCCCGCACAGATAGTAAAGAAAAAAAAGAAAAAAAAATTTGGCTCAGGTGGATCGGTGAGTGGCGAAAAAAATGTTTTACCATGGCTCGAGACACACTATTTATATAATTTAACTAATTTAACTGATCTTCGTTCGATAGCTACGTACAACGATGGTTATGCTTATCTGCTTGTTGTTATCGATGTGTTGAGCAAATGTGCATGGGTCGAAGTATTGCGTGACAAAACGAGCGCAAACGTAGCACGCAGTCTCACACGCATATTCGCACGCAATAACAACCATCGCCCGCAGCAATTACAGGCCGATCGAGGCAAAGAATTTATCGGGGCTGCATTTTAACAACTTCTAAAGCAAAAGAATATGAATTTTCGAGCTGCTCGTAATCCCGATATAAAAGCCCCGATTTCCGAGCGCTATAATCGCACGATAAAGGAGCGAATGTGGCACTACTTTACATACACGCGAAATAAGCGTTACATCGATGTTTTACAACATTTTTTATATGCTTATAATCACACTTGACACAGCGCAATGCGTATTCCGCTGGGAGAAGTGACCCTAGAAAACGCCTCTATAGCCCGAGAAAATCTAGCTCACCGTTACGAACGCAACACGAAAAGAAAAAAATAATAAAAAACTTAAATACAGTGTCGGTAACTTGGTGCGTATCAATCCAGCTAACCAGCATTAGCGAAAGGATATGAGCGCTGTTGGAATAACGAGATATTCAAGATTCACCGAATATCAGTGAATCGAGAACCATTCGTGCATATTTTACACGATTTGAATAACGAGACTATCAATAGTATTATATTTTCTACGAGGCATAATTATCGCGAGTGCGAGTGCCCCGGTCACCTAAGGAGACGAAGAAGAAATAGAGGAAGAGGGTTCGGAATCGCCGTCAATGATAAATATAAGCCCCAAGTATAGCTACTTCTTTGCCGTACTACCCACCAACGGTAACAGAAAGTATTTTGCGGATAATACGACGAAATTTATTGGAAAACTACTGCGTCGAATATGTTTGCATAGCTAGTGGTATGTTTCTCTTGTGGAAATTGCTTATCCGATGACTCTTTTACATGTTCCTACTGTAGGAAACCTCGTATCTTTTGAGGATGGTGACTATGATTTATCGGGTTTTAATTTTTTAACACGCAGACGCGTAAATAGAGACCAAATGCCATCTGATGTGTATCTCTCAATAGGTGCTCTTTTGGAGAATATAAATAAGTTACATCACGTGGCCGGTCATCTGCGATTTAAATCGCTTCCGAGCGGTCAGGTCGAAGTTGCGATATCTACGATATCATGAGTTTCGCGTATCGTCCGCTATCGCCAGGCTACTCGAGTTCGAGGGAGAGACCTGTAATTCTGTAATGACATAACCGTATTGCGAATACATGGGGTCGAGGTCTGCATGTCTCATCGATGCTATGCCAGGCAGCATGTCTGTATACACCAATATCTGTGAGATTTATTTTACGGGCGATGTACGAATCGTCCCCATTGATGCTGACAACTTATAGTACGGTTCGATAAAAATTAAATCGTTTTTGGTGCCGCCATATATACCTCTCTTACGCAACGATTACACACTATCGCGATCGATATAACATACGAGTTTGGTAATCCTATACCATTCGAACAGGGGACATAGACGGTGACACTAAATTTCAAAAAGCTCCGATTGATTACTTTGCTATTGATGATATTGATGGCGTGCAGCATGGATTGGGCCGTCGTAGGTACGGCGGTATTAACCATGTTTATATTGGAATGCCTAATCAACGAGGACACGGTATCGCTAGCTATCTCGGGGCTTGTTTCGTCGAGTATTACCACTTTTAAAGAAGAGTACTAAAACAGTTGAAAAAGAGGCATTGCATGCTGGTGTAAATATAGCCGGCGATATCCTCGATAGAAATATAGCTGTGAAAGATATTATTCGTGGGAGAGTGCGAGAATCCGGCAGTAATTTCAAAACGCAAGCTCTCTGAAAAAATTGACACTTTCATGCAGAGGCCCGGTTATAAAAAGCGCAAAAATTCGCGAACTGCTCATTCACTGAACACACCTAAACCGCGCTGTATCTCCCGTAAAAAGAACAGTAATAAAGAAGAACAAGAAGAAGAAGATCAAGAAGACTCGTCAACGAATGGTTGCAGGTATCTTTGGATATCTGAAACAAGATTACTTTTCTACATGCACACTCGTGTAAGTGCCTCAAATCGGAGCCTGAATTATTTTCACTCCTACCGACGCGCAAACAACTATTGAAAGCTCCAATTGCGTGTTTTGTAAACCAATTCCTTCGCTAACCGATTATTCACGCATCGAATTTGTTATTCCTGGGCATTGCGATGAGTAAATCGATTTTGTGAATATGACGCTGACCCTGAAAGTGAAAATAACATTTCTTTCTACGGAAACTGCTGCGGATACAGCGCCTAAAGTAAGCGCTGGCCCTGTAAACAATCTCTTACATTCTATGTTTAATAAGGTGAATGTATACTTGAATAAAAAACTAGTTTCACCTTCAAAAAACGCCTACGCTTATCGAGCGTATATAGAAACACTATTGAATTACGGTCCAGTTGCCAAAATTTCACATCTCATGAGCGTTTTCTGGTACGACGATACTCCCAGAAAAATTGATGATATAACATCGGGCATGGCGGGTCTTATAAAGAAAGAGCAATTTTTAAATGTCGGAAAAACTGTAGACTTGCTCGGCCATCACAAATGCGATATACAGGGTGGCCGATTTATCTGAAGACATTGAAATATTTCACAAACTACGCATCGGATCAAAAAAAGTTCTGAATAAAATGTGTTCGCCTGGAAGGGGGTCATCCAATGATACCAAAGTCAACCCCTCACCGCTACCCCCTGGGGTGGGGGTGGCGGCAACTTTGAAATCGTAAATGGAAACCTCTATTTTTTATTGCAGATTCGGATTCCCCATAAAAAATAAGTAACTTCTATCTGAAACATTTTCTTTCGATTCGTGATAGATGGCGCTGTAATCGCAAGGGACCTGATTTTTTCGAATTTCTCGAGAAATTACACATCAGATTGAAAAAAGAAAAAAGACATGTTTCATCTTTCAAAAAGCTATTCAGCGATACGAAACTCGACCCACATTTCCCCCCATTCCTACCCCATTGTGGTGAAAATGGAAGTTGCTGCAAAATCGTGATCGGAAAACCCTATTTTTTCCCTGGTTTTCCATGACAAAATCCATTGATTTGCCTTTATTGTTGATATGAAATTTTCTCACACATGGCGCTGCAATCGAAAGCATGTATTCGTTTATCAATAAGTTAACAACTACTTTTAGCGTTACCCAGGAACAACAACGTGGACGTAGTAGTTTTTGTTCCCATCGGGATGCTTGTTTTAGGTGAGTCCCCTTGCCTCTCACTGTTCAATAAATTAGACTAAATGTTCGAAATTGTGACCTTGAACTTCTAGACACTTATTTATTCTTTCCTCGAATGATACACAGGAGAGGCCCTCACCCCCACCCTGAAATCGTAAATGGTCGTCTTTGACAACGCTGCACTGGCTTTTATAAGCCCGTAGTTCACCATACGGTCACAGTGGCGCGTCAAGGTCAATATCAACGATTTTAACTGAAAACACCTCCAAAATTGTCAATTCACTTGACTATCTTTACCCTTCATTCCTTAAACTAAAGTACGAGTGCGAAATGAATGCTGCAACCATAGAAGAAAAAACTGAAATGATTCTGATTTTCGGTGAATGTAGGCGCAATGTTGACGATGCTGTTGCCTTGTATGCTGAGCGTTTTCCAGATAATGTTCGCTCACGTTCTTTTTTTTACAAAGTTGTTTAATCCTTTATGTCTGACGGTAGTGTACAACCTAAAAAAAGAAAACGAAGAATCACTGTCACAGGAGAAGCTAATGAAATTGATGTGCTAGCAGCTGTTCAACAAAACCATCATGTAAGCATTCGGCAATTACATCGGGATTCCGGAATTTCTAGAGATAGTATTCTCAGAATATTGCATCGTCACAAGTATCACCCATATAACATTTCACTGCATCAGGAACTTCATGGTGATGATTTTCGTCTGCGAGTAGAATTTTGTGAATGGGCAGTTCAGCAAATACAAATGAATTCCAATTTCTTCGCTAATGTATCAGGAGTACAAATTGAAAATGCGGGATTTTTTTCTATTTTTGAACGTTTATTCTGAAAAAATGGTAACAAATGAATTATTCAAAGTATTGTCCATCGCTAGCCACAACTTTTTCCCATCTTTTTGGCAATTTACGGATACCGTCGCGAAAAAATTCGGCCGGCTTGGCTGCTATCCAGTCATCGACCCATTTCTGGGCTTCTTCGTAAGAATGGAAGCGCTGGTCAGCTAGGCCATGTGTCATCGATCGGAAAAGGTGGTAATCGGAAGGAGCAATATCTGGGCTATACGGCGGGTGGGGTAAGACTTCCCATTTCAGCGTTTGTAGGTATGTTTTGACCGGCGCTGCAACATGTGGCCGAGCGTTGTCATGTTGCAAAATTACTTTGTCGTGTCTTTGCTCGTATTGTGGCCGTTTTTCTTTGAGTGCGCGGCTCAAACGCATCAATTGAGTTCGGTATAGTGCTCCTGTGATGGTTTCGTTCGATTTCAATAGCTCATAATACACCACACCCAGCTGGTCCCACCAAATACAGAGCATGAGCTTGGCGCCGTGAATATTTGGTTTGGCCGTCGATGATGATGCATGGCCGGGGTAACCATATGATTTTTTGCGCTTCGGGTTATCGTAATGGATCCACTTTTCATCACCAGTGACAATGCGATGCAAAAAACCCTTCCGTTTTTGCCGTTCGAGCAGCAGTTCGCATGCAAAAAACGGCGCTCGACGTCTCTCGGCTTCAGCTCATACGGCACCCAATGTCCTTGCTTTTGGATCATTCCGAGGGCTTTTATACGATGGGAAATAGCTTGTTGTGTCACTCCCAATGAATCTGCGAGCTCTTGTTGAGTTTGACACGAGTCTTCATTGAGTATTGCCTCCAATTCAGCATTCTCAAACTTTTTCACTTGGCCCGGCCGCTCTTTGTCCTCAACGTCAAAATCACCACTTCTAAACCGCACAAACCATCTCTCGCACGTTGAAACCGATGGAACATGACTCGGATAAGCCTCGGAGACCAATCGATGTGCTTCAGCAGCCCTTTTCTTCAAATTAAAGAAGTAAATTAAAACTTCCCGCAAATGCTGTTTTGTTGGCACGAAACTCGACATATTGAGAGCTCAAAAAAACTATGAATTTGACACTGCGACAAATTGACACATACTGAAAATTAAAGCTATAAGACGTAGCTTTGACATGAACATAGTCACAGTACTGCCTGATGCGTATAGCGTTAGTAACGCCATCTGTTATCAAACCCGCATTTTCAATTTGTACCCCTGATACTATTTTCAGATGAGTCCACATTCACAAACCATGGTGCCGTTAATCGGCATAACATGCAATACTGGAGTGTGCAAAATCCCCATTGCTTACGACAAGTTGAACATCAATATCCCCGGTCGGTTAACGTTTAGTGTGGAATTGTAGGTAACAAACTCATTGGTCCTTATTTTATTGATGGTACTTTAAATGGAATCAAATATCGAAATTTCCTGGAACATGAACTACAACCTCTACTTGAGGATGTTGCATTGCCCATTCGCCAAATTATGTAGTTTCAGCATGACGGTTGCCCAGCGCATTACTCAATAACACCACGGGAAGTATTGAACCGTCATTTCAATGGCCGATGGATCGGCAGAGGTGGCCCGATTAATCGGCCTGCTAGGTCGTCTGATTTGACATCGCCGGATTTTTTCTGTAAGGTCATCTAAAATATAAGGTTTTCCAACAAGCACCAACAACTCATGAAAACATGATACAGCGCATAAGAAACGCTTGCGTTGAAATTCCCGCAGATATGCTGCTCTCCTGTGTATTGTACACATTCGAGGAAAGAATAAATAAGTGTCTAGAAGTTCAAGGTCACAATTTCGAACATTTAATCTAATTTATTGAACAGTGAGATGCAAGGGGACTCACCTAAAACAAGCACCCCGATGGTGAAAGGCAAGGGGACTCACCTAAAACGAGCACCCCGATGGTGAGAGGCAAGGGGACTCACCTAAAACAAGCACCCCGATGGTGAGAGGCAAGGGGACTCACCTAAAACAAACACCCCGATGGGAACAAAAACTACTACGTCCACGTCGTTGTTCCTGGGTAACGCTAAAAGTAGTTGTTAACTTATTGATAAACGAATACATGCTTTCGATTAGAGCGCCATGTGTGAGAAAATTTGATATCAACAATAAAGTCAAATCAATGGATTTTGTCATGGGAAACCAGGCTAAAAATAGGGTTTTCCAATCACGATTTTAAAGCAACTTCCATTTTCACCACAATGGGGTAGGGATGGGGGGGGGGTGGATCGAGTTTCGTATCGCTGAATAGCTTTTTGAAAAATGAAACATGTCTTTTTTCTTTTTTCGATCCGATGCGTAATTTCTCGAGATATTCGCAAAAATCAGGTTTCTTGCGATTACAGCGCCATCTATCACGAATCAAAAAAATATATGTCAGATAAAAGTTACTTATTTTTTTATGGGGAATCCGAATCTGCAATAAAAATAGGGGTTTCCATTTACGATTTCAAAGTTGACCCCACCCTTACCCTAGGGGTGAGGGATCGACTTTGGTATCATTGTATGACGCCCTTCCAGGCGAACAAATTTTATTCAGAACTTTTTTTGATCCGATGTGTAGTTATCGAAATATTTCAATGTCTTCAGATAAATCTGCCACCCTGTATTCAATCCAGGGCGGTTCCTATTAACCGGTGTCGAGATGCGTTTACGGCTGGTGCGGTCTAAAGATTCATTTTGTCTTGTGAGAGAGACAAAGAATGCGACTTAAAGATTCACGCGTCCTCGCTTCTTGTTCTTAGGACAAAAATAGGTCCTTGTGTGTTGCTCTCGCACGCTAGAACTCTGGCGAAATCTACGGCAAAATATCCTCTTACGAGAGTCGAGGGAAAGGCGTTTTCAATACACTCCGGTGTTCATGGAGAGACAATGGACAATATTGTGCTAGGCCAATTGCCGAAGCGTATAATTATCGGTTTTGTCGATAACAAAGCGGATAACGGCGACTTCAGTATGAATCCATTCAATTATGAATATGACAAGATAAATTATGCCTCGTTGTATGTAAATGGTGCTGAAATACCTTCTAAACCGTTACAACCGGATTTCACGGAACATTATCTAAATGTGGATGCCTTTCAAACGCTGCTTTCGGGAACTGGAATACATTTCTTGAACGTTGGTAATTCGATCGATCGCGATAATTATCGCGATGGATACTCTGTGTTTGCTTTTGATTTGACATTCGATCTTTCGCGAACAGCAATTCACATTGAAATTTAAAAAAGCATGGTAGTATGAGAATAGACGTACGATTTGAGGAGGCGCTTGCTTCACTATTGAGTTGTACAGGGTGCATTATCTTTTATGTCGGTATGTAAACATTAAATAACTTTGACGGTTATCAACCAATTGACTTGAATAGACATGTTTTTGAAACGTCAATTCGGTACAATTTTAACCATGAATCGCTTCACACTGAAACAACGCGCCGAAATAGTGACGCTGTACATTGAAAATAGTCGTTCAGTTGTGTTAACTCAACGTGCATATCGTCGAGGCCCATTTCACACGCTCTGGTGCCGTTAACAAGCAAAATTGCCGCATTTGGGGAACGGAGAATTTACACCAGATCTATGAAACACCATTGCATGACTAAAAAGTGACTGTTTGGGCCGGCGTTTGCGCCAAAACCATGATTGAGCCGTTTTTCTTCAGAGAAAGCGAAACAGTCGATGGGAATCGATATCGGTGGATGTTGGCTCATTATGTCTGCCCACAAATATGTGAAAAAGACCTGGACGGTTACTGGTTTCAACAAGACGGTGCGCCATGCCACACTGCAAATCAAACAATGCTGTTTCTGCAACGAAAATTCCCTGCACGTGTGATATCAAAAAATCTCGCCGGACTTCTTTTTGTGGGGTTATTTGAAAAGCAAAGTGTACGCTAACAAGCCTCAGACCATTGACGAGCTCAAGGCAAACATTCGTGCCGAAATCATCACTATGCCGCCCGAGATGCTCGAAAAAGTAATGGAAAACGCAGCAAAAAGGGCACATTTTGCTTTGGCCAATAAAGGCGGCCACTTAATTGATGTTGTATTCAAAAACCAGTCCAAATAAATTGTAAAGGACCAAATTAAATAAAAATACCTCATATATAGAAACCGATTGTGTTTTAAAAATTATTTAATGATTACAGACGGACATAAAAGATGGCGCACCCTATATTGTCTGCGCGGAATATAATAATGTCCTTGAAATCGATGACTCTCGCCAGTTAATGGTAAGGTTTACCGGATAAGCGAGAAAATGTGCTTATGTCGCGATAAAATTCTCTCGTGGTAAGCCGAGGAGAAGCGCCTTTGTAAGTAGCAAATCAGTCGACCTTGAATATCTGCAGGGATTAGACGTGAAAATGGATATCGTCGTTGATAGACAGGGAATGCGTGGTAGAAACTCGGAATTTATGCGAAAGAAATTTACATGGTAGCAGTGGATAGACTGTACTCCGCTCACTAGATCGACGTATCACGGTGCCACTTTGCCGAATTACCGCAGAATTCCAGAAGTCAGAATAATTTTTCTGGAACTTTTTTCACGGTCTTGAATGGTACGAGGGCGATGTGAACTGCAAACAAATATATGCTTGCGTGAAATTTCGCGAAAATCAAGATGTGTCTATACACGCGGCCACGAAAAGGCTATACTTCTTCGCGATATTACGAGCTGTAATATGTCCAACCCGGAGAATGAGGAGAGCGGATCATCGTACACGTTTATGCCGAAATCTTTCCGAAAATGCTTCAGACACGCTATGATAAGCGATACATCGTCTTCGCACTGTGCAATGCGACGGGATTTCCAAATAAAAAATTGACTTCGCGAGCACCCGTTCAAAGGAAAATCGTACATGGATGATTGGTCAGCCGACGAGGAGGAAGAGGAGAAATCTTCACCATGCAGTCGTGAGACGATCGACGATGCTGTGAAATAAGTGTTGCATACATACGTCTGTCAAAGCCTGTAGGTCATCATTCAATCATTGACTATGAGTTCAGTATGAACACTAGACAAATCGACAAGAGTCTGCTGCATTTACCGCTTTCAACCGTTGGAGTGTAGCCTGCTGACCAAGTTCCTTGTGTACCAGGTCTATAAATATGAAACCGGAATTTTTATATAGAAAATACACGTTTATTGTGTGAAAATGATAAAAAATATTTTATTCGAAGTATTGCTCATCGCTAGCTATACATTTTTCCCACCTGTCTGACAATTTGTGGATGCCATGCCAAAAAAACTGTTGCTCTTTTGAGGCAAACCAGTCATCGAGCCATTTTCGTACATTTTCGTACGAAGTAAAGCACTGCTCAGCAAGGGCGTGTTCCATCGATGCAAATAAGTAGTAATCGGACGGAGCCAAGTCTGGTCAGTAAGCTGCATGCGAAAGTCTTTCCCAACTAAACGCCTCAATCGTTTTCTTGACCAGTTTTACTGTGTGTGATGGTGCATTATCATGAAGCAAAATCACTTTGTGTTGCCTTTTTTGATATTCTGGTCGTTTTTCACGCAAAGCTTGATTCAAATCGATCATGTGCTGTCGGTAGCGTTCAGTATTAACGGTTTCGCCAGGTTTTAGCAGCTCATTATAGATCACACCCTTCTGATCCCATCAAACACAGAGCATTGTCTTCCGTCCATAGCGATTTGGCCTTGCAGTCGATGTCGATGGTTCGCCTGGAGTTACCTATGATATTTTACCCTTAGGATTCTCAAAATATATACACTTTTCATCGCCAGTCACAATTCGATGGAGAAATGACTTTCTTTTGTACCTGGCGAGCAACATTTCGCAAGTGGTTTTTCGGTTTTCCTGCCAAAAAAACTAAACGAAAGACCACTTCGGTCTTTCATTCAGTTCATGTGGAACTCATTTTCCCATCTTCTGGATCTTTTCCATGGCTTTCAAACGTATGGAGACGGCTTCTTGTGTTACATTTATTTAATCGGCGAGTTGTTGTTGCGTTTGAGCGTCATCCTCATCCAACAATGCTTGCAATTCGCTGTCTTCAAACTTTTTCGGTGGTCTTCCACGTTCTGCGTTTCTCACGTCAAAATCACCACTTTTGAATTTTTTAAACCACTCAAAGCACTGTGATTTACCAAGAGCATGCTCACCGTAAGCTTCGACAAGCATTCGATGCGATTCTGCAGCAGTTTTCTTCAATTGGTAACAGAAAATCAATGCTGTCCGCAAATCGTAGTTTCCAGGCACAAAATTCGACATGTTCAACGCTATTACAAACTATGCACTGTATGAAACTTGTATTGTTGTGAGTTGAAAATCTTTGTCAGAGATGTCAACAAGGAAATGGCGCCAATGACGTGGTTTGACGGTAACTACATTGACAGCTAGGGCCATCTATGGGCCAATTCCGGTTTTATATTTATAGACCTGGTATGGTCGCTACAGAAGTTTGTGATTTATGTCAACTCTCTTGCGAGAAGGCTGTACCTCGGGAAGAACCCACACCATTACTGTTAACTCACTTCCGGTGGTCGACGGACAATTATGTAATCTTGACCTACCATCAAAGCCACAAAACCTTTTGCCCGACAGAGTCCAACCCATTTAAAGGTTGTCCACGACGCACAGTAGACGCAGAGCCCGAAATCGTGGCAGTAAATACAAATAACCTCCGATCAGAATGAAAATTGGTATGCAGGGGTTTTTAAGGTCGCTGATTACGAATCTGAAAGCTAAATTATTGTAAACAAAATGGCCGATCCAATATGGCGGACATGGATGTTAAAAAGGTGTCCGATCTTGACAAAAATTGGTATATGCGGGTTTTTAGGGTCGCTTATTACGAATCCGAAAGCCAAATTATTGTAAACAAAATGGCCGATCCAATATGGCGGACATGAATGTTAAAAAGGTGTCCGATCTTGACAAAAACTGCTATATGTGGGTTTTGAGGGTCGCTCATTACGAATCCGAAAGCCAAATTATTGTAAACAAAATGGCTGATCCAATATGGCGGACAAGTATGTTAAAAAAAATTAAAAATTTTCAAAAAAACTCCCTCCTGCCGTACCACTCAAAAAAGGATGAAATAATTTACTTATTTAGTATGACGTTTTCGTATACAATGATATATAACTTGCATTAGTTATTTGAATTTTAATTATTATAATTGAATTGAACAAAATTGATATACGCGGGTTGTGAAAGTGACTGATTGCGAATCAGAAAGCCAAACAATTTCGAACAAAATGGCCGATCCAATATGGCGGACGTAAATGGTAAAAAGGTGTCAGATCTTGAAGAAAATTGATATACGCGGGTTGTGAAAGTGACTGATTACGAATCAGAAAGCCAAACAATTTTGAACAAAATGGCCGATCCAATATGGCGGACATAGATGGAAAAAGGTGTCAGATCTTGACAAAAATTGGTATACGCGGGTTTTTAGGGCCACTGATCACGAATCCGACAGACAAATTATGGTACACAAAACGTATCCTGTTAAATGGATGAGATATAATATAAAATATAATAATCATAATAAAAAAAACGTGAGCCGTGCCTTCTACGGAATTAATATTTTTATTTTCAAAATACATTATTCTCGAAATCGTGTAATCGAATTTAATTTTTAGTCGAATGGAACATCGGATTCGGAGTCGCCGTCGCCGTCGTCGATGTCGGAACCATCTACCGAGCTTGTATCGTCCACAAGACCCGATTCGATGTTATTTGTGCTGCAGCATTGATAGTTGGAGCGAGCAGCATCGCGACAGCTTCCGGCGACAAACTTTTTAGTGGTTTCTTCGGTAGTTGCCGGATGCTAGATATGTACGGGTCTGAAGAAATTAGCAGCCGGTGGAAAACATCTTGCATTGTTTTTATCCTGGAAGTTTTTCGCGAGAAGTTTTCTCGGTATCGTTTAATATCTTTATTTCGAGCTTCCTGAGCGTCTTCGGATAATTCGCCGATTGGTAAAAGCGCATGAGCTATTATCAGTGAACCGTGAATTAATAGCTTGTGTATTCGTTTCAACGACCTCCTTTTGCAACATAACGTCGATGGCATTAAAATCTTTGCTGGTTGCTCCACACAAATAGCACCGTTGAGCAGATTTCGTCGATGACACAGCATTGCAAACTTTACCATCTATCGTGGTGAACGCCAACTTGTACGTTATGGAGATATCTTGTCCACTTACTACAGTTTGGAGTGGACTAAGCGACTTTATTTGTGCTTCGACAATTCCAACTTCATTTAGTGTGGACTCTGTATCTTCGTGCAGAAACTGTAGTCTAAGCGGCCTACAAAATCGTGGAGACGAGGGCCTAGGGTTCTTCCAAACCATGATTTTTGCTTTTGTTTGTTGATCAATGCAGATGAGTTGTAATGGCACAACCGAAGTAAAAAACACATGCGCATCTGATTTGCTATCATCAGTAAAAGTCTGCTTATATTCACTTTGCCCAGAGCTTCCATCGCAACCCCATTTGCAAATTAAATCCATATTACGAGCATTACCGTTAGTCAAGGTTTCAACGACTTCTGTTTGGACGAGTAAAATACGTTTAACTGTATGATCTAATAATGCCTGCAATTCGACTTCTGCACTCGTCTCTGTAATGGTAATTGCGTCAGACCGAAGATAACAACGCTTTTTTGCTTCTACCACTTTTTCGTAAGACGGATATAGACGACAGTTATGTGCCAACGATATTTTTCTCATCGTTAGGTAAGCTCCCTTTGACAATTTACATTCGATCAAAGCGGAAAGTGCAGCCTCTTCCGATAAAGAGGTTTCACCCGTTACTGCATAAGCTTTTCGATACTTAGAAGCTCTTAAAGGACTCGTCATTGTTACGTCCTTAACAACTTTCGAAGCGTCTAATTGTCCCGAAGCGCGAAGGCTCATTTGAGTAGCGTATGCTAATTCTTCCGGGGTTGAGGATTTACGAATATCTTCGGTCTTCTATCGTTTTGACCTTTCACTTGCCGATGTAAACTCAAGGGACGGGCGGCCTCTTTTACTACCTGGGTCTTTCTCAACAGTGTCTGTAGGTACGGCAAAATATACCTGCCCGCTAAGCCATTTACTGTTTTTCTTGAAGAAAATGTCCGATGTTCTATTAGCTTCTTGCCACCTGGTTCTTATTTTATTAAACAGCATTGAAAAGGCGGTTCTCGAGTCCTCAGGCACCACAACTTTACGTCCACTTTTCTCGGAAATTTTAGTTTCCACGAAATTCAATAACGTAGCGAAATTATCGTTCAAATTATCCTTTATAATAAGATATAATTCTTTCCTCGTCAAATGTACTCCTTCGTAATGGGACCCTGTAATAAAGACATAAAATTGTATAGAATTTGTGTTGAAGGATCAGATCAAAATTTTAATGAATTTTAATTATTGTAACAAATAAGTAGCCGCAATAATTATTCGTATTTTTTTTTTGAAAAGTACATAAAAAACAACAGTTATGAAAAAAAAATTGAATTTAGACTATTATGAAAGAAGTTATGAGCAAAAAAACATAAACAAATATTTTTTGAACGGGTGACCAAAAACATCTCAAAATGTACCAGGAGCCGATTTTTGATGAGTACATGAAAATATGACAAAATCAAGGGAAAAAAAATTGAACTGTGCGATTTGGCGTGGAATGCCCCATATATACCTATATATATAATAAAAATGTATCAAATATAAATAAAATGTGACGATTCAAATTAATTACTTTAGTATATACTTACATATATATGTATTGTTGTATGTCTACAAAAATAGATATATAAATGATTTACTTGAATTTGTATTTTGTATATATATATGTATATATATATATATTATATATGGTATATGTATGGATATAGTCCTATTGCTCAAGTAGCAGCTGTTCAATGGCCCCATGGCATGGCGTATAGCGCCGCGCGCGCGTGCACGGTCGGCAACCGCCTGTTTTACGTTGCCAAAAACCATAACAGACAAAGTTAGGCAGCTCTAGGCAGCTAATTCCTGTTAATTTCGCAAGCTTATATAATAAACTAAAGGCCTAGACATTGGCTGTCGCAGAATATGGCAGAAAGTATAACTTTTCGGATAGTTGAAAATATAAGTTTACAAAATTCTTTCACTTTATTTATGCAGTAGTTTATACTACACTTCAATAATTTACATATTTATTTTAAACTCAACCAATGTAAAAATATCTTCTACATACCTCCAGAAGTCGTATCCATGTCTCCGGATTGATTTAAAACACTTCACTTTAAAGTTATCGATTTTATAAGTCACGGTAGTTTTCGCTCGTTCAGCGCGCGATGCGAACACTCGTCTCGAAGGCTAACTTCCAACTGACGCAGCGACGAAGGTATACGGTGAAAAAGGTTCCCCTTTTACAATTTAACGCAGCCATTAGTCCTCTACTTGACTGCCTGCTCAAATATCCCGATTGTAAAAATTTTTTTCTGACTTTTCTGCCACGATTTCGGGCTCTGCGTCTACTGTGCGACGTAGCCGTGAGGCTGCAACAACCTCCCTGTCTCCCAATTAGTCCGAAGACTTAACGTCTCGCTTGGTGAGCACCCAAGCCTACACCTTGGCGGGGTTGCCAATTCCCGTACAGAAAAGACGGGACCCAGGGCAAGAAATCACGAAACACCTGACGTACACCCGACCCTTTCCAGCGGCACGTAGTTAGCCTGGTACAGAATACCAGACCCTGTTACAGCCACCTTCACAAGCCGAGACCTCTTCCAGCAGCACGTACTCCCTAGTCTAGTACAACGTACTCCCGACTCCGTACGGCCGCCTTCAAAAGCCTGGTACACAGGATCATCGTGATCTCAATCTGGGACGCACAGTCCACCATCTGTGTGCGCCGTAGGCATGGTTGCTACAGGCCGGACTCGTTGTGAACACGGATAATCACGACGGACGTTGACCATCATGGACAAGGAATGTACGTTGATAGCTGCGGGCTACCGCCGATTATACCGCAGCATCTCGCACGGCTACGAATAAACTGCAAGTTGTGTCGATACGGCGTTAAGCAACTACAGAGTAATACGTCGGATGAGTGCATATTCACCATGTCGTGATTTAATCATCTCATTAGCGACAAAGTAAAGAAAAACGATAGAATTATGCGTGAATATTACAATACTTGTATCTCTCGACGACCGGACGGTGATAAGAATAAATTTAACGGTGGGACAAATCTCCGAATGAAGATTACCGTATTTGCTGAGATGCTGCATGGGACGGTAAATGTATAAAAGTGCTTTCAATAAAATGTTCATGAATTAAAAACAAATATTAAGATGACATATTCGTCTTATACTTAAATATACCGCCTAAATGACGAGCTTAAACGAGACCCACACACACAAACATAGAGATTCATACCACACAGCATGCACACCTATAAACCAACTACCGTTACTCAAGATATAGTTATACTGACAAGCAGTAATGCTATAGTCTCAAGTAACGTATGAAGAAGCATCTATAAGGAACACGCTAAATTATTATAACCAAGAAGAGAATATTAACGGGACAAATGGGCTACAGGAGATGGGCTACAGGCCGACTAGCAGATATAGTAATACCCTGCTATACCGGCAGAACAGGAAGAAGAGCGGGGATGTCGGTATAAAAGGGCACCACATACCACAGTCGGAGAGCATTCTGTTCACAGACTTTTGCCAACATCCGGAATCTACCAAAGGAGGACTACCTAATCAACCAAAGGAGGACCAGCCATCCAGCTAAAAGAAGGACCACCTAGTCAACCCAAGGAGAAGCATCTTCAACTGCACCACTCCAAGGATCAGGCCTGAAAACCGTTGGCCCAGGGAAAAACGAACATCTCCAAGGCCAACTAAAGAGCCATCAGTCATCCAAGTAGCAGAGTACACAAGCCAACGAGATCTTACCTCTGAAAGACACCAGTGCGGTATGGAGAAATTTATACTATATCCATAAGGGACTTAAAAAACCACTAAAAAGTAGCTAGGGACGTTCCTGTAGAATTTCCGATGCGCCGATGCACCGAGGCTGCACCGCACTGACGCCTCCACCGGAACAGCGGCGGGACCAGCGAGTAGATCGCTCAGCCAGGAGAGCTCGAGTGAGAGCTCTGTCCCCACTACAGTCCACGCACTATAGGTATAGAATAGGCTACCTCCGAACACCGAGGAATAATAACAGAGCCGATATAGATATACAAACGATAGCAAGCTCCACAGGCTCTTTCTATGTGTAGGAACTATACAAGCTTATAACGAAAATATTTAAGCAAGTCAATAGAAATCTCCTACTTTATGCGAACACGATTATAACGGCATGCGTAAGCCCGGGTCAAGTCTTTTTTATAAGGTGCATAATCACCAAACTTAAACGGAGTTTATTTAATTACCATATAAATTATTTATCTGTCTCATGTGTTTAATAAATAATACTTTTACCTAATACTGAAGCCTATATTAATTTCCTCCCTGCTCGAGTCCGAACTAAAACCCTTTAAGGGTGATGTTAACGTAAAATACCGTTACAATATCTGTGTCCATTATTTTTATAGTGTAATAATTAGAGAATTATACTTGAATTATATTCCGCATCTTTACTGCTGAGCAGGCACTGTGCGATACGAATAGCATGAGGACCGTAGCAATGGCCTTCGTGTACTCTTGTTGATTACCTATGCTCCGATGCAATTCATACATGCAAAACCGTTGACACTGCGTTTAAAGTGCAGGACACCTCGTTATCATTTTCACGGCTAAGCCCATGTACCCTCTAGTAGCATCCTTAGCCTTCAGTCTGTCTTTGACAGCGTAAACCAGCAGTTCTACCACGGTCTGACCACTATCGTTATGTATCCGCGATTCGAAAATATCGTTCTCGCCGACGCGGTCACGTGCCGCATAATTTGTAGCGTGAGTAGCATTAGTGTCGATGATTAAAATGTATATCGAGGAGCGTAGGGGGAGGTGTATGAAGTTTTCAAGATCTGCACGTGGGGATGAGGTGTGATGTCGTCCGATTGGTAGTACCTATTCACCAGAGACGCAGTGTAGTATGCTACCGGTATTACTCGTTGAGTATGTGGTATTTAGCCTCGAGCATGATGACGTCGGATATCAGGCTCTCCTCGAGGAAGCGTGCGGTTGCGATACGTTAATCGTGATACCGATGCCTCCCCTGGAGAGTGACCTGGCTCCACGGGTACGGTTAGTGGTTGTTCCAAGAACACATACACCCGGATGCTCAGGAGTGAGTGAAAGAGAGAGAGAGAATGTCATCGAGAGCGCGCACGAGCGCGCGCGCGCGCGTGCGTGTGTGTGTGTGTGAGAGAGAGAGAGAGAGTGAGTGAGTGAGTGAGTGAGTGTAAGAGGAATTATTATAGTCGTCAACAGCTGTAAGCGTGAATTAAAAATTTTATTCCAAGTATGTGTACGCGTTTGCTCTATCCTGCTCTTATCTCTATTCTTCCTTGTTCACCAGAGTACCCGCACCATCCCACTTTACCGTCTCCATGTTACCGACACTGTTTAAGCAGAGTGGGTAGCGTGATGGCAGAAAAGTGAGGTGGTGGGAGTAGCCACATGGTTGAGAAAGGAGTGGGATGGAGGAAACGCGTACACATACTACTCGTACATTCTTATGAAGAGAAAGTAGTTAATAAACAATGGACTAAAAATAAATTTTACGAAAAGCTTGGTGACGAAAAAATTATCACATCTAACACAGGTGCCGGGGCAGTAATTTATTTGCGGAATGCTTCTCACAAAATTGTGTTGAAACATTTTCTGGATTAGAATAACAAAGAGACGGATCGTCTAAAAATCGTATTCGTGCGGCGAAATACGATATAGATATACTATTGTTGGATAATCAGCTGGCGCACGGCGATCGATATTCGCCTTGCGTCGACCTGTTGCTGCGGTGTAGCACGCTGCGTTCGGCTATGCCGGAGATAGCCGAGGCAGGGCCTCGCAGAGCCGAGGCTGCGTCTCTCATGCATGCCGCGTTAAGCGAGAGGTTGTCTCTCTCGCTTGACTTCGGCTTCGCTCACCGGCTATCTCATTCATTTGACTCCAGCGCTCAACGACGCTTTTGTATCAGGCAGCCATATTGCAAAATTTGACACCTTTCGGAACAACCACGGGAACAGCGCACACATCTCCTGGACATCTCGGACTTTTCCACTGCATTCACCGGACTTTCTTATCCTCAAGCTCACTTTGCAGTGCAGTGCAGCGTTGATTGCTTCACGGTCTGTCATAGTAGAATTCCAGCACTCAAGTAACAGAAATGCATGTGCCAGCACTCACTCTCTGTATATTCAAATTTTCTATCTTATTGAGAAGTTACTGGAATTAGTAAAATCAATCTGCGCACTCACATATCTCATTGCGTGGCGTGCTCCGCAGCACTGGCTGCAGCACGTACACTACTCACATTAAACACAGCACACAATTAATATAATTGTGTGCCACTCAAGCAATTCACAAAGACAGCACACAATTAACGTAACACAATTTGTGTGTTACCCGAATATTACACCAGAATCAAAATTCAACTTCGATTCTTTATATTTTATTTTTATATTTGTTATTTTGGCTTTATTTGATATTGTTATGTAAACTGACAAGCGGAAGGTGGAAATAAACCACTTTCTCTAACTAAACATCTATGTGTCTTGCTCCTTTTTCCCTGTCGTGAGTGAAGACTCATAATTTTCAATATATTCTCAGGTCGCTCCAACAACATCTGGACGGATTCTCAAACAACTATCCATCCCGAAATTCGTTTTTCGAAAACGTTGAGGAAGTAATTTGAAACTCAACGCACGTATTTTTAAATAATATCAATATCAAAATAATATCAAAATAAAAGAGGCAGGAAAAATGGCATAATATGTTCATGCCAATAATGTGTAGAAAAGAACCAGTCCCTCCTACTTTGTCGGACATCCTTTCCTGTGGTTGGGATAGAAGCAATTGCACTTCAAATTGCACGTGTAAAATAATAGAGTTGAAATGCATCGTACTGTGTTAGAAATGTAATGGCCAGACGTGTGCGAACATTAGTGAGCCAGAAAGCCTTTGACTGACGATGAGATTTACTAAAATCAACAAACGAGGACGACAACCAGACCCACATGGCACGGACGAAAAACAAAAAAAAATGTGTGTAGAAAAAATAATTGATGACGCGCCTGCGGCCAAAAAATTTAAATTAGTATAGTTCATAGATATTAAATATCCATTGTAAGGTATTTTAAATGTATTCTACTGTATGTATTTTTTTAAACCCACGTTTTTGTTAGTATAGTTAGTTTAAGATTGTATGTGTATGGTGGAAAATATAATATTTCATCTCATAATGAATTTTCATCGATGATACCCACAAAGTATTACTAATTTACAGCCATTTTTATAGCGCAGTCATGTGAAACCATAATTATTGGGTCCAGTATTAAAGACTGAACATTTTAACCGGTATATTCGGATTAACCAGAAGAAATAGCATGGTTTTAAAAAAAAAACTTTCTACGACAATTATTAACGGAAATATCGCATTTGATAACTAGGCGGCGTCTCCCCCCAGCGCGGTGAGCACCCACCCCTGACCAACAAACAAATACCAAACAAATTTGAAATCTTAACTGGAGCTGTAAAGAACACTCTCGATTTTGATTCATGCCTTATGTTGACATTACCTGTGGTGTTGGTGGATTTAATGTGAAAGATATCGAAAAAAGATGAGTTTTCACTCAAGGCAAGTGTGAAATAACCAGACCAAACAATGTAGGTAGAAAAAATGGTTTATTCTACCGTCGACTGTTACACTAAAAAAAATATATATATAAAAAATAGCACAAATGAATTTAGAGTGAATATTGAGGTAGAAGCACATACAATTATATTAATTGTGTGTTGAAATTTGTGAGGTGAACGTGGTACAGCCCGCGCTGCAGAGCACGCCACGAGATGAGATTTATGAGGATGCATAATTAAGATTTCCCCACCTTACCGTCATTGAATTTATGTAAATTGTAACGATGCACTTTTACCGTGTTTTTAGTCCTGTTGTTAAGTGATATGGCACTGGGTTGGGTTGAGCATCCTTCCATAACATTCGTTGAAGATTCCAGTTTTCTTGATGTATCCGAATTTGTCGATACATTTTCATGACGTCAGTGGCAAAGATGTGTTGCGAAAATGATCCTAGCAAGCCGGCTCTTCTGGTGTGAGTTGATCGATCTTGTCCTTTGGTGGCTCTTCTTGAACCCAGAATTTTGTGAGCACCTCCTGTAATGCCTGATCATCGTGTTGCACGGCAGCATGATGAACAGTGAGTACTTCAGGTTGGCATGAGTTGATTGGTCCAATGATAAGTTATCCAAATATTGATAATTGTGCGATAGGCGATGTTTGACTGCCCTTGATGATGTTATGCTTGATAACCTGTCCATAAATATCTGCTCCAATTATGATGTCAATCGACCGTGGTATGAGAAAGTCCGGATCAGCCAGCTTCAGTTTCACTATGTGAGACCATGTCCGAGCTGGTGACTCAAATGATGGGAAATAAGTTGTGAATGTGTTGAGTATGTGAGCCAATACCGTGACTTTCTTCTTGGTGTGAGTAGGGCACATGGTAAGTTGAACTGACCCACGTGTCTGCGATGAGTTTCTTCCACCAATCCCCATGATCGAAATCGATCAGTGCTTGCGTGATGTATTGAGTTTACGGAAGAGCTCTTCCGTAATAAAAGTCAATTCCGACCCTGGATCAATGAGAGGACATGCCTGATGAGTTGCTAGTAGCGTTGAGCATGTGTTTGTGAGTTGAACCGATGAGTGAACGACTGCACTAACACCCTATTTTGTCTTCGTGTTCGTGTCTTCAAGTTTTTATTCCGAAAACTATATGATGATTCGTCGTATTGATCCTGGCGAATTACACCGTGCTACTGAATAATTCCAAATACTCGTTATTACGATATTTCGTAAAATCGAAAAACAAAAAACTAACATTGACGCTCGCGCGAAAAATTGAGTTGATCGTAAATTGAGAGAAATAAAAATAACAAATAAATATTGGATGTGGCGTAACGATTATGTTACACGAGGAGACGATCCAAGGGTACGACAGGCGCGAAGTACACTGTCGGTCAGGTTTGGTGAACGATTCACTGGTGAGCGAGGACTTGATTGCGTAGGTGGTGACACCAGCAGCTTCTTACCAGAAGCCCACTCGACTCCGTCACTTACCTGAGCTCGCTTGGCTTTCTCTGCCATGATACTACTAGAGAGTGCACTAATTAATATGTGCAAACTCTACATCTTTGCAAATAGGCGATACACATTTGAGCACTGTTAATGCGAAAATAGAGAAATAAGCAAAATAAAACTCCGCAGAGCTGTACGATACCCCACGATGCAGATGTGTGCTGCGACGAGCCGATCAACGTGTAGCGTTAATACTGCGGAGCTAGGCTGGTGGACTCCGCTGTGAGTACTAGAGCTCGTTGAGCTGTCGGATCGTCCTCCGACGACGTGAGCTGGTGGAACTCGTTCGTTTGGTGAGAGCGCCCGGTGCCGTTCCATCTGGCACTTGCAATGACCGCTTATCGTTAGACTCTCGATTTCGTGTTTGTCGTACGATTTTCTATGTTTTATCTAAATTTATGGGAATTATTTATGACGATGAAACACGTTGAGTCTAATTTATAAGCCGCCAGTCGAGAGTGACGAATCAACCGTTTCGTTCACGAGAACACATCGCTCTCGGAGACACATCGCAAGCCTCTCGCAATCAATGTTTTTTTAGAGAGAAAAACACGTGCTAGCTCGAACACGCGCGAATGAGTCTCGACGATCACGCGTATACCGAGTTAACAAATGCAGAGAGAAAGCGTTGCCGTTGTCTGGCAGGTTACGCTTAGACATGGTGCGCAAGGATGATAATGTGACACAGAAATGATATAAAGGAACGAAGATACTTCGCAAAGCGCTACTTTACCAAACTGCTTGGCTGACGAGTACCAGGATGAGCCGATGAGGTGAGACTGCGAGGAATATCCGCAGTCCCACGTCGAGATGAGCCGAGATGCGTGCCGAAGGTAGATAAACCCTGGCCTTCTCCTGCGCTTGAGTCGAAAATCCGGCTTGAAGGACCAAATGTTGAGATTGCCTTGGTGTTGTGGAATTCAATCTGAAAGATATTGAAAAAGAATGAGTTTACACTCAAGGCAGGTGGGAAAACCCAGACTAAAAGATGTAGGTAGAGAAAGTGGTTTATTCTACCTCAGAATATATTGATGATATTTATATCTCATTTGTGCATCCTCTCAAATCTCGTCTTGTGGCGTGCTCTGCAGCGCTGGCTGAACCACGTTCACCTCACAAATGACAGCACACAATTAATATAATTGGAGGTGCTTCTTACCCAAAATTCACTTTTAATTTATTTGTACTATTTTTTTGTAGTGTGAAAGTCGACGGTAGAATAAGCCACTTTCTCTACCTACATCTTTTAATCTGGTTATTTCCCACCTGCCTTCAGTGAAAACTCATTCTTTTTCAATATCCTTCAGATTGAATTCCAACAACACCAAATAAAATCTCAACACCTTAATATTAATTAGAACAATATTAAAATAAAAAAATCCATGTATCTCTGGTAGTTACCAAGATATCGGGATGTTTTTTGTTTTCAAATTACATGTCTCCGAATGACTCGTAAGCATCTTGTAGAATATTTACAATAAGTTGACAATCAGTGAAATTATTTCTATTTGTTTATAAGCGAAACGTTTATTTCGTCAAAAAATACATTTTTTAAAGAAAAAACTGATTTTTTCCGGTTACATTCTGAAATTTTGTATAAAAACTAGTAACCGTGATTTTTTTCCCCCTCGTCAGACGACCATAAGAGTAGGTATGGGGAAAGGCCGGATTTTCAGAGATTATTTATTGTTACCAAACTATACGACACAGCTGGTAAACTTAGAACGTATGATCGGAGGACAAATGGATTTATATTGGGTTTGGGAAAAAGTTCGTGGCGTTTTTCCCGATAGATGGCATCAATTGCAAATAAGTCAGAAAACACAGATCGCAGCGACATCACTAAACGCTCGTTGGAAAGGTGACACTTCGAGCGTTACTTTGAGTGTATAAACATCGAAATTGGTGCAGTGGTTAAAAAATTGTTTGTGTTTGAAAATGGGAAAAAGTAATAAAAAATTGCGCTATATTTTGCAATATTATTACGACAAAGAGAAGAACGCTGCGCAGGCTTTTGAAAAAAATTGTGCTGTGTACGGTGAAGGTACTTTATCAAAATCTGCTACGCGGAAATGGTTCGCTCGCTTTCGTTCTGATAATTTTGATGTGAAAGATGAGTCACGCTCTGGTCGTCCAATCACTGAAAAAGCTAATGAAATTCTTGAGAAAGTCCAGCAAGATAAGTATATCAGCAGTGTCGATATTGGAGCTAGGCATTGACCACAAAACTGTTTTGAACCATTTACACAAAGCTGGGTACAAAAAGAAGCTCGATGTATGGGTCCTCATGAGTTGAGCGCGAAAAACATGATAGACCAAATTAACATCTGCGATGCGCTGCTGAAACGCAATGAACTACAGCCATTTCTGAAACGTGTCATAACTGGTGATGAAAAATGGATCACGTACGACAATCGGAAGCGTCAAAGATCGTGGACAAGGGATGGTGAGCCGTCACAAGCGTTCGCGAAGCCAGGATTGACGGCGAAAAAGGTGATGCTGTGTGTGTGGTGGGACTGGAAGGGAATCGTCCACCATGAGCTACTTCCAGTTGGTCAGACGATTGATTCTCAAATCTACTGTGGACAACTAGAGAGATTACGCCAAGCAATTGAAAGAAAACGGCCCGAATTAATTAATAGGAAAGGTGTTGTCTTCCATCATGACAACGCCCGACCACACACTTCTTTGGTGACCCGCCAAAAATTGCGAGAGCTTGGTTGGGAAGTTTTGATGCATCCACCGTATAGTCCAGACATAGCACCCTCTGACTATCACTTATTCCGATCTGTGCAGAACTCTCTCATTGGAATTAAGCTGCTTTCAAAAGAAGCCTGTGAAAACCACTTGATTCAGTTTTTCAACCAGAAACCACAGAAGTTCTTCACCGATCGCACCATGGCTCTACCCGAAAAATGGCGAAACATTGTCGATAATAATGGAGCATATTTGGTTTAAATAAATTCATTTTCACATTATAAGAATACCAGTTGAATTTTACTAAAAAAAAAAGCCACGAACTTTTTCCCAGACCCAATATGTTATACTAGTTTCAAAACGGCCCGTCGATGAACCGTTGAGTGGTTCACAATAAAGAACATGATAAATTTCCGAATTCTGCGGAGATTTACGGTTATACTAACAAAGATACATGATTTTTTCATAAATTCATTTTATAGAGGACAGCACGATATTAAGTTCAGGAAACTTCAGAGGAACAAAAAACTTAAAAATAGTGTTTTTCAATTTTTAATAATTTTTAGCGCTCAAACCAGGATCTAACTTTTCCCGAAAACTTAGGGTTATATTCCTCGCCATCAGATCCGTCTAATAAAAAATCGCCAGCCCTATCTTATTCCAGAATAGAAACAGTTTAGAACCATCGAAGCACCAATTAATATGTCTTTAATTTCGTTTGCATGGACTCAAAATAATCAGAACATTCCAATTATTAGCTTCGAATATACATGCTACAGTTTCAAATATATAATTTAGTAGTTTTAAGATTAGTGATTGGTTATAAAATTGAATAAATCATATCTTAAAGATTAGCTATACATAAGCTGCGTCGCGCAACCAGTCACTCGTAAATCATTCGTTGAAAAATAATTTCCATCAGAATTTTATTTTGCAAGTTTTTAAAAACCGTTAATCAATGAAGAAATTTGTATTTTTAAAAATATTTTCATGGCGTGTTCTTATCTTGACAATTACGTTTAAGTAATAAGCAAATATATTTTTTTGATAAAATTCGATTTATGAAGGATGAAAGTGCATTTCAAGGCTTTAAAATGAATACTCGAAACAGTCTATAGGATGAAGAAATCCAAAGATTCTTATTTAACCGTTTGTAGGTTAAATAAGAGAGCAGTAGAAGTATAAAACGTGTTTATTGAGTGTCTGATATACAGTGGCGGTCAAAAGTTTCCGGCCAGTTCGATTTTTCCCTGTCATTTTTGAAAATGAAAGTAAAAACTGTCCGCACTTTTACACGAAGTAAAGGATGTCAAAACAACGCTGATGATGTAGTAAACACATTTTATTTATGTAGCATTACGTTTCTAGTCACAAAAAAACAAAATGTACATGGACAAAAGTTTGACGCTTCCGATTGTCGTACGTGATCCATTTTTCATCACCGGTTATGACACGTTTCAGAAATGGCTCGATTTAATTGCGTTGCAGCAGTGCATCGCAGATGTTAATTCGGTCTATCATGTTTTTCGCGCTCAACTCATGAGAAACCCATACATCGAGCTTCTTTTTGTAGCCAGCTTTGTGTAAATGGTTCAAAACAGTTTGGTGGTCAATACCTAGCTCCATACCAATATCGACACTGCTGATATGCTTATCCTGCTGGACTTTTTCAAGAATTTCATCAGCTTTTTCAGTGATTGGACGACCAGAGCGTGACTCATCTTTCACATCAAAATTACCAGAACGAAAGCGAGGGAACCATTTTCGCGCAGCAGATTTTGATAAAGTACCTTCACCGTACACAGCACAAATTTTTTCACAAGCCTGCGCAGCGTTCTTCCCTTTATCGTAATAATATTGCAAAATATAGTGAATTTTTTCATTACTTTTCTCAATTTTTAAACGCAAACAACTTTCCAACCACTGCACCAATTTCGATGTTTATATACTCAAAGTAACGCTCGAAGTGTCACCTTTCCAACGAGCGTTTAGTGGTGTCACTGCGATCTGTGTTTACCTGACTTATTTGCAATTGATGCCATCTATCGGGAAAAACGCCAGGAACTTTTTCGAAGACCCAATATTTATATATTTATAAGAACTGAACAGATATAATGCAACGCACACAGATAATCCACATTCTTGATTCTGTCTTACAATCGAGCGGCGAGCCCAAAAAAAGTGTGAAAGAGTTTTCCTTTATTTTATGTGCACTCAGTCCTCTCGACAACGACCAACTACCGGTTCTCCGGGTTCACCCTCCGTAACGCACGGACTCTGGCCCAGTGCCTCCTAGGTGGCGACCCCTTCACGGCGTACTTTAGCAAGGCGCGAAATATAAAATCATTTATGATACGTTACAATTATTCCCCTTTGTTCGATGAATAGGGAATCGGCAGAAATCTCTGTTTATCGAACAAACACCAACATCCAGGAAAGATACAAAATTCAGATGATCTCATACATGACTTCTTAACCACGCATTATTGAAGAGCTATCAATTACATAGTATTTTCAGTCGAGGCCTGAAAGAACGACAATAGTAAGACACAAATTATGATGGTTTAACAGGCTCATAATATTTATGTAGGCTAACACGATTATAAATTCCTTTAACAATGTTTGGATCCTCAATATTGACTAGGCGGAATGCATTAGGCCCGAACGATCGATCGATACGATATGGTCCTACATAAAGCTGGAAGAACTTAGCCGTTACCCCGTCAGAGGAACTGGAACGCAGAGGTTGACGAACCAACACCAGATATCCCACTTCATGGGAAACCATTGATATATTCCTTTGGAACTTTTTCCGCGTCTCATAACAACGGGTAAATCGTTCATTCGCCATACGTACTTTCTGAGATAGGGGGATTTCCGTAAACGCAGGGAATTCCAATATATCATTGATTTCCTCATGAGAAGGACACCCAAATTATAACTCATAGGGAGTAAACCCAGTGCTCGCGTGAGTAGTTATGTTCAACAAAATTTTAATACGGGACACGTAACAGGTCCAACTGATATGAGAGGAAGCGCAGTAGGCTTTAAAGAGACGATCTAACTCCAGCATGACCCTTTCTGTGGGGTTACTATGTGGGTGTCGAATGGAGCAGAACCGTACCTGGATCGATTAGTCTTGAAGAGCACGTATCCATTTCGCTGAACGGAACTGGATTCCATTATCGGCCTGGATAGAGCTAGGTTTACCCAACTCGGGAATATAATGATGGAATAATTTTGAGACTATGATGTGAGCAGTAGCTTATAAAGAACCTAAAACATATCCAAAACTACAGAGATACTGTTGAAGAATGCTTGAGCTTTCAGCTACACGTTGCTGGACTGCGCACTGCAGGCTAGCGTGGGCAACTGCTTGCTGTTGCTACTTAGCGGCAGCACCTCTCAGAAGCAGAAAACTCGCACTAGGTCAGCGTGCCAAGCAACAGGTCGTTGCGCGCACGCGCTCTACGACTGCTTAACTAGCCAACGGCTGCTTTGTATGACGTAGCCATCTTGCGTTTTGCTCTTGCACGGTTTTTCATCGCCACCGTGATTCGTGCGTGCTCATCATAGTTCTGTGCATCTAAATAAGTCTCATCGATCAACTCTGCCGACCTACTCTCTACAAACTCATCCATCATATCAGCATTGATATATTGACTTCGGCCAACCATTACATCGACATATTGGCTCATCGTGTCGTGCACCCGGCGTCAGCTTCACCGCGAGGCCCGGTCGTGACAGTACATCTCATCAAATTACACCAATTAATATAATCGTATGTGGTAACTAGCTCACCAAAATTTATTCACTCTTTTTTACGCTTATTTAGTTATATTCTTTTCTACATTTCACTTGTATTATTTGTGTTTTCGTCCACAGCAATTGACAGGTGGAGCAATAAATGCCACTGTAAACTACCTCTGTGTACTGCGTTTTAATTCACCTGCTACAATTTTACAGTCCACTTATCTCCAACATCTGAATTCTTGAACAGATACTGAACTCCCGAATTAGATGATGGAAGAGGACCATAGAAATCCACAGTTAACAATTGTCCAGTTTTCGTGGCATCTACCCGTTTATATTCTCCCTGTACAGCGGCATTATTATGTTTGATACGCTGACACAAATCACAAGTACGGACATATGTATGAGTATCCCGATTTATTTTGTCCCAGTTAAAAAAACGACGGATATGTGCTAAAGTTTTCGGGGTACCAGGATGTCCCAACTTCGAATGGAGATCGTCAACAAACACATTAACCAACACACATGGTATGACCACTTGCCATCACTCAGGCGAGTCATGGTAACGGTAAAGTAGACCATTTCGGTACCGATACATCGAAGCAAAACGTCCCGATTTGACCTGAGCAATACGATCTTTTAATTGCACATCTTGCAATTGCAATTCGCTCATCCGCTGCAAATCCCTTTTGAGACGATTAGGGATTTCGATAGTTTGAACCGTCAATTTAACAATCGGATTTAATACCTTAGGTAGAAGGAGGTGACCATTGATGTCACTTGTCAGAAGGACCGCAATCGTCAAAGATTTGGACTCTTCTTCCTCAAAACATCCATTGGGGTTACAGCTAAAGAAATCTGCTACCAGATTATCCCGACCCGCGCAATGCGAAACCTCAAAAGTGTATTGCTGAAGCGTAGTTGTTTGAGAATTCGTCCGATGTAGTTTGACAAATCTGTGAATATATTGAGAAAACATGAAACCTCACTCGAGACAGGGTGATAAATAAACCAGACACATAGTTGTTATATTGAGGAAGCGGTTTATTCTACCTTCCATCATACAACATAGAAAAATATGTAGAAAAATAACACAAATAAATATAAACAATGAATTTAATGAATAATTTGGAGAAGCACACAAAATATTACAGGATAGAATAAAAGTGAATTTAATGTGAAAAGCACACAATTGTATTAATTGTGTGCTGACAGGTGAAGAGGTTAGTGTGATGCAGTCAGCGCTGCAGAGCACGACACAGAACGAGAGCTGAGAATGCACAAGTAGGTAGAATGAATTCACAGCACTTTTCCAGAATGCGTAATTGTGGAAATGTGCTGGGAATGAGAGCGTGCATGTACAGTTATACCAGTTGAGCAAAAGCAGTATGTAATATAATGAGAAATAACGTGATGCAGTCAGTGCTGCAGAGCACGGCAAGTGAGAGTATGAGGATGCACAAATGAGTGGAATATACTCACTGTACTTTCCCAGCAAGCATAGTTGGGGGAAAGCACAGTGAATAGTAAGCGCACGCGCAATTGTATTAATCGAGCAGGCAAATTATATTGAGGAAGACGTGGTACAGCCTGCGCTGCAGAGCACGTCACAAAGTGAGACCTCTATGTTGATGTACCGCTGAGATTTACCCTCCTCACCATCATTGAATTGCGATGAATTGTAACGGTGTACTTTACCTTGTGTTTGAGTCCTGGTGAGCACAAAATGTTGAGCGAGTCCGGTGAATTCAGCGAAAACAGGTCCGAGAGTCCCCGTAGATGCGTGCGCTGTTCCGTGGATTTTTCAGAAAGTCTAAATTTCCAACATGGCTGCGAGATACGAAAGCGTCGTTGGGCGCTGAAGTCAAAAAAGAGAGATAGCCGGTGAGCGAAGCCGAAGTCAAGCGAGAGAGCTATCCTTTCGCTTAACGCGGATTGCCTGCGAGGCATAGCCTTGGCCCCGCGAGGCCCTCCCTCGGCTATCTCCGGCCCAACCGAACGCCGCGTGCTAGACCGCAGCAACAGGCCGACGCACGGCGAATATCGATCGCCGTGCGCCAGCTGATTCTCCAACAGTAGTGCACCATCTTTTTAGTTTGGGAGTATGAAACGAGGTGTTATTTAAAAAACTCAACCCCATATGATCTGTAATAATTTCAAACGGGCGACAATTCAAATATTGATCGCATTTTAAGACCGAATAAACAATAGCCAATAATTATTTCTCTGTTGTACTATAATTGCGCTCGGCAGCACTAAGGCACCGACTTACCAGGGATATTATGAGAGGGTTCTCATCCAGATCCTGCTGATAGAGAACTCCACTGACTCCTTTATTGGAGGCATCAGTTTGCAAATTGAAAGGTTTATTCAGCACGAAATGCAGGGCACCCCTTTAACGAACTCATACACGTCATCAAAAAGCTTTGATTTTCCCCAACGGTATACGAACGACTGAGATTTGATCCGAGTAAATCATAATCACATACATCCTCTTCAAATTCTACTCCATCCTCCGATAGTAAATTCCCCGTGGGGGATACTTCCATAGCGGGAATTGATCCGACCATGACATCTAACTCTTCCTTCGGAAGCGAAAAGAGTATAACGACCTCTCGACACGCTGACCATCAAGAACATTCGTGTCCATCCCCCTAACCAGGATTTTCTCGCTCGAGGAGTCCTCAATCGGAAGACTCACCTCTAGCAGAGTATCAGACCGGATTTCGTCTTGAAGTTCGGCAATATGAATGTCATTTTCGGAAGGATTTCCCCCTGTTAAACGAGAAAGCGAGTTATCCACCCTCGATACCCTCTCAACTTCACTCGTAGTGGTCTGCGGGCGAAACTGGAGTATTTGAATGTAAGTGACTCCCTCTTGTTGGTAGGATCGTAATTCCTCATCCACAAGCTTGTCAAACTTAACTAGCTTGTCGGGAATGTTATATCCAGCAATAGACAGCACCCCGAGATTGTAGTCAATAACAGCCTGGTTAAGATGAAACCAATCGCTTCCAAGTATAGCTGGCGAAGTTACCAGGTGTACAAGTATGAAATGCGGATTTCAGACAACAGATGGCGCACGAATGCAGTTTGTGCTATAAAGATTTGACACTGCGCCATTTTGTTGTGTCATCAACAAGTGTCAGACGCGTACGAGTGATAAATTGGAAAAGTGTGTTCACAGTGTTGTGTTGTTGTGTTCAATATGTCGAAATTTATACCGAACAAAGGGCATTCGCGGACAGCATTAATTTTTTCTTTTCATTTAAAGAAAACTGCTGCTGAATCATACCGATTACTTCGAGAAGCTTTCGGTGAATATGCTCCATCGCAAGATACGTGTGAACGATGGTTTCGGCGTTTCAAAAGTGCTGACTTCGATGTTGCAGACAAGAAACATGAAAAACCGCCAAAAAATACGAAGATGGGCGTCAGTCAACGCCAATTGGGCGTAAGTCAACAAGCTGTTTCCAATCGGCTACGAGAGATGGGAAAGATTTACAAGATCGGTAGATGGGTACCACATTAGTTGAACGACAGGCAAATGGAAAAGCGCAAAAACACATGTGACATTTTGCTCGTTCGGTACAAAAGGACGTCGTTTTTGAATCGTATAGTTACAGGGGATGAAAAGTGGATTTATTTTGAGAATCCCAAGCGTAAAAAATCATGGGTAGACCCAAGCGCACCATCCACATCGACCGCAAGGCCGAATCGCTTTGGCAGAAAGACGATGCTCTGTGTTTGGTAGGGCTAGAGGGGCGTAGTCTATTATGAGCTGTAAAAACGTGGGAAAACGGTTAATACTAAACGTTACCAATAACAATAGACCGATTTGAACCGTTCGCTGTTTGAAAAAAGGCCAGAATACCGAAAGAGGCAACACAAAGTCATTTTTCTTCATGCTCCATCACATACGGCAAAACCGGTTCGCGACACGTTGGAAGCACTCAGCTGGGAAGTTCTACCCCATGCGGCTTACTCACCAGACTTGGCTCCTTCCGATTACCACTTGTTTGCATCGATGGGTCACGCACTTGCTGAGCAGCGCTTTGGTTCGTACAAAGATGTGAAAAAATGGCTCGATGAATAGTTCGCAGCAAAAGGGGAAGATTTTTACTGGCGTGGTATTCACAAATTACCCGAAAGATGGAAAAAATGTATAACAAGCGATGGAGCATACTTCGAATAAAGCACTTTTTATCATTCTTCCGAATTTAACATGTTTTTTTAGAACAAAAATCCGCATTTCATACTTGTACACCTGGTATACAGGGGTCCTTTATGCCAAACGCTATGGAACGCTTTGGAAATACCAAGAAATAGTGCGGTGGTTTTTTTGTTCGAAAGTTTGCTGGCTTCTGTGTTTGATGTTAATACTATAAGGGCATTTAATGTTGATAGACCATTTATAAATCCGAATTGGTACTTGGGGATGAAGTGGTTTTTTTATAATCATTATCGGAATGTTATCAATGCCCGGCGATGTGTTTTTACATTTACTCAGTATACTAGCGAGTTCCGTTACCGTGACTCTCTCTACTTCTTCGTCCTGTGGTTTTGGTTGCGTTAGGTACTCTTCGTATCAATGAGACACTAGTCTAAGGTTTTCTTAGTTGAAATTGGCGTGGGTATCGAAACTATAAGTCTTGCTAAAATGTTGAGCGAATGCGTCAATTTTCTGGGTGAGTGATGTTAATGTGGTGCTGTTTTTGATAATATTGGATGATTGTTCTGTTTGGTTACATTTCGTTAGCTTTTTTAGTCTGCCAGTAGTTTTTGCCTTTAGATTCTTCTATTTGCTGACACATTTTTTGAATATTTTTGTTGAATTGGTTAAATCTTGCTTTGAACCGATTGTTTTTGTTTCTTTGATACTCTCGGTATAGTTGTCTCTTGATTTTTGTTTGTCTAGCGATGAATGGTGGGAGTTCGTGCCCAAAGAATTGTTTTTTTATTTTCGATGCGTTTTTGTTGATCACATCTGCCAGTTTATTGTTGAACATGTCAATGCTCGTTTCACTTATGTTTGCGGTTGCCAATGTATCTGAGTATTGATTTATTTGGTCATTGATTTGTTCTAAATTAGCCCTATTGTAATCAGATTTCTCGATTGGTGGGGTATCATCAGTAGGTCTATTGGTATCCACGGTTATGATAATAGACAGGTGGTCAGATTCAATGTGTGGGATTGTTTCCGTGATTACTATATTGTTACTTATGTTTCGGGTACAGAATAATAAATCAGGAGTAGTATCTCTATTGCTAAGCATTATAAATGTAGGTTGTGTGTTGATTTGTACAAAACTTTAGTGTTGAAGGAAATCTTGGATTTGCTTTTTTTTCTACTGTTTGAATTAAAATCTCCCATAAGTAAGATATATTTGTATTGCTTGCTTTTAGTGAATTTTGGTTTTTTGATTATCGAGCTATTATGTATATATACTACTATGAGACGTAGCCTATCGTCCTTGCAGGAAAGCGAGACGTGGATCGCTTCGTCTTTTGGATCAATGGTTTTTGGGGGGTTTTCTTTTCTCATTACGCTGTCTGGATGAAATTGGAACAGAGACCACCTCTAATATTTGTGTTAATAATATTGCCGTAATATGTCACAGTCGTACAGTCCCTGTACTTAAGGTTGGTGTTATGATCTGTTTTAGTTTCAACAAATGCGGTACCATTGATTTGGAATTTTTCTATTGTGTGTTTTATGAGATAGCTCTTGTTCTTATAACTATTGACAATACCGTAAAATAATTTAAGCTCCATTATTAGTCACTGGGTAGCTAGCTGATTTTATCGGTTGTATAGATGAGGGGGGCTCAGGGTTATTTAGATGAAGCAGAAGGATGTATATCCAATTGCCGGTGAATGATATCGTGATTCCAACATCGTATTCTTTTATAAATCGTTTTTTGAGCTTTTGGATTAGTTCCTCTGTTTGTTGGTGTAGGTTTCTTGATTTTCCGTGTGATCGTAATTTCTTTATGTTCCGTGTGATGTGGTCGTCAATTGTGATTGGTTCGTGAACGCGGTTGTTTTTTGTAAGGTTTTGGCTTAGATTTTTACTTTTTTGTTGAGCGCTTTTACCTGTGTATTTGGGATACCTTCGATCGGCTTTTTCGGATGTCGTGGGCATTCGATCGACCAAGCTACGTGGTCAGACGTATTGCAGGTGGTGCATTTAGTTAGTATGCTAGTTATGCTAAGAGTGTATTTCCAAGTTTTCGCAAAACTTAAACCCCTTGTACTTTAGAAATATTCAAATTGAAACACAGTTTTCAATTGTGTGATATATTCATTTGTTGATGGGATTTATAAAAGCAATAACGACAATTGGAAGAACATGTCGAAAAAGAGTCTCGTTTGACACGTTTTTACTTATTTACCTGCAGTGCGGGACACATTAGAATGTTGTTATGCAGATGATATAAGATAATCAATAAAAGAGTAAATTGATATTAACAAGAACTTTAGGTAATTCGTAAAAACAGTAGTTATTATTTGCTATACTTTAGTTTTTCAGAAAAAATCGTATTTCCTTAGGAAAAGTCAACTATTGGTACGACTAAGAGAATGAGTTGATATTAAAGAATAACTGATCTTTTCGCTGAAATTCGCTACATCTACATCGCCCGAGAAAATCAGAGCTTTTCCAAAATGGTATTATAGTTTCTCTGGAAAAATGTATCATTGAGACGAGTACGTTATTTAGTAGTTATTAGAGAAAACCCGAACTTTCTCTGCAGTTCTCTAAACTTCCGGTATTTTAGAAGATCAGAGTTTTTTAGAAAGACAATCGAGTATTCTCTAAGTCTACGATGAGTACGAATAAGACAAAAGGAATATATTAGTGAGCAATTCCGTTCTTCCGAAATTCTCTAAACCCGCAGTATACAAAAAAATCAGTGCTATTTGTATAAAAAATAAAATTTTCGCTGAAGATGTTTACTAGTGGTGCGGATTAGACAATGCAGAAAACATGCACGTGATTCTAGAAACCCCTGAACCTAAATCAATTTAATAAATCAGAGATTTGATTTGAAGAATGAAAACTTAATGTATTTGCAAAAGTCTGTGGCTGATATGGGTTGGAGGCTGAAAAAAAAATCTGATATAATCTGACAAATGATCATTTAGAACTTCGTAGAAAATTCTCAATTTCTCTCTGATGAACTGTGCATGCTTAAGGTTGTATCGAGAAAATGGCAGAGGTGTATTTAGCATGAATGCTGAATTCCCCAGCCGTTTGCTTTTGGAAAGAAATTTGCAGACCAATTTTTAGAAATTCAGGGAACGTTTTTTACCAAGATTTAAACGAATTCGGGTAAAAAGCAAAAAAAATCCTAAAACTTGAGAGCCATTTTCTTACAATCTTCAGAGTTCAACTGGGAAATAAATCTTGAAGTTGTAAAAATTTAAAACAGCGTGATACTCGGAATTAAGATTGAGTTATAAGTAAGCCTTCCATCTCTTAGACGGTGAGCTCGATTATCCGAAATAAGAAATAGTTGCCAATGTCCGACTCACATAAGAGGAGGATGGACAGGTCCACAGATTCATCACTTTTACAGTCATTTCCGATTCTAAACCCTCTTTACTATACGTGGGGGAGAGGGGATATGCGTATTACATTTTGTAATGAGCTTCGAAATTCGCGATGAACTCGGATGAACTATTAGCAGCAAGCCGATCAAGTAGGAATGTGTGCAACAGCACACTTTTACATTCACGCTGTTTGAGAAATCTTGGGGTTCGGATCTGAAATATTGGGTCTGGGATAAAGTTCGTGGCGTTTTTTTTAAATAAAATTCAACTCGTTTTCTTATAGTGTGAAAATGAATTTATTTAAATTCAATTTCAAATATGCTCTATTATTATCGACAATGTTTCGCCATTTTTCGGGTAGAGCCATCGGTGAAGAACTTCTGTAGTTGAAAAACTGAATCAAGTGGCTTTCGCAGGCTTCTTTTGAAAGTAGCTTAATTCCATTGAGAGAGTTCTGCAGAAATTGGAATCAGTGATGGTCAGAGGGTGCTATGTCTGGACTATACTGTGGATGCATCAAAACTTCCCAACCAAGCTCTCGCGATTTTTGACGGGTCATCAAAGAAGTGTGTGGTCGGGCATTGTCATGATGGAAGACAACACCTTTTCTATTAATCAATTCGGGTTGTTTTCTTTCAATTGCTTGGCGTAATCTCTCTAGTTGTCTACAGTAGAGTTGAGAATCAATCGTCTGCCCAACTGGAAGTAGCTCATGGTGGACGATTCCCTTCCAGTCCTACCACGCACACAGCATCACCTTTTTCGTCGTCAATCCTGGCTTCGCGAACGCTTGTGACGGCTCACCGTCCCTTGTCCACGATCTCTGACGCTTCCGATTGTCGTTCGTGATCCATTTTTCGTCACCGGTTATGACACGTTTCAGAAATGGCTCGATTTCATTTCGGTTCAACAGCGCATCGCAGATGTTAATTTGATCTATCATGTTTTTTACGCTCAACTCATAAGGAACCCATACATCGAGCTTCTTTTTGTAGCCAGCTTTGTGGTCAATGCCTAGCTCCATACCAATATCGACACTGCTGATATGCTTATCTTGCTGGACTTTTTCAGGAATTTCATCAGCTTTTTCAGTGATTGGACGACCAGAGCGTGACTCATCTTTCACATCAAAATTACCAGAACGAAAGCGAGCGAACCATTGAGTTAATTTGTTGAAATTATCAATGCGTCACCTTACCAGATGAATTTGAGTCCTGTTGAACACATTTGAAGTTGAGAAGATCTGAGTAATACGAAGAGAAAAGGTCCGAGACGAGTAGAGGCTGTTGCTGTTCACTTGGGGGTTTTCACGAGTACCGAAAATTAGCAAGATAGCTGAATTATTTGAAAGCGTCGTTAAACAACGCTACTGCCAACCGAGAGAGAGATCGTAGTCTCTCGCGTGAGTTGAGTGTCCGTGAGGTACTGCCACCCAGCTGCACGCACGGCAGCCAAGCGCAGCGAGACACCAGCAGTGACAAGCTATCGCACAACGACCATAGTGGCCGCGTGCCAGCTGTTTTCTCAACACATGCCATGATCGACATAGTCGATTTGACAAAAACTTCGCGATCTAACCAGTTTTTCATTTCATTGCCGAATAATAATATGGCCATCTGCCTCTCAAGATCAATCTTGAGGCACCACCTCATAACATAGTGGTTACGCAAAAAAATATCCTAAAAAGGAGCAATCCAGGAAAATCATTGCACATATAATGCGTCATGCCACTACCTCAGCGGCTATCAGAAATGGCCTCGGTTTAAGGCAATATTGTTGTCTAGAGCGTTGTTTTGGAGGTAATTTTTAGGATAGAGTAACGTTTAAGGTGCTCGAGTTTTTTTCTGACATTTTTTACACATATTTATTGATCGTTCAAGAACATGTACAAATTTTGTAAAAAAAAAAAAAATTATCGAGTACTTTTGTACGTTTGTTTACAACGGTGCGCGGAAAGCTTCCCCAATTGGCAACCAGGGTTCTAGACGTTGTATCTGAAAAAAAAAACCAAACATATTCTTTATCTGTATGAGTGTTGTGATGGTCTGTACCAGTTTCAGCAAATTTTATTTTATACGTCATGGCTGCATGTTAAACTTTGATTCTTGATCTTTCCTGTTTTTCCGACTATTCTACGTTATAAAAAAAATATTATTTCGACTTAATTCTGCTACCAATATTGGAAAACAGTTTACTGAAGGTGTATGCCGAATCTGAGCTCAATCGGTCAGTTTGTTATCGAGATATTGTGATTGCCATTTTGATAAACATAGTTTCGAGAAAAACGCATTTAAAGTTTTCATACACTTCGATGAGGTTTAAATGAAATTATTGATACTTACTTGTTAACCAATCAAGCCAGGTCCATGAGTGATTCCTTCCTCTCTATCGTAAAATTGATTTTCCTCGATAGTGAACGTGTCTACAATTGGTTTATACGTTTTTCAACCTCCATCGTCAATGTACCGAGTATATTTCACGTCGTATTGTTCCATCGATCGGAACACATCTCTACCACCGCGTCGACTTCCATCTTACCCGCACTGCCATGGTAGTAATTTGTAGTCTTCTTTATGACTTTCAAACCAAACATCGAATTTCTCAATAGACATTTTGCTTTTCCATAAGGCACATGTTTGACAAAAACTTGATTTGACCACAGTATCTAGCATTTTCTTGCTGTATTTACCGATTAAAGTAGCCACGCTAAACCGTGAATTAATTTCTCGGGTTTTCCAAGTCCCATCTCCCGAAACTGTTAGATTCGATGATGAAGATTCTGATTCAGAAGTAATTTCTTTCTCCTCGTCGACGGCTCTTTGCAGCACGCGACGTCCCTTCTTGGCGGGAGCGCGCAGCTGTGTCTCGACCGCGCGTCCGAACGTACTCCCCATAATTTCTATAATTCGGCTAATTTTATAAGTATTATTTAACGGTTGACACGAACGTACTCAGGACGATCCGTAGAATAAAATAAATAAAAATTGATTCTTTTCAAATTTCTAGACTACAATACTGCCTTAAGGTAATCCTGTCATGGTGACTCAGTCCATAGGGTTTACATAAAAAAATGGTATGCTGTGCTTGATATATTATTTTTTCTCCCTACGAAAATTCAGGGTCGGTTATCGACCTAATTAAAGAAAAAAATATTATTAAAAGTAGGTGTTTTACGTGACGAAATCCCGAGGTGACGTAGGATAACCCAATTTCCGGTCGCTACAAAAATGTATATATTAGTATAAATCCATAAGATATTTAAGAAAAATCAGATTTATATACTTTTAACTTATAGACATTCAATGGTTCCGGGAAAAATACGATTATCGACTTAGGTTATATTGCGTTTAATTTGAGTGGCCGGCATAGGGTTTACTACGCCTCAGCGTCATGTCGCTATGTTGAAGTAACGTAGCAACACCGTATCAGTTGGCTGCAGTATTAACCACACTTCACCCTTTCCAACATCTTTGAATATTTAAATGTTTTGTCTTTTCAGAAGTCGACATTGTTTTCACAGTTTTGACACATTGATATCGAAGAGGTTAAACCCGCGCGGTGGAGTAGAAAAAGATACAGATAGAAATAATGTTGTCAAATAGCAACCGAGGAATACTACGCGAATCGTTGAAATAACTATTTTTTCATTTTTCTAATTATATACAAACATTCACTGAATGGTTACACATGGAATAATTTATTCATTGAAAATTATTATTTCTACGAGTGTTGAAAATAGGAATAAGTATAGATATTAAGCATAAGCAGTAGTATGACTAGCTTGCGACAACAGGATTACCTTAAGTATTGTAAAAAACACGGCGGGAATGTTGAATAAACCGAAAGCTTTCGCACGGTTTTACTTTGACTTTTGCGACCATTAAGCTATGCCGATCACTCGCTTAAGCAATTGTCTGCTACCCGAAAGGGTCTTAAAAACTTTAAAAAGGAAACTTAAAAAAAAGTTGAATCATAATAATAAAGTTTTAAAAACATCTTTAACTGATGAAGTACAACAGGCTGGTCAATTACCACCGGGTTAAGGTTAATACCTCTATTCTAAAAAACGTCAACTCTGAACGTTGTGACCTCACGCGTGGGTAGTAGTTATATTACCAGAGTAATCATCTGGAACGTGGTCCTCCATATAATTACAACCGAATTTCACTTTCAGGTAAGTTCGTTTGAATTTCATTCTTCCAAGTGAATGAGTCAAAAACATTTACTGAATTATGATTACACATTAATTGGAAAATCAAGTAGTCAAATATAACCGAATGCTTTCTATTGTGAAAACTGCTAAAGTCAATTGGTTATATGGTGACTACAATTTGATGAAAAACCATAAGAGAATCGATATTCAGTAGTTTAGTACAAGCAAGATGCAACCACGACTCAATCAGTCTTCAACGGTTTTAAGATTCTGCTACGGTAGATATAAAAAAGGAAAAGGATTATGCCTATAGATTCAATCAGAATACCAAAAACTACAACATTTAATCAATGATATGTAAATAAAGATATTACTTCATTAGGAAACTCTTTGTTATTATTTTACAACTATGTTAATTTGATGTCTTATTTTTCCATGTTGTCTTTCCCTGGAACGATGTAGTATTGTATGATTTTGACGTAGTACCGTTCTAGCGCCTTCTAACGAGCACCCTGCTACCGTTTGATCTGCACCCATACCACAATTTACAACTTCCTTTGCCCCCCGCACCTGAAGCAGGTCCTTTAGGTTACCTAAGAGTTCTAAGTTGCAGCTGCCGTTTTATCGTGTCTCTCGCATCCTAATCTTTACTTTTTCCAAATTCCTAGCTTTACAATGTTATCTTAATCGCCACGTTTTTCACCGACGCTTTCTTAGAATGACATCTCTGATCTAGCTGACCTTCCTAGTATTCTACCTTACATACGGCCGCACAATCTGAGACTTTTCGACGACTCTTAAATTCCCTCCCCGCTATCATGATATTCCCACAAATCCTCCTTATAAACACCACCCTCGCGCTACACCAGTCAGTCGTCAAGCGAATTTGTAGACACATTATATATCTATCTGCTGTAATACTCTTTTGAAGTACAAAGTGTAAACCAGTCATTCGCCTGCTACTACCACCTTTTCGACGCGACTTGGTCATTTCCATCACGAAATACATCTATCCCTGTTTCCATGACGTCACAGAATGCCTTTAATATTTAACTAAAAATCTGTCGAATCTTACCAAAATTCCCAAATTATAGTGACAGTCAGGGCAGACAGGTCTATGCGACAGTGCAATTTCGTAGCTACTCTCAGATTCGTTGTACTTCTTCAAAGCCGACAATATAATTCCTAAATTCATCCACGCTGTAGCAAAATCACCTCTGTAATGAAAATGCGGTTTCTTTTTATCCAGAAGTGTTTAACAAGCTTTTTCCAAATTGTTACATCAAGGTGACTACATTTATCGATACATTTTCGACCACGGATTACCATTGGATAAATCCTGCCGCCGCAAGAGTGGCAATTGATATTTGATTGTTGCAGTGTTCTCAAGTTACAGTTGCTGACAAAATTCTCAAAAAATTGTTAACAATTATGGGTGCACCTTAAGGCAATAACTTCGAAAGGATTTAGTGCGATTCTTTTCGATTTGAATATCTGGACATGTAACATCCACGTATTAATTCCACAACTATACTCACTGCAACTCTAGTGCCCGTTTTAATAATTTCTCAGCCTCTTCATAATTGCCCTGGTCTTTCAACAAATTACCCAGATTGTTCATTGCTTGAGCGTAGTCTGGATTGAGACTAAATTGAGAATAATCTCAATGAGAACATACATTTTCAAATACAGAAATAACTAAAACTTCGGGAAAAGTTATTTACCGTAAAGCTATCCTGTATTCGACTTCGGCGAGGGTGGAGTTGCCCGAATCTGCTGCGTTTTTAGCAATATTGTAGTGTACTTTGGCATTAAGCGGACAGACATGGAGTGCTGAATAGAAAAGTGATTTTTCCTGTCTCCACTGATCACTTCTTATCCAAGATCGAGTAAAGTACAAAGCAATCAATGCCACGTACAATAACAGATGTGTTCTCGATTTAGAAAATCTATCAGCAAGATTTTGTAAGCCAATCGCAATGAGTAAACAGTATCCCGCCGATGGGAGATACAATGTTCTTTCTGCGAGTACGAAACCAACGTTGAAGAATATATTGCTCGCTGGTAAAAACGGAATGATCAGCAGGGACAATGCCATTCCCACGTACCTGCAATAATTGAGAAAAACTGAAACTTTTTATTCTGTCTCATTAGAAAATAGCTCTTCAATTGAGTTTTTATTTCACAGTTTCTTAATCAAATTGAATTTATCAAGAAAAGTCTTAAAAATACTTCATCAACATTAAAAAAATTAAACTTCTAGAATCTTAAAGATTTTTCAATTGATGTTGGATTGGATGAGTGCAATTGAGTAATCAAATGTATCAGATATTCAATATCTGCAAATCTCAACAGGTTTATTCCATTATCCAACGAATCGTATTAATTTTCAAACCGATTTTGCAGCTATTTAATTAATATATTTTTTCTTCTAAAATTCGTTATATTCTGCTAAATATGAATTTTTTAAATGAATTTTTGAGATACTGATAAATATTTTTTACCACCGAAGATCTTCCGCGAAACTTCTTGAAAAAAAAGAGTCGCTTGATACTCTAAATAAAAAACTAAAGATCAAAATATAGTCAATATATTATATACGAAACTATAAATTCGACGATACCTTACATTTTCGTTTTTCCTCCCGGAAAACACATAGACAATTAAGGTTCCAATGACAATCCACAGTGCAAAAATGACAATTATCCTTCTATCATAACTGCGAATGAGTGGTACACAGCCCATGGACCAGTCGAAACACAGCCATTCTGGGCAAACGAGCAACCACGCGTTCAAGCAGTAAATGTAATTATAATTGATTACACGGTAGAGAAAATTGTCAATAAATGAAGCGGGATTATCGGCGGGTTGAAAAGTTGGCGTCATAAATCCCATAATACTGAATCTCAGTAGCACGAACACTACACCAGATGCGCATAAGAAAATTAAGCGCGTTATCAGATTTGATTTCTTGGTCCATATGTTTTTCAAGTCATTTCGCAGTTGCCAAGGCTCTATTGTAAATAAATTGAATTTGTTGACTATTATCAGATCGTACAGGCAGCAAATACCCTGGGAATAAATATTAATTTTTTTACTATCTGCACCAAGAAATAAGATTTATTAACATTAAAAAAGTACAATAAAAACAAAAATTCTATTCATGCTGCTATTTTTTAAATTAAATGAAGTCTAATCAGCCTTTATTAATTCAAATTTAATGAAATAAAGATAATCTTAGTTTAAATAGGCTGTGGTTAAAATAAAATTTCTTTCATGAAAATGACGTTTTTCTCATTGGATTTTTGTTTACAAAACATGGAATATCACTTACAATAGCCGTGATGCCGATTTCTTTGCAAATCATTGCTGCAGCTGTGCACACAATACAAGCGATCATGGAAAAACTCTTGATAAATCTTCTTTTAGCGAATATACAATGACTGTACGATATAACTGATAGCCATACGAAGAAGGTGCATAATACGTCAGCTCTACCAACAATCCCTGATACCTGAAGACACCTATGTTTATACACTAAATGTAAAGACTAAACCCGATTGAGGGGAAGACAGAAAATTTCACAATAGATACGAGATTATCAAGGCAACCTTTTTCATTGTCTCCAATAATACAGATGGCTCTTTATAAGATCTTTCAACTGGTCCGTGAGAGCATACTCAAGTTTAATAAACATTGTTTGGGTAGTATCGAAGTTGTAGTGTTTCAAACATTCTTATCAAAACAGATTCTAACACGAATGATCATCTTGAAATAAAGGACCGTTTTTTAAATAATTCAGAATTTCACAAACATATTTTGTAATTAACCAATCAGATTTAATATCTCAAACTAGCAAAATGTTGTTTTTTACTGTTCCTAACTGCATTTTCCTCAGCAATACTCCTTATGCATAACATAATGTATACTAAGCTGTAAGAGAAAGTTTGCTTCTGAGCACATAATGTAAACCTACAGTAACGTTACCAAAGAATAAGAAATTCATCCAATTTACAACTTTATAGGGCTCTCAAAATTGTTTTTAGAAAATTGGGCAGTTTTATTTAGATATATTCCTATTAATAAGTAAAGAATTTTTGAGTGCATGTACATTTCCAAATAGTTACAAGCCTGCCATTGCTATTCAACTTACTCGATGAATTTATTTGTTCCATAAATCATTTTTTTTTTTCAAAGGCCCTATGCCATTGACAATAAAATATATAAACATTTGATTGAACACAATAAATAAATGGTTCCTCATGAAGATCATAGTGAAATGCCATGAAAGACAAGTAATAGAAAAAGTATTCGCCCATTGCTTTATCCATTAACTTCATTTTTATTGTCTTTTGAATTCTCAAAAAAAAATTTTTTTTTTAATTTGTATAAATTGTTTAGACTATTTACCGGCAATAGGCTAGTGAATTTAAAAAAAAATGAATGAAGCATAAAAAGAAATTAATATAAAATAATTTATGGAACAATTAAGCAATTAAAGTAACAAATAAAGTGAGTGATAAGTTATAGAAGAATTGCAATTGTGATTTTGAACAATTAGACGAATCTGGTAATAATGTCATTGAAAAGCATCAAATAAGTTAAAGCAAATGATACATTATCGCCCTTAATAAGTTTTTTTCCTATGTCATCTTCCATTAAGGCGAGGTGAAGCCTCCATATTTATACAGATGTGCTGCTTGTCTTTCACTTTGCTGTGTCCGCCATACTAGTTCTACCTCTTTCACACTCATGAATGTTTCACCTCCCCTTAAAGATATGATGAACAAAACAAATATTTAATTTTATATTCTCGTTTTTTATCTAAATGTAAAATCAGAGGAATAAATGCTACTTGATCCACTTACAGCTTCAGTATGACAGGGATGAACCGTAAATAACAAAGCAGCATAAAAAGCTACTCCATCAGCTTTTCCATCCATCAGTATTTTGAATGCAAAAAATGTCAATATACAAACTACCGTGTGCAATCCTATATTAACTAAATGAAAATCCATTGGATCCAGATAACGTCTGAGCCAATAATGAAACCTGAGATAAGTAGAAATGTTTATAGAAAATCTAGTATTGGTTCTACAATTCCATTTTCTTCAATAAATATACCGGAATGTTAGGATGGTGAGAGGCCTGTAAGATTTGTGACTTTGTTTATGCCAGAGTTTTGTGCCCCAAAAATCATTCGTAAACAGATTTAACAGATCAGTGCTTTTCACATCAGCATTGTTCACAATAGCCACAGAGTCGTCAAAGACAAATTGGCCATCATAAGAATTTGAGAAGCACAAGGATGCCAAAATAATGATCAGTAGTGCAAGTGGCGATGAGACACCTGAAAATTTATGTTAAGTAAATACACAAACTCAATACAAGCAGGGCAAGTTATGTCAAAAATCGTTACCTGGTAATTCTGATCTAATTTTCATTGCCATTTCCTGCTATACTAAACTTCTTAAGTAATTATTCATTTCGACGGTAAGGACAATTTTTAAATACGCCGGTGCATGTGTATTGCAAATTGTGTCAGCCAAGAAACAAATAAATTTACACGAAATTTACACACTGTAATATCTTCCTCGTAAGTAGTTAGCTTACTACTTATATCCTCTTCTTCCTTCTTCTTATGTATTGACAGGCTTCTGTCCTTTGCCGTCGAACTTCCAAAAATGGATCAGTCAATGTCATGAAGAATCGAATACTTCCTGTTGACAGCTAATGCGACGAATAAGAAGTAGAGGGGAGGCATGTGGCGAGCGTGACGTGTGACACCCCACTGCGTAAAACCGTATACGTTGTTTTTAAACGGTTCAAGTAGGCGGCGAAACGACCAAAATAGTATGAACACTTATCCCCATTGAATATTTTGTAATGCCCACGGAAACAATAAGCAGAATATTTCTAGGATTAATAGTCGTTTATTCTCAAGTGGCGTAAGCCATAACGGTACAAAAAATTTTTTTTACAAAACTAGACAACATGGCCGCCACAGCTTTGGCAGTAGTGGCGGCAGTGATGCCAGATGAGGGAATTTTTCCTCTATCTCGCTGCTCCCACCACGCTGCCCGTGCTAAGCGCGTCAGGGGCAGGCTTTCGCCGCTCGTAACAAATCTCGTCTCGATTGCGCTTTAGGCTGTCTCGCCCCACCCACTTCACAACAGCCACTGCGCAGGCTTTTATGAAATAAGTTATGGAAGACTTTTTAATAAATACATATAAATATTATATAAATGAATAAATGATGAAATTAAAAAAATATAAAAAACGCTCACTAATTTTGCAGCCGTCAGCAAATGAATAGTCCGTTACAATATCCAACACCAAATTGTAGTCCTTTACATGAAAGGTTCATTACAATTTATTGAATAAAAAGAAATTGTAATGCTCTACTCACGTCCCACGTCCTACCATGTGGAGGTCGCTGCATAAGGACCTTCCCATGGGGCCCAATGGCGTAGCTACCTAGCGGCTAGGCGGGGCAGTGCCCCGGGGCCCTCAAGCTCAGGGGGCCCTCGAATCCTTACCAGAAATCTCGATCGAACTGAACTTTTGGAAATTTCTCCCATTTTCAAAATAAATATGACAGGTTGCAACCCCACTTTAATCATGACAACTCAGTTGAGAGAAATTCAAAAGTTATGCCTAGGGAATTCCCCTAAATTCTTTCTGTAGGTTGGCAGTGTTGTCAATTTGACGGATAGTGATATGTGCGTTTTATTATTCATCGATGTGCGTTTTATTGTGAATTCGAGTTAAGATGTTTTTATCGAGAACGGTTAAAAAATTGATGCTGTATCAGGAGGAAGTAAGCTAATGTCAATAAACTTATTTGTACTGGTCAATATAGTGGTTCAATTTTATTTTATTTTACCACTCATATTGATGTCCGTTAAGTCAATAAATCGTGTCAAATCTATAGATTTCGGCTACAGCTCATTGTATAACGCGAAATATCGTGAAAAAATGCAAGTCACCTGCAGTAGGTACATTAATTCAGGTCCGCGGGCAGGAGATCGTTCATGGTCTCCACTGTTAAATGTGGTAACACTAACGGTGATAATTTTTTTTCCGGGGATTCCCCAACGACACTTGTAGCGTATCATTGTGTTTCTCTTTCCTTTTATTTTACTTTTAACGTCGTCAGTGAACAGTGAGTACCTACCTACTCGAGCACAATCTAATATTGTATTGTTTAAATAAATTAGAAAACTAAAATTATGGATAAAAAGAAGAAACCCAGTGGTGCATTTAAACGCAAACAACGCCAAGAAAGAGAAGATAGTAAACAAAAATTGCCCAAAATTGACAAGTTTTTTAGTCAGCCTTCTGCAAGTACATCTGGCCAAAATATTTCTATTGATAGTGACTCAAATAATGTGGTAACTGCAGTGTTGGTTGAGAAGCCTACTGAAGACGATTCGACAATTATTGCAGTTGGAGATACCTCCGCCGCTGATCATGTGAACGTGGATGATGTTTGCATGACACACATAAGAGCGGAGGGTTTGGAGGAACCACAGACCTCTACATTTTTCGAAAATGTGTACGACAAATCTTCTTATGACTTGGGAAACTTCACAAACGAAATATTAAGTGATGACGAAAAACGTCAAATTCTTGATATGGGGCCTTTACAGCCTTCAGGACCTTTTCCAACAGACATCAACCAGAACAATAGGTGTTTTTCAAAATCGTACTACGTTTCCTGTTCTAAATATGGGCCAGTTAATCGTTTTTGGTTGTGTTATTCCAAAATACTAAACGCTGCCTATTGTCAACCCTGCTGGTTATTTGCTTCACAAAGGAATAATGTTTGGTGTACGGGAATTCGAGACTGGAAGCATTTATCAGAAAGAATTAAACAACACAGTTGTTCGAGTGGCCATTCGGAAGCATGTGCTGTGTATGAATTTTGGAAAAAAAACGGTAATAATACTATCGACAAGGAACTTGAAAATGAAATTCGCAAAGAAGCATCATTTTGGAAAATGGTTCTTCAAAGGTTATTCGATATCATACTTACCCTAGCAAAGAGTTCTTTGGCTTTGAGAGGACATCAAGAAGACTTCAGGAAGAAGTCAGGAAGGATACCACGGAAATTTTCTGTCCTTTGTAGAGCTTGTCGCCCGATATGATCACATTTTGCGGCAAGTTTTGGATATGCCCAAAGGTAATAATAATTATTTCTAAGTTTTTTTATCGTTTTATTTTGTTTATAATTATTAACTGTTTAATATCAAGACTTTTTTGAAATTGTGTTTTTTTATGTTTTTAGGATCTACAAGATATCGGAGTGCAACAATTCAAAATGAAATGATTGAGAGCTTGGGGACCAAACTCGAAACCCATCTACTAGAACAAATTAGAGCGTCACCGTTTTTTGCCATCATAATGGATACGACACAGGACATATCGAAGGTAGATCAGCTAAGCATTGTTGTGAGGTATGCAGTAATAACCAGATCGGAAAATGGACAGCCAATTGATATAGAAGTAAAAGAAGTGTTTCTAGGCTTTATGCAGCCATCAAACATGGCGCAGTAGATTTAGTCAACCAAGTGACAACATTATTTATCGACAAAAATATTGATTTAAAAAAATGTGTGGGGCAAGGCTATGATGGAGCCAGTGTGATGAGTGGTGTGTATAATGGTGTACAAAAACATATTAAGGATATCCAGCCTAACGCAGAGTACGTACATTGTGCCACTCATAATTTAAATTTGGTGATAAATGATGCCGTTAGCAGTTGTGTGGAAATACAGATTTTTTTCGCAACGTTGCAAGATTTGTATAACTTTTTCGGAAACAGCATCAAACGTTGGGATCTACTGTCAAAATTCACTGGCGAATCGGACACCGCTCTAAAAAAAACTAAATCCGACTAGATGGTCCAGTAGGGTCAATACGATATCTGCAATAAAACTTCGTTATTTTTATATTATCAAAGCATTATCAGAAATAGTTCTAAAGAGTCCTAATAAAGATGAGCGTAGGAAGCAGAGAGTATTAAAACAAAAATGCTAAATTTCGAGTTCGTGTTGCTTTGCGAATTTATGCACAGTGTATTGAACGACATCAATTATGCATCCAAAACTTTACAAAAATGCGACATTAATTTGGGCGAGGCGAGTAAAGTTTTAGCAGAGACCAAAGCAAAGTTGCAAATTTATAGAAATGATTTCGAATTATTCAAGTGCAAAGCCAGTGAAACTGCAAGAAAATATGGTATTGATACCCATTTTCAAGAAAAAAGGCAAAGAAAAGTTAAAAAACATTTTGATGAATTAGCTGCTGATCACCGATTTCCAAACCGAGAAAAAATATTTAAAATTGAGATTTTCAATAATGTACTAGACACAGTAATATCTCAATTAGATACACGTTTTATTGGTATGAGTGCAGTCTGTCATATATTCGATTTTCTAACACCAACATTTTTATTATCTACATGTTGATGAAGCAACTTTATTACAAAAGTGTGACGAATTCCAAAGAAAATATTCAGATACAATAGGCCCTAGTTTTTCACTTCAATTTATTAATATTTACCACCTAGTTTTACCTCAACTAACTCAAGCATGGACTGTTCACCAATTATGTAAGGAAATAATGAGCAAATATGGAGTGCTAGAATGCGACCTAACGGAAGTATTTACAGCAATGTTATTATTCTTTACAATTCCTATCACTTCTGCAGCAGCTGAAAGGTCATTTAGCAAATTAAAAATAATAAAAAATTATTTAAGAAATAATATGGGCCAAACTCGACTCCGACATTTATCGCTAATAAAGGGTGGTTAAATTTTAAGGGCCGATGTTGAATGTGAACCACACCTAAACGTCAAGTTTTTTTCTGCATTTCATTTGACATTTCTTAATTTCAGACTAACTCAATTTGAACCATGGAAAGATACACAATCGAGCAACGCGTTAAAGTTATTCAGGCTTATTATGAAAATGGGCGTTCAAATCAAAATGCATATCGTGCACTTCGTGATTTTTTCAGTCAATTTAATCGTCCAAATGTGCGTACAATCGGAAAAATCGTGCAAAAATTTGAGCAAACCGGATCTGTAGGAGATATTAAAACACCAGTGCATGCTCGTACAGCTCGTACTGCAGAAAATATTGCTGCTGTTCGCGATAGTGTGGCTGAAGAGCCGTCCACCTCAACTCGTCGTCGTGCCCAACAATTGCACCTCTCACGCTCATCGTTGATGAACATTATGCATAAAGACTTGCATTTACACGCTTATAAGGTGCAATTGACTCAAGAACTAAAGCCTCTTGACCATTCCAAACGTCGTCAATGGTCAGAATGGTGGCAAGAAATGGCAACAGTGGATGATCAATTTTCGAAGAAAATCATCTTCAGTGATGAGGCACATTTTCACCTCAGTGGATTCGTCATTAAGCAGAATTGCCGCATTTGGGCGAATCATAATCCAAGAGTGATTGTCGAAAAACCAAGAGTGACTGTTTGGTGCGGTTTATGGGCTGGCGGCATCATCGGGCCGTATTTTTTCCAAAATGAGGCCGGTCAGGCAGTTACTGTGAATGGTATTCGCTATCGTGAGATGATAACGAACTTTTTATGGCCCGAATTGGAAGATATGGATGTGGGCGATATGTGGTTTCAACAGGACGGTGCCACTTGCCACACAGCTAACGAAACAATGGCTCTTTTGCGCGACAAATTCAATGGCCGTGTTATCTAACGTGGTGGCGATGTCAATTGGCCGCCAAGATCATGTGATTTGACACCGTTGGACTTCTTTCTTTGGGGTTATTTGAAAGAAAAGGTGTACGTCGATAAGCCAGCAACAATTCAAGAGCTAAAGGATGAGATAATTCGGCACATTAACGGCATAGAACCTCAATTATGCCTAAGCGTCATCGAAAATTTGGACCATCGGATGGAGGTGTGCCGCCGAGGTCGCGGCGGCCATTTGACCGATATTTTGTTCCATACATAATTGAACCATACCATATTATCATAATAAAAAGAATTGACAATAATTTGCTAAATAATTTGTGTTTTATTCAAAATCAACATCGGCCCTTAAAATTTAACCACCCTTTAGCAATTGAAAACAAAACCGCATCAAGCCTGGATATAAACGAAGTCATTGATACTTTTGCGAAAACTAAAGCTAGGAAAAAATTGTAAATATAATTGTTATTTAGTCAGTTGGTAGGCCCGACCTTTATATAATAAACCCTTGAATCTTCTCTATTTCGTTTTATTAGCCAAACCTACACCAAGTATTAATTGTAATTTAGGTTGTTACTGTTTAATATTTTTATTACCTGCCCTGCAGTGCACAAAAAAGAGCTTAAGTAGCTTAGCATTTTTAAAGTATTTGTATATTTCATATTTTTATTTGATAAAACCTAATCAGTTTACATAGCAGTGGGGCCCCATTTTTTAATTTGCCCCAGGGCCCTTGGTTACCTAGCTACGCCACTGATGGGGCCGTTGCTGTGTTTGTATCGCCAAGCAAAGACGGACACAGGAAAGACCCCTCTCCATCCATCCAACAGTTAAACGTCTTATTTCTTCATTAAACTAAGAGCAACAAATAAAATATGATTTCGCAAGAACAGTATTTTCTGTTCAAATAAATAATAAATAATGTTTTCAAATAAAAAAGTAAGTAAACTTCTGTTTTTGTCTTAGGTTAATGGAATGCGTAATGAAAAGTTAATAAAAGCTAAGTTTCAAATTTGGAAAAAAATAAATTGCTATTCAGGTGTAGTAAAAAGGAATCCATTATTTTTCCAATAGATGGCTTTAGTTATCTGTATCTCGCATTGTATAAGTCCGATCGGGTTCCACTAGATGGCGTTAGAAAGATGAGATTTCGTACTAAAAAAACTTTTTTGACAGTTTTGTGATTAGTTGACTCAGTTTTGTTTGAATGCGCGTCAAAGATGGATACTAGCAAAGAGAGAATACGCCATATTTTACAGTTTTTTTTCGATAAAGGTGAAAACGCAAGCCAGGCGGCTGAAAATGTGAATAGTGTTTATGATCCTGATACTTTAACAGCCAATCACGCGCAATTTTGGTTTCATCGATTCAGTTCCGATAATTTCGATGTCAAAGATGGACCACGCACTGGCTGGCCAATTGTCGAAAATGTCGATAAAATCATGGAAATTGTCGCGTTCGACCGTCATGTAAGCACTGTTTCGATAGCCCAAGAGCTAAAGATTGCACAAAAAACCGTTTGGAACCATTTAAATAAGGCTAGATACAAAAAGAAGCTCGAGTACGGGTGCCACACGAGTTAACGCAAAAAAATCTCATGGACCGAATTTCCATCTGCGAATCGCTGCTGAATCGCAACAAAATCGACCCATTTCTGAAGCGATTGGTGACTGGTGATGAAAAGTGGATCACTTACGACAACGTCAAGCAAAAACGGTCGTGGTCGAATCGCGGTGAGCCGGCGGAAACGGTGGCCAAGCCATGATTGACGGCCAGGAAGGTTTTGCTGCGTGTTTAGTGGGATTGGCAGGAAATCATTGGAAATCATCTACTATGAGCTGCTCCCCTACGGCAAAACTCTTAACTCGAAACTGTACTGTCAACAATTCAACCGTCTGAAGGAAGCAATCGCCCAGAAGCGGCCAGCTTTGGCCAATAGGAGAGGAATTGTGTTCCATCAGGACAACGCCAGGGCACACACATCGATAGTGACTCGCCAGAAGCTCCGGGAGCTTGGGTGGGAGGTTCTTATGCATCCACCTTATAGTCCGGATCTGGCACCAAGTGATTACCATCTGTTCCTGTCCATGGCGAACAATTTTGCTGGTGAAAAATTCGCTTCAAGAGAGGCTTGTGAAAATCGACGGTCTCCATTTTTTGCCAATAGGGACGAGGGCTTCTATGAGAGAGGCATAATGAAATTACCTTCAAAATGGCAACAAGTTATCGAACAAAACGGCGCATATTTGACTTAAATCGGATCATTCTAACTATGGTCATTAGAGCCTTCAATTTCATGCAAAAATAATGGATTTCTTTTTACTACACCAATATAATCAACGGTATTATATTATAACTTTCGAAATTAATAAATAATAAATAAATAAATATATTTCTCTTTTTTCTTAGGTCTATGAAATGCATTATACACAACGTTATATTCATTTTTATTCACATTTATTTTTATGTAACGCGTTCGATTTACTTTATTTGCAGTTTTTTAACGTACCCATTACGTTATTTATTTATTTATATTTATTGGTGTCTTCATTTTTATATTGTTTATTTATTTCATGAGCGATTTATTCCCGAAGAACTGTTTAATTATAATATCACAAAGTTTTAAGGTACTATTTAGTCGTTATATCAGAAGTTATTTTGCGCAGGAATGATGGTAATTTGGTTTAAGCAATCAATCTTCTTATTATATTCACTTATTTATCCGATATTACGTTGAGATAAAAGCTTTCATCGGTAATACGCAAGTTGGATAAGAAAAACTTGTTTATGTGACTTCAATGACCGTCATTCCCCGTAAAGCAGAATTTATAAAATGACAGGCTATACTGTCATAAAGCAGTTATGTGTTGATGTGCGAAAATGAACATGATTAACGATATTAACGTTAGCACGGATAAGTGATGTAAATAGTGCAACATCAAATGCCAGAGAAGCTGGGTAACGCAGTGTATCAAGATTTATTTTCCCGATTCTTACTGAAGAACCGCTACAACGTCATGAATTTCTTACAAATACTAATGAAAAACACATAAAAAGATAGACAGTTTCAATAATTAATGAAAACAAACATTTTATTCATCGATTAAGAGTACACAGAAATAATAGTACAGCTACTAATTGGATTAATTTATTTTGTACTTTGAACACTTGAACAGCGCGCGGCGTAGTGAGAAAATTCCCTCATCTAGCATCACTGACTGGCGGTAGGTTTTTGCCTCTTTATCGCATGCGCTCTTCTTGCCGCTTCTTGATGCTCGTCGCGCGTCTAGTGGCCGACAGCCGAGTCACAGACTCAGGGCTGCCACAATAGACCATCAAGATGGTGGGGATTATGATGTAAAGCTCGCAACATACTGCGTCGCAATTTGCGTTTGAACACTGGGTGGAGTGCATTTTCAAAGTCAACCGTAAATGATGATCTATTTAAGGATCGATCCCTGGGGCTGCGCCTGAGGTGATGACCTTTCTCTGTTGGCTTTCTCGTGTGTCGTACAGCAATACTCGGTCCTTCAAGTAGTCGTCTACCATCGCAAGGAGGTACGCTGGTACCTGGAAGTGCACATTTAGAGCCCGCATCATGTTGCACCATCTTGCTGAATTGAAGGCATTCTTCACGTCGAGCATAGCCAATACCACGATCTCTCGGGAGTAGTGGTTGCTCTCTCATGTTGCCTTAACTGTTCTCATGACCTCTTGAACTGCGTCTACCGTGGATCGTCCTTTCCTGAAACCGAACTGTCTATCCGACAGGTCACCTGCTTCTCGTATTGCTGTCTGTACACGCGGCTTGATCATCCTCTCTAGTAATTTCCCGGCCGTGTCCAGCATGCACAGTGGCCTGTAGGCTGATGGGGAATTAGGGTCTCCTTTGCCTTTGCTGATTAACACCAGACGCTGCGTCTTCCAGCGTTTGGGAAAAACTCCGCTCTTCAGGCAGCAGTTGTACATGTCGAGAAGCAGTTTCCGGCAGGCGTCTGCCTTCAGCACTTCTGCCGGTACGCCATCGGGTCCTGGGGCCTTCCTGTTCTGCAAGGTATTTCGCCGCGTCCATCAGCTCCTCCTCATTAAATGACGTGATGTCCTCAATCCTGATATCGAGGTCCTCCTCGCTCCTCGGTAGGTGAGTCGGGAATAGGGTATCTACGATGTTTTTCATCCTATTCGGGTCCATGCTCACTTCTTCCGTGAAAGCTTCCAGCTTCCGCGCCACTATCCTGTAGCCTAATCCCACGGGTCGTTATTCACGTCCTGTATAATGGAATTCCAGCGCTTCAACTTGCTGCGGCCAATTTGGCACTGTAGAATCTTCTTGGCGCCTTTGTATTAAGCCGCGATGATCGCTGCCTCGTCAGGATTCCTTCTTCGAACTTGAGTTGCTTTCCTCCGCAGTCGGAGGCATCGTTTTCGCAGACTGGCGATCTCATCGGTCCACGAATACGCTGCCTGCTTGTTCGTTGATCCTTGCTTCCTCGGCATCGATGCTCTGCACGCTTCCAGTATGAGCTGCATCGTTTCGTCCACCAATTCTTCTGCACTTGCATTTTTAACATGCGTCGAGATTCTCCGTCCGTTGAGTATCGCTGCACCCAGTTTACTCTTGTCCATTTTGGCTACGTTCCATCTTGGTGGAAAGTCCCTGTTGATCCTACGTACGTTTCCCTCCTCAAATAATTCGAACGTGATATACTGGTGGTCGCAGCTGGTGAAGTCCGCGATCACCGTCCATTTTTTTACACACGGTACTGCGCGTTTCGCTGCGAACGAGATGTCCGGGATCGTTCCTCTGTAGCCTGGTTATCGGAAAGTTGCGGTCGAACCGTCGTTGAGCACTGTGAGGCTCAGTCTTGAAACCATTTTTACCATTCGCCTGCCCCTGCCGTCCGGATGCGGCATGCCCCATTCGATCGCTCGCCCATTAAAGTCTCCAGCCACGATGATTTTTCCTTTCATGTCCCGTAGTTGGTCTTTCAGGCTATTGAGTTTCTCTTCAAATTGCCCGATGACTTCATTGCGCGTGAAGTAGCAGTTCACGTAGTAAACGTCCTTCTGATGTCATTCACCTTATCACGATATTGTTCACTGATGATAATCACATCAGATGTTTTCTCGCGCATCTCGGGGTTCTTTTCTTAGCACTTTCCAACGCTTTCCGAGAAGTGGCACATGTCCCTTTTCCCGGCACGTGGGACAATTGCACTTCGTCCGCGCACAAAACACACTGCAGTTCCCTTTTGCACGTGGCGCCTCTATGACCGGTTTCACCGTACCTATAACACAGCCCACTGCTTGGCTTGATTCCTATAGCCTAAGCACCTGAAGCACCTCATTACAGTTATCCGTCGTCGAATTCTACAGTTGACCCAGCCAACTTTAATCTTGCCCTTGTTGATGAGTTCCGTGGCCTTCGTTTCATCCATCTCGATAAGAGCGAATTTCTGTCCCCTATAAATCGTCTTTGGCACTCAAACTTTAACATTGTCTACTTGTCCCGGGTATTTGCGTGCCAAGGACTCGAATATATCTTCTTCTTCAGTTGCTCCGTCGAGGTTCCTAATCTCGACGGTCATCTTCGGGATGAGTTCGATGACTTTGCCTGTATTTCTCAACGCATCTTTCAGGGCCTTGGTGAAAACGTCCTTGTTCTTCTGGTTGTTGCTTAGCTCTAGCAGAATGTCGCCCTTGCGAGTCTGCCGGCGACGACGACGACGACGACGACGACGACGACGACGACAAGAACGACGACAAGAATAGCAATCATTGCATCCAAAATTTAGTAAATAAAAATTCTTCTTGAAGGTTTCAAACCACGCAAATACAGTTATTAATACGCCAACGCAAACGAGACACTAAGAATCTCACTCAAGGGTGAAGTACTGAATTAAACCTCTTGAAAAAAGGATATTTTAGTGCACCCAGTGAAGCTTTAAACTTCAGAAAAAACACGGATATATATAAATAGATAGAAATAATAATCATCATAAGAACATTAACACATACCAGTAAATATACGCATATATATTGTGACGCGTTATTTTTGAACGTCCGTCACAAAGTCGGACAGAGCGGGGCTGACCGTTGTTGACCTCTTTGTTCGGTCAAGAGTACTCCCCGAGGTGATCCAACAGGGCGATTATTAGCGTGCTTTTACGATAAAATTAATTTTATTTTTTTTTCTCCATTTTTTTTTTGTTAACGACTACTCCCGAGCGGGCGGCGTCCTTGCCGCCGTCTTTCAATCATCGACGGGGAGTTCGACAGCCAGATCTCGAAAGGAAACTACTTTATCGGCCGAAGGGAAGGGCTTGAGTCTCCATAGCTATGACGTCTGCGCTCTCGTCGAGTGAAGACCACATCTGAAATCATCCCAGCATCATCTCATGGGAACCGGAAGAGGCAATCATCCCTGGCGGCATTGCATTCTCGCTGCGCTGCTGAGTCTCTTTCATTTCATTCGCTTCAGGCTGCTACTACGTTCAAGGTGTCTAGGCTCTCGCTAGAGCTGTTGTTGGCTCGGATATTGACATCGGTCATAAGTTCCGTTAAGATGTTTTGAATTTTATTGGTGGCTAAGATTCGGACCGTGGGAGTTGATCGGCTCAAACAAGAAGAGCTAACGTATTATCGAGGACTCTTTCGCCGTATATCGTAGAGCAAGGACGTTATAACCGTGGCCGCTGCCGTGTCTGCCCGACGAGAAACCGACACCTGCCCACCGCGATTCTAGACCACTGCGAGACCATTTCGCGAGAGGCTCCCGATACTGCAACCGTCCGGTAAGGCCGTCGTTCGTCTCTTGTTTGAGTGTGGGAGTTAGCTCCAGTATTTTTGGTGAGAAAACCCGAGCGATATTTTCATGACGGTGCGCTATTATGCCAGGAATTCCGCGTCGTTTCGATAATAGTGGTCAAACAGCTAATGCCCGGTATTTCAATTTTGCAATAACTCGCTTCGATTCGACAACACCAGGAATTCTCAACTACCTCCATTTATTATATTTTATGTTCGCCTTGTATTTTAATCCTTGGACATTACTTATTGATTATTTTTTATGTATGACTTTGGTTAATTTTTTATCCGTATATTTGATTTATTCCCGTTTTAATTTTTGACGGTTATTTATTATATGTTATCTTATCGTTGCGAACCAGGCAGGTTGAATATGGCGAGTAATTGTTTGTGTGGAGATTAATGCGAATGTTTTACTGTTTTTACCAGTCCGAAATTTATTGTTAACCATTGTGCAAGAATAGAATTGACGGCAATCTAGCACATTACCATTTGTCGCTTCCCAACCGTGCTTCCGAGCGTAGCACCTTGGCTCTCGGCTAATCATTTTGTTTACTAACTGCAATAAATTGTTTATTATATTTTTAATTCCCTAACTGCGGTGTTGAAATTTTCTTCGCGAGACACCTCGGACTGACCTATCCCCTCTATCAATCACCAAGGCTGCAGTGAAGCCGAGCCGGCCCCGTGTATTCCGCGTGTAAATTAAATTTGTCTCGTGAAATAATTTATTTCTCGGGACCGGCGCCCAGCACGTGGGAGCTCGGACTTTTGGGACCATCCGCGAGAGCTAGAAGTGGTTGAGTCGGAAAAATTGGTCACAAATTTGGCGCCCAACGTGGGGCGTCATTATCAAATAATTTAGCATCGGGTGTCTCGCTCTCGCGAGCGAAAATCTCAGCACTAGCGTTGAATTAGACTTTTTTTTCATAACTTAGACTTTTCCTTTTGATACTTGAGGAAATTTGTAAAGGATTCTCGTTAGTATTCATTTATTTATTGGTCGGATGTTTAATTGTGTCCCTGTTTTGGTTATTGGTGGCGGGAATTCATATTGTATTGGGATAAATAACGAGAATAGCTCGCCGATTTCCTCGGCTATCGCATAGACGAGGCGTCGTCCAGCTAAGCGGCGGTGGGTTGGTAGTAGTGTCGCGTCTCGACCAATTAGCGTGGTGCGAAGTGTCACACACACACGTGTTAGCTAGTCTGCAGGAGCCTCGCTGCTGCGCGGGCGACCGACGAGATCCACCATTGTGGTGTGTAATTCCAAGGGCTACAGAGTGCCGTTATTGTGCTAGCGTCTTGGGAGATTTACCAAGCAGCTACCGATATTTTTCGAACCCCGGAAATAAACGCGTAAGTTGTGGTGTGGATAAATCGAAGGTAGATCGAGGTGGTGCATTGATAACCCTGAATTAATATAGATTTATCGTGTTGGTGCAAATTTTCGAAAAAAACGAAAGAATCGGTTGCGAGTCGGAAAAGAATGATTGAAGGAAAGGAATACAAGAGACGAAGCGCTACCGTGCTGCGAGGCTAACCCGTTACGGTGCGCGGTTGAAAAATTCGAGAAGGAATTACAGCTCAGGATATCGTGCAGTCAGGTAAAGTTGATTTCATTGTTTTTCGTCTTTCGTATGGTACCGAGTGGTCTCACAAGGCAGGCTGTTGTCTTTGTGAAGAGCCCGTCCAGCCAGTAGTTTACTAAATGAAAGAATAGTTACCTTATATTAATGTTTAATGTTTTTATTTTTATTTTATTTTCTTTCAATATTTCCTATTTGATCATTATCTTTCGTATTTTAACTCAATTTCTTGTATCTTGTTTTTTTTTATTTTTAATATTTTACTTTGCTTGATTTTTAATATGGAATACTTTATCTTATTGTAGTATATTCCTTGGATGGATGGATGTTTATTTTATTTTTCATAATTAATATTTTATTTTGCTTCGTTGATTTTTTTTTAATATCGGATTTTTTGTTGTCTTTGATTTATACGATTTATTGTATAATCTTTGGAAAATTCAAAGTTCGTGCTGAACGGGGAAAAAAATAATTTGGCATTCGAAGTACGGCGACGGAGTGAGACGGTGCGGTAGCTTAAAATCAAAATATAGCGAGCCTGAGCGGACGAGCGAGCCGCTTGAACCAAAGGTAAACGAAGTAATCTCCAGTGTAGCTAAGTGCTCGAGTAGCCTTTAGCAAGCTCTCGAACCTTATAGCATACCGAAGAGAAATAAAACCTGTGATATTTATTTTATTTTATTCAAATTGATGAATTCTTGTCGGGCGTAAGTGCGCCTACGGGTTGAGCGACGCGGTATTGAATGTGTACACATCGGTGTGAGGTTTCGCGTTGCGAGTGTTGAGGAGCGTCGGTGTGTGGTCGACCGCGGGCTCTCGTTCGTCGGTCGTTCGGTCAGCTTCGGGCCTCGTCGCGCTATAGGTACCGTCGAACGCTCTAGCGTTACGGGAAGCGGTGCAGTCAGTAGCTACGGTCTGTCATGGTACGGCACAGTTTCTCGTGTAAGTTGGCAAGTTTGCGTGACGAGGGAAGAGGGACGACGGAAGACGACTCGGTCAGACTTGCATTGCGACACCGTGGTTTATCTACGGGAGGGAATCCGTTCGACTTACTAGAGCGGTTCCGAGCGATACCGAACTTTCATTATTCACCGTGTACCCCCGAGCATCATAATCGTAGGGGGAGCGGTCTTCTGCCTCGGAGCTATACGAATTGATGTAAAAATTAAATTAAAAAATTTGTGGTGCGCGCGGGGAGGATGCGGAAGTTTATTGTGTGTTTACATGAAGGTCGCGAGCTAGTTTCGGTTACCGACGAGGAACTTTTTTTTTGTTTGCCGTTCTTCAATCGGGTATCGCCCTGGTATGGTTTCGTAGCGAGAGACCTTGCTTTATGAATTTTTAAGCATTTCGGTTGGTATAGCGCGCGCGTTTTGGAAATCTCGATTTTCAGTTTGTGTTACGTGAGAAGATACTGCGACGCATGCAGGGAGAAAATGAGTAGGTCTCGGATTATTTAACGTATATGTGAGGGCTATTGGATCGCGTTATTCCACCTTTCTCGGCATGCAAACAGTGAAGCTATGCTCATCGCAATATGTTGCCGTGGTTATAGATCGAGATACAGCGGCATAAGGTACATTCATTCTGGGAATTAAAACGTGCTGCAATACGTATTGAACGAAGTTATCTTGCCGAACAGTATTGTCGTCCGCCGCCATTACCCGAGCGTTCATTGACTCCAAATCTCGCGTATCGTGAACCGGTAAGTTTCTCGGCAACACGAGGAGCGAGCTTTGCCTCACTGGGTCACGCGTGGCCGCGAGATTCCGCGAGTACAAATATTCCACCCGGGGAGATCGGCGAGCAAACCCCGCGTCGAGATAATTCGCCATTTCGGTAATCGGCTATGGGGGAAGCTACTCCCACTCGAGAATAACGAGTGTCGTTTTCTGAGCCGCGAGGCGTTCCACCACCTCCTCCCGCCCCGGGTTGGCCAGCAGGGCTGAGTACCCCGTCACGTGCGATACCGGCAGTAAATCCAGTTTCGCTGGAAGTTAGCCGCGGTACGTCGGTAAAAGAAACTGTTTGTTAAAATTCTTGAAAGCCCGGACTTCTTTCGATCGGTTATACCGCACCCCGTCCACGGTTTTGCTTTAAATCCGGGAAGCAGGATGTAACATCGCGTATTACGCACGATTGTCCGGAAAATGCTACCGGGGATTGCCAGTAGGAGCTGTGGTGATCCCGCCTTCCTCAGAAATAGCTCCACCTGCACTACCGACGGCGAGGGTCGATCTCGCACAGTATTCCTGCACTCCCATGAATAGTGCGCGATCGCGAACTCATCGTAAAAGTTTCGGTCATGTATCACATTTTACCAGTTATCATTGATGATGGCTCTATGTAGACATATCAGTGTCGGGACTAAATTTTAACTGCGTTGCGTTTAGGTTTAACACATCGAGAAACCCCTCCACGCCCGAGTACCATTGCGAACGGTGAGAAAATGTTGTGTACTAAAGAAATAGATATTCCGGTAAAGCTTGAGGATCGCGGAAGGTCCGTGACAGGTCGAGTTTTATCTGCGTTGCCTGCACCACTGCTCCTCGGATAAGACGCGTTAGAAGTCCTAGGGGTAGTTAGACCACAAGCGTCGGGTGTGGAGTTTCATTGGTGAGCTTGATCGCGAATTCGAGTTTGTCAAGTGCGATACAGAGGAACCTGCGAATGTTTTATTGGGGATTTCGGATCTCGAGCGTGCGGAGACGGAATGTTTAATTGAATTCTTAAACGTCGAGTTACCGAAGCTTAAGAACGTATCGAGGTTAACTCATCTCACCGAACATAGAATCGATGTCGGCAACGTAAGGCCGATTAAACAGCGTTATTATTACGTGACACCGATTACGCGTGAGGTTATCGATGCAGAGGTCGATCGAATGTTGGAGGCTGACGTTATAGAGCCTTTGTGCAGTGATTGGTCTAATCACAATGATTAAGACACCGAATAACATCTATCGGCTTTGTCTCGATTTCCGTAAAGTCAACGCGGGTACCAAGAAAGATGCGTATCCGCTGCCTTATATAAGCCAGAGTCTGGATAAATTGCGTGTGGCCAAATATATTTCCACCCTCGATCTTAGTCAAGCTTATCATCAGATACCGTTGGAGGAAAGCTCAAAAGAGGTTACGGCCTTCACGGTACCGCATCGAGGATTATTCCAAATTAAAAGGATGCCACACGGTTGTCGAGTGCACCTGCTACCTTTCAGCGATTGTTAGACAAGCTAATTGGCTCGGAAGTGGAGCCGCAAGCGTTTGCGTATTCAGATAATATTATCATTGTAACCGAAACTTTTGAGGAACATTTAGGCTGGTTAAAGCGTGTTTTTCACCCTATCATGGGAGCAGGTCCCGCGATTAATCCGGAAAAATGCGAATTCTGTTGTCTGGAAGTGAAATATCTTTGCTTTATCGTGAATCGGCATGATTTGCAAGTCGATCTGGAGAAAGCTGCACCTATGAAAAATGTTCCTACTCCAGAGGAAATTAAAGCGTTAAGGCGATTCTTAAGTATGGTTTCGTGGTACCGTCGGTTTATTCCTCATTTTACTAAGTTCGCAGAACCCTTATATTTAAAGGAGGCGTTGGCCAGTGCTCCTACGCTGGCTTGTCCGGATTTTAAATCTAAGTTCACCCTACAAACGGACGCAAGTATGTGTTATGCCCTAGATTAATCGTGGGTGGTTATGCCCCAGATTAATCATCAAATACCATATTTGTTGCAACATTATTCCATTATTATAAGAATGTGCTGATGTACGAAATTATGCAATTCGTACTCAATCATTCGTTAATTCGTAATCAATTTCGCCAAAGGCGGTTGGTAGCCACTTGGTCAAGATTAGTATTCAAATAGATTCGAACACGTCAGGTTGGTTGCTCGGCCATAACTGTAAATTTCCTAAATTGTACTTTATTCGCTTTATTTGTACGAAATCGTGTAATTGTAATAAATAATGGAAAGTTACCATTATTTATGATAAACATCCAATCGACACTTTTGTAGTAAATTCACGTGTTAATCACTCCCACGCGAGATTCATCTCCTTATCGACAAACGATCCCAAACAATGACTTTTTAAAATATTATACCGGTTGACGGTGATACTCCATTACGCGTTTCCGGCATAACATATGGGTGGCTTAGGCGCTGTACTCACTCAGGAGGTCGACGGCAAGAAACACCCAATCGCCTATGCAAGTCGAACTCTCTCTTCCGCAGAGAAAAATTATTCCACTACGGAATAGGAGTGTTTAGCCTTCCTCTGGGCAATTCAACACCACAGTCTTCGGTGGTTGCAATCATTGAAAGGTCTCGTGAGTAGTATGTGTACACCTTTGCTCCATCCCACTCCTATCACCACTCCTTCCCCCACCACGTGGCTACTTCCACCATCCCACTTTTCCACCGCCACACTACCCACCTGGCTTAACCAGTGTCGGTAAAGTGGAGATGGTAAAGTGAGGCGGTGGGTGTACTGTGGTGAACAAGGAAGAGTAGAGATTACAGCACGATGGAGCAAAGGTGTACACAAACTTAGAAAAAGGAATAAGATTAGGTACTCACGCACACCATTAAGCAGAGGTGATACTGTCATACGGCGCGTCCCCGGGTGGCGGATAGAGGAGCGCTCACCGTACAGTAGTCGGCGGGTAAGGGTGAAATAAAACAGCCCCCGCGGACCGTACACAAACCCAAGCTAAGACGTTAGACACCGTGTCAAGAGCTGCATGGCATCTGGGAGAGATGCCACATACGGTTCCCCTGGGGACAACAGGTCCAACCCCAGGTGTATTCAGTGGCCTCATTCCAGCAACCGGGGCTCTGCTGGGGCGGACCCACTTTCCATCGGTACTCGTGGGAACAATATGAACGAAAAATTGAAAACAAACACAAATAACCAAGAAAAAATAGGAAAAAAAACGTGAAGAAGACAAAAAAGAAGATGGACAGATGGTCCATATCCAAGAAACCCAAGAACTGATAGAGCTCGGAGAAACACGAGATGTTGCCGAATGCAGACAGAGTGCGCAGACCACAGCAGCGCAAGCTCTGAGGCACAGTAATGATACCGAGAAGTCGCAGGCTCTTAAAACACTCGGAGAGCAGATAACAAAGCTCTGTGAGTTCATTAGGGAGAAGAAAAAAATCCACCATGAGGCGAAGAAGTTTGCGGCGGTTACGAAGAGCGTCTTCACCAGGCCATACCAGCTCGAGCAGGATCGCACCAAGCGGTCGGAAGCGACAGGACCTCTACCGGAGACTGTAGCGGGAGGGACGCAGACGACGCCCTCTCTCAACCGCCCGCAGAAGAAGACTTATATTATATACACAAAGAAGAGGTGACGCCTGCTCATTAACGCACGTAAGACAAGAAAAGGAAAACTTGCACTCCACCACCGCGGATATCTAAGTCAGCCAAAAAGAATACAGAGCCACAGGGGGAGTCCCACAGGGCTAAGTGCTGGGACCACTACTTTGGAACATTATGTATGACAGACTATTGAAGCTAAGAATACCAGAAGAAGTGAAGCTAGTCTCACCTTTGCAGATGATGTAGCAGTCATCATCACTGGAAAATACCTGGAGGAACTAAATATGATCTTCTAGGATACACTCAAAGGAAAGGTACTTTGGTGTCCCCCTCCGATTTTAATGCAACTCACGTATGTTGTAGAGCATCGAAAACTAAAAGACAGGTATTTTTTTTTATCGGCGGAAAAACATTTTTAAGGGGTGAAATCGCCCTTCAAATATAGCATGTTGAGGGGTGATTTTGCAGTTTCACCCAGAAGGCGTCAACCGATTTTAATAAAACAAAAACCAAAATACTCCTCATTGAAGACAATCAAAATTCCACGCTAAGTTGAAGAAAAAAATTCATTTGCAGGGGTGAACAACCCCCTGATTTTTCAAATTTCCACCCTACACAAAAAACTAATCAACCAAATTAAACAGAACATGTACCATTTGGAAGGGCAAGTTAAAATAAAGTTGACGTATTTTTGCACATTCACAGGAAAATGAGTTTACGGGGGTAAACTACCCCTTATCCATTAGTACGTATATTTGTGATACATTTTTGTTTCTCGTTATTTAAATGTCCGAATTGATGCAAAACATTCCTGTTAGCCGAAGTCAAGGAGAGGAACTTCGCATGATGCTTTATTTATTATTAAGGGGGTGACCGGCTGGTACTTACAAGAAGGTCAGTTTGGTGTCCCCCTCCGATTTTGATGAAACTCACGTATGTTGTAGAGCATCGAAAACTAAAAGACACGTATTTTCGACATGCTATTTTTGAAGTGCGATTTCACCCCTTAAAAATGTTTTTCCGCCGATAAAAAAAAATACGTGTCTTTTAGTTTTCGATGCTCTACAACATACGTGAATTGCATTAAAATCGGAGGGGGACACCAAAGTACCTTTCCTTGTCAGAGAGATCCAATGCTGGATGAGTTCAGTCGGCCTCCAGCTTGCTGAACACAAGACAGAAGCGGTACTAGTAACAAGCAGGAAAATCAGGGAAACCATCACGGTCACCGTGGGCGAACACACAATCATATCGCAGCCCTATATCAGGTACCTCGGGGTAATGATAGATGCAAGGATGAGTTTCAAACAGCACGCTAGTACCAAAGCGGCTAATGTGGCGGTGGTTCTGTCGCGGCTCATGCCAAACATAGGCGGCCCGAGAAAGAAGAGAAGAATATTACTGTCGTCGATGATCAGTTCGGTGCTCACATATGCCATAGCCATCTGGGTAAACGCAATGGAAATACAGGAATATTGGAAGAAGGCAGCTGCAATCCAACGACTCAACGCCTTAAGGGTAGCATGCGCATTTCGCACGATATCCTATGATGCCGTATGCGTTATCGCAGGAATGTTACCGATCGAGACACTGGCAGAAGAGTGATGTCCTTTGTACCAGCAAAGACGATTGACTCTGTTAGGACCAAACAATCTTCGACCACAGGAAAGATAACGTAGCGTTGAAAGATGACAGGCGAAGTGGGATACCTCAACGGCAAGAAGGTGGTCTCATCGGCTAATACGACAAGTAAACGGTTGGGTGAACCGAACCTACGGGGAAGTCAACCATTACCTAACTCAACTGCTGTCGGGACACGGATGTTTTCGAGCATATCTTCATAAATACAAATATGAGGATTTACCGGAGTGCCTGACATGCCGTGGCGCAGACGAAAATGAGGAACACGTGTTCTTCAAGTGCCCTCGTTTCAGCGTGCCCCGCACCGAACTGAAGGCCGCGCTTAAAATTAGCATAACGCCAGATAATCTGGTCAAATAAATGCAGGCAACGACTAAAGGCTGGGAAGCAATTAGCTCTTTTTGTGCGGAAGTCCTGAAAAAACTGCGACGAGAAGAAAGAAAGAGAAACGAAACACGATGAGTGAAGAAGTTACAAGAAGCCCAAATCTAATGTACACCACCATAATAAGGACGGGGGAAGTACGGTAACTCACGAAAAATGAAGAAGAGCTATGGCTGAGACCTCCCCGCGACGTAATGCCTAACGGCGGTCCCGCGGGGGGTGTAGGTTTTGCAAGAAACCGAAAAGGTCAAAGAAGCCATAAAGATACGGTTTTGGCCGGTAGGAAACTCGAGTTCGGCACACGAGGAAGTTCGTACTTCCTTAGGGTGTATAAAGCATTTCCCACCTCCGCAGATAAAAAAAAACACACATGCACACACACGCACGCACACGCACGCACACACGCACGCATAGCTCGAGGTCCTCGAAGCCCTCGTCCACGGCGCCGAAATAGACATCGTGTATGATGGCAGCGATGTGGACGAGGGCTTCGAACACCCGCTAGCGTCGTAACGAGGATACATTGCGTAAATTACGTTTTTGACTGCACGATTACGAAGTTAAACACGAACTGAATGCTCAGGATGCTGCTGGCGAGTATCACAGGCCTTGAAGATAACAAACCCCTCTCAATCATAACTAGATTTCCAGCGCTTTGAATACAACTACAGCGGTTTTGCACGTGCGTACCGCTTTGCGCTGTGCTCCTCGTGAAGCGTTTGCTCTACAGTAAAAGGTGCAGAATATGATACCGTACCGACAGAGACCTCAATTATGATTATTGTAATAATTTATATATAATTATAAAATAAGAGACACAGTAAGACGAGGTATTTGTTTTTAATTAATAAATATTTTATTTGAATCACTCTACACACATTTACCGTTGCAACATGCCTGCAAACACGGTAATCTTCGCTCGGAGATTCCTCCACCGTTAAATTTATTTTTATCACTGTCCGATCGTCGAGTGGTAAAAGCATTGTAATATTCACGAACTATTCTATCGTTTTTCATTATATTATCGCTAAAGAGATAACTAAATCGCGACATGGTGAATCCGCACGAAATAACATGCAGGAATACGATACAAAATTGTCAACACACATCCGATGTATTACTCTGTAGCTGCTTTAGGCCGTACCGATAGAACTTGCAGTTTTTTCGTAGCCGTGCGAAATATTGCGGTATAATCGGTGGTAGCCCGTAGTTATAAAAGTACATTTCTTCTCCATGATGGTTAACGTACATGGCGATCCGGTGCTCTCCAGGTTCGTCGTGATTATCTGTGTTAAATACGAGTCTGGCCGGTAACGATCACGAGAAATTCTGTCAGCTGGGTATACTCCAATTTTTTATTTGGAAAGCATGGCGCATTGCACAATGCGAAGACGCTGTATCGTTTATCATAGCGTATCTGAAGCAGACTTGTAAATGGAATTTGGAGAAAGTGGTTTATTATACTTTCCACACAGACAATCAAATAACGCAATTTAATAAATCATAGAAAATGAGAATAAATACAAAATAGACTAAATTTAGGAAAATATAAAATTGATATAAAATAAATGCACCAAAACAGAGAATTAAAATTCTATATAAATAAATAAATCAACTTTGAATTTGAAAGAGAGACTTGAGCAGCACACTATTATATTAATTGTGTGCTGTATGTATTGATACCGGTGTGCATGCCGCAGCCAGTGCTGCAGAGCATGCCACGCAATGAGATAGATGAGTGCGTAGACAAATTCAATGCCTGTCACCAAATACTTAATGAGACAATGAATTCGAATTTGCAGCAAGTGAGTGCTAGCACATAAAAATCTGGCCACTGTATCTAATTCTAGTGTGACAGGCTATGAAGCAGTCTACGCTTCAGAGCATAACAATGTGAGCTTGAGGATGCACAAAATGTTCAGACTGAATTCACAACACTTTCCCAGCAAGTTTAATTCGGAGAGAATGTAGTGAATTGGTAAAACACACGCAATTATATTAATCGAGCATGCTAATAATTGAGTGAAAACATGGTGCAGCCCGCGCTGCAGAGCACGCCACAGTGTGAGACCTTTATGAGGATGTACCGATATATGAATCTCCTCACCGTCAGTGAAGGTTGAGATGATCCGGTGGAAAATGTGAAAATTTGTCCGAGCCTTGCGATGTGCGTGCGCTGTTCGAGCGGGTTTTCACGTAAGTGTCGAAATTAGCAATATGGCTGCGGGATATGAAAGCGTCGTTGGGCGCCGAAGTCAATTGAGAGAGATAGCCGGTGAGTGAAGCCGAAGTCAAGCGAGAGAGACATCCTCTCGCTCAACGCGGCATGCCAACGAGGCACAACCTCGGCTCCGCGAAGCCCTGCCTCGGCTATCTCCGCCCAACTGAACGCAGCGTGCTCGTGCACAGCAACAGGTCGACGCACGGTGAATATCGATCGCCGTGCGCCAGCTGATTATCCAACAGATTTCAATGAAAAACATTCAGAATCCTAGCAAACGCTCCTTGGTATATCATCAATGCTACACTGCACAAAGACCGAGGAGTGGACACGGTCAAAGACACAGCTCTTAAGCTGTGCACCAGATATAAGAAACGACTCAAAAATCACCCAAACGTACTGACAACCAGCCTACTGGATCGAAGACGCGTAGCACGAAGGCTAAAAAAATTCAAACCAATAGACTTGCAAGAACGATTCCGCATAAACTAACAGTCTAATACCGACGTAAAGAGAAATAGAGCAGAGTACACCATAGGATGCACCCTCTACTCGCACACTATCAACGAGCCACAAAAACTAGTAAATGTTGCATCTTGAAACAGCTGGCAGTTCAACGTCGCAAGTAAAAAAAAAAAAAAATCAAAAGCAAACAGATGTTCATCGCGATAATTATTGCGATTACCATCGTTCAAGAAATGTACCGAAAACAACGTTTGAAGAGCATCCACATACAGATGATTTTTCATGAAATCAGGTTGTAACTCTTTGGAAGGTATTTAAGCACCATCTACATACAACGAGAGATAATTTATCTTGTAATTTTGGAAATCGGTGGATTCATACTGAAGTCACCGTTAAACGCTTTGTTATCGACAAAATCGATAATTATACGCTTCGGTAATTGACCTAGCACGATATTATCGATCGTCTCTCTATGAATACCGGAGTGTATTGAAACGGCCTTTACCTCGACTCTCGTAAGAGGATATTTAGCCATAGATTTGGCCTACTTTTGAGTTCTAGCATGCGAGAGCTGCACTTTGTATCATTCTTTGTATCGCCCACAAGACAAAATGAATCTCTAGACTGCACCAGTCGTAGTTGCATCTCGACACCGTTTAATAGGAACCGCTCCTGGTTGAATATATCGCAATGCAGATGGCCGAGCAAGTCTACAGTTTTTTTCGACATTTAAAGATTGTCTTTTCTCTATAAGACCCACATTTCCCGATGTTATATCATCCATTTTTCCGGGGGTATTATCGTACCAGAGAACGCTCGAGAAATGTGAATTTTTGGCAGCTGGACCGTAATTCAAAAGTGCTTCTATGTACGCTCGATAAGCGTCGGCATTATTTGGAGGTGAAACTAGTTTTTGATTCAGGTATACATCCGCCTGATTAAACATAGAATGCAAGAGATTGTTTACAGGGCCGGTACTTACTTTCGGCGCTGCACTCGCATCAATTTCCGTGGAAGGAGATGTTATTTACACTCTCAGACTAAGCATAGTATGCGCGAGATCAATATACTGATCACTCAGTCTAGCAATAACCAATTCAATAGGTGAATTATCTGTAGGCGAAGAAATTGGCTTATAATACACCCAATTGGAGCCTTCGATAGTAGTTTGCGTCGGTGGGAGTGAAAATAATTCAAGTTCCGATTTGAGGCACTCGCACGAGTGCGCATGTAGAAAAGTCATCTTGTTTCAGCTATCCAAAAATATCTGCAACCGTTCTTTGACGAGTCTGCTGCTTCTTATTGTTCTTATTGAAGTAAAACTTCTTTACGCACGCTTGACTTGGGGAGTAAGCTGGTGAATGCGTGACGAGAGCGTTACGAAAAGTGTGATCGGGCGAGGCGAACGAAAGTTGAGAGAGAGATATAAGTTAGTGAAGATAGAAAGAGAGAGAGAGTTACGGTTCGTATATTACTGTTGGGGCAAGAGAGAAAGGTGCGAGCACACATTTTCTTTCTCTCTTTCTCTCATAGCCAGTTACGTTTCGTATATCTAAGACAAAGTGCAGGCCTATTGTCTGTATCACACTGTAGGAGCAAGAGAGAGCAGTGCGCGCGCACATTTTCTTTCTCTCTTCCTCTCATAGCCAGTGCATGAAAAAAAAAAAAATATATATATCTCTCAGTCAGTAGTTCGTTTGCGAGTTTGCTAGCGTTACGCGAACGGTGATTTCTTGATTTTTCGTAATTTCATTTCGTTCTTGAACAATTTTATAAATTAATATTTTGTTCAATACATTAAATATTCTTCGTTTAAAGTGAATAAAATTGTAAATTCATTTTAAAGTTCATATTTTATGAATTTTCGGGTGAATAATAACAAATTATGGCAGGAAGTGACACAGACTCTGAATATGAAAGCGATGCTCCAGGACCATCAACAGAAGGCGTCAACCGATTTTAATAAAACAAAAACCAAAATACTTCTCATTGAAGACAATCAAAATTCCACGCTAAGTTGAAGAAAAAAATTCATTTGCAGGGGTGAACAACCCCCTGATTTTTCAAATTTCCACCCTACAGAAAAAACTAATCAACCAAATTAAACAGAACATGTACCATTTGGAAGGGCAAGTTAAAATAAAGTTGACGTATTTTTGCACATTCACAGGAAAATGAGTTTACGGGGGTAAACTACCCCTTATCCATTAGTACGTATATTTGTGCGTACATTCTTGTTTCTCGTTATTTACATGTTAAAGAGCTGATTGCGTTCACTCTTTGTGCTGATTTTGTGCTTATCAATAATTTATCGTCATATGTCATCGACCTTTCGATTAGATAGTATTTCGATTCGGCGCAAATTTCGGAATAAGTCGATGATGCAACAGTCGTTCCATCTATAGAACTTTGTCAGTTATTCCAACGAAATGAATATGATCTTATTTTTTTGAGTAATCTAATCATACGCCAATATGATAAAAATACTTTCGACGCAGTAAGAGGTGTTTTCTACATAGGCGGCTATCTGGGACTGCGTATTATCTGCTGATATCGCATGTGGTTCAACAACAAGTCTTTCAAATATAAAAGCCGCGATACATACAGCGATCTTCAGTTGCTCATTTGAACGGAGTGCCAGTGCGTCAGTTATAATTTCTGACAAAAAAAAATCAATAGACCATGAAAGTGAATCCAATCAACGTCATTAAACTTCTTTTGGCTACATTTCAAGCCATGAATATTCCCGAAACTCCGATTAACAATGCAGAAATCGAGGTAAAGCAGAATTTCGAAAAAGTTCTGGTCGACTGCATGGACGATTATAACGGAGTTGAAATTATCGAGGAACAATCGCTAGATTTTCAAGAGCCATTCAAGCAATATGATGTCAACCCTGTCGAGGACACTCTTTGGCAACATGATGAAGGTCCAGTGGATTCTGATACTTGTTCTAAAGACGAAGAAGACATAAGCTACGATTACAAACGCAAAGCAATCGAATACTGGAGATCCGGTAAGAAGAAAAATTACAGTGATGCTGGTTTCATTGTTCATGATATCGACCTTCAAAAGTGGGCTCTACAAGCTCAAAAAGAGATAGGTCACGAAGACATTCGTTTTAAAGCTTCTCATAATTGGCTTCGGAAGTTCAAGAAATCATATCGTATTGTGTCCAGGAAAATTAATAAATTCGTAACACGAAAGACTATAGAAGACGAACCAGTTTTAAGGATGAATGCAGAAAACTTCGTAAATGAAATTAAACCATATATTCAAACATATGGACCGGAAAACATATATAATTTAGATCAGAGCGGTTTTCAACTGGAAATCCACTCTGGCAGGACTCTGACGACTGAAGGAACTAAACAAGTGCAATGTGTAGTACAATCCGTATCATCTACAACTCACAGCTACACTATCCAGCCAACCATAAATGCAGATGGAAAATTATTGTCACCCCTTTTTATCGTTCTAAAAGAGGGAAAGGGTGAGTTCGGCCCAATCGTGGAAAAAAATTTATTCAGGCCAGAAAACGTATTTTTAACAGCAACGAAATCCGGAAAAATGACTTCAGGTATGGACAAAAATGATTGCCAGAAAATATTGAACATATGATGAATTATACTATATCGATAACCAATATCACCCTATGTATAGAGCACTTCAAAATTTGGTTGGAAAAAGTATTCTTCCTCAATACCGGCCGTGACAGCGTATTGTTGATAGACTCGTGGAGTGGACACTGCCCAGAAGTTGTTCCAAATGCAACACCTCGGGGCAAAAAAATAATCACAAAGATAATACCTAAAGGCACCACAGGGAAAATCCAACCACTCGACGTTTTTGGTTTCCGAATATGGAAAAATTTTGTACGACATTTTTCCAACAGTGTATTATTACTTAATTCTGATATTAATTTGCACTTAAGAAACAACATAATCAAACTGCAATCTCTCGCACACAATCAACTTTCATCACCCAGATATATAAATCTTTTCAAATATGCATGGTTCAAAAGTAATTATATAACCGATAAGCCAAACGAATTCGACAATCCAGTGAGTTTTGGTTTCGGTCAATCGTCTCAAGCACACTGTGAAGTACTAGGTTGTAATAATGTGGCCATCATCAGATGTTCATGGTGCAAGAAGTGTTTATGCTTGCAACATTTTTTTGAAGAGTATCATTTCTGCACGACTTACGAACCATGATTGCTGCAAATTATGACGTGCACATTGCACGTTGATGAATTGTAAAAGGAATGATACATTATAATATATACTGTGGTGTATGTAGATGCGCAAGGCGGTAAGAATAAATGTGAGAGAATGGAGAGTGGGGAGAGCGTTAACATGGGACGTGAAAAGGACGACAGTATCGAATAAATGCGCATGCCGAAACCGGGTATTTGTTATTTCTCGCCTATGTCCTCAGCTGATTGCCGCTGTTTCGAAATACAACCATACATATATGTCATACAACCACTCAACGCCAGCAACATTCCCCAGTATTCTGTATTTGAACAAGCTATTTTTTTCAGTAAATAACGCGAAACTCGTGAATGGACCATTCTACTTGTAAGTACCAGCCGGTCACCCCCTTAATAATAAATAAAGCATCATGCGAAGTTCCCCCCCTTGACTTCGGCTAACAGGAATGTTTTGAATCAATTCGGACATTTAAATAACGAGAAACAAAAATGTATGCACAAATATACGTACTAATGGATAAGGGGTAGTTTACCCCCGTAAACTCATTTTCCTGTGAATGTGCAAAAATACGTCAACTTTATTTTAACTTGCCCTTCCAAATGGTACATGTTCTGTTTAATTTGGTTGATTGGTTTTTTGTGTAGGGTGGAAATTTGAAAAATCAGGGGGTTGTTCACCCCTGCAAATGAATTTTTTTCTTCAACTTAGCGTGGAATTTTGATTGTCTTCAATAAGGAGTATTTTGGTTTTTGTTTTATTAAAATCGGTTGACGCCTTCTGGGTGAAACTGCAAAATCACCCCTCGACATGCTATTTTTGAAGGGCGATTTCACCCCTTAAAAATGTTTTTCCGCCGATAAAAAAAAATACGTGTCTTTTAGTTTTTGATGCTCTACAACATACGTGAGTTTCATCAAAATCGGAGGGGGACACCAAACTGACCTTCTTGTAAGTACCAGCCGGTCACCCCCTTAATAATAAATAAAGCATCATGCGAAGTTCCCCCCCTTGACTTCGGCTAACAGGAATGTTTTGAATCAATTCGGACATTTAAATAACGAGAAACAAAAATGTATGCACAAATATACGTACTAATGGATAAGGGGTAGTTTACCCCCGTAAACTCATTTTCCTGTGAATGTGCAAAAATACGTCAACTTTATTTTAACTTGCCCTTCCAAATGGTACATGTTCTGTTTAATTTGGTTGATTAGTTTTTTGTGTAGGGTGGAAATTTGAAAAATCAGGGGGTTGTTCACCCCTGCAAATGAATTTTTTTCTTCAACTTAGCGTGGAATTTTGATTGTCTTCAATGAGGAGTATTTTGATTTTTGTTTTATTAAAATCGGTTGACGCCTTCTGGGTGAAACTGCAAAATCACCCCTCGACATGCTATTTTTGAAGGGCGATTTCACCCCTTAAAAATGTTTTTCCGCCGATAAAAAAAAATACCTGTCTTTTAGTTTTCGATGCTCTACAACATACGTGAGTTGCATTAAAATCGGAGGGGGACACCAAAGTACCTTTCCTTGTGAGTATTTATAAATTGATTTAATTCATAAAAATTAACTTTTCCTTTTTTACTGCGTTTTTGGTAAGTTGATTTAATTCACAAAAATTGATTTTTTACATTTTATTGAGATTCAGTAATTCAATTTACTTCAATAAAAATGTATCACTATTTTCTACTGAGTTTAGAAAATCAAGTTAATTCCTAAAATTCTGATCTTACGAGAGTTAAAGAGGTTCTTTTTTTATTTACAGGAGATTATTGAATCCCAAATACAAGGAAAATGTTAAGTTAAGAATTGATTCAAGAAATATATTTTTTTTACATTCTTTCTCCATGTGTAATTCCCAAACTGTCAAAGTTATATGGAGACTCTGGAAAATTTTGTGGACATTCATACGGGTCTTGAAGAGCTCGAAGTTAGCGTGCAAAAACTCATTATTCAACTCGGGCATGAAATTTTCGTAAGGAAAACCAGCTTAGGAAAGGTACAACGAAAAACAAGATCTTTTACATGGAGACACGATCGAAAAACTTCGAGAAAATAATTAGTTCCAATACCAAGTCTAAAGAATAATCATATTCGTTTTGGTCAGCAGCTGTCAGTTTTCTTACCTTACTTTCTATACTGCTCGTCCTGCATCACTGCTGCATCTCAGTTTCATCTAGATATACTATAAGTTTTTTTTTCTTCTTATTTTTGTTGAAATACTTCTTTTCTCTTTTACTTTCCTTTCTTTAAGCAAAATCAAAGCGCAAATGAATGTTGAGAATATTATTAATTCGAGCAATCTCTGTCACTCCCCTATTTATCTTTCTTGCACTATCTTCCTCCAAATAGTTACCTCCCCCAATCCTAGAACGTATCACACTCACGAAACACATTACACTAATGAGAGAAATCCTTTGTTTTAGCCCTTCGCGCAAGTGAGACCCGTGCTGCCAATTTTCGCTCACGAAACACATTACACTAGTGAGAGAAATCCTTTGTTTTAGCCCCTCGCGTAAGAGAGGCCCGGGCAGTAAGTTTCGCTCACGAAACACATCATACAAACGAGACAGACATAACTACACATACCACTTGTTATTTTGACAATTACCCTACCACTATTGACCCGGTTCATTCATGCATACCAAAAACCCATACAGCAGGAAGGAAAATCCAAACACAGAAATTAAGACAAGTCTTAAAAGACCTTCACCAAGTTTCAATAATTGCGTGCAAGTCATATAAGGAGCAAGATTCTAGAGTCCCTCGTATTGAAAGAGAAAAAGATAATAAAACTATCCTCCACGAGGAAGAAGAAGCAGCAGAGTATAAAAACTATTCAGACAGTACAAAGGCAGATTGCGCGACCCTCTCTAACATCGAGATACCATTCTCATTAGGTGAATTTACGTACGAAGCAAGCAGCAGTCAAGTCATACAGGGTGTCGACACTGAAATGTCGAATAAATCTCAAATAAATCGCCTTAAGGACATTCGAGCAATCGAGCGGAAAAATTATCTAGACGAACTTGTTGCTGATTACGAAACTCACTCGAGACTAGGGATTCACCCGTGGTGACGCCTTGCGAGCATCATATTACTAATATCGAATTGATACATTTGAAATGCGCTGGTATTTTTACTTTTTTACGAAACCAAATAAACATAAGTAAAAGAAGGGCAAGGACCTTTGGAACAAAGAGGAACGATTAGATCCAACCAATATTATTAATTAGGTGGGCATGCGTTCAATTCGATCAAAGGTAAAAAATGATGATAATGTAATACATGATTATCCTTAAGACCGAAAAAGGAAATCTAGATTATATAACCCTCCTAAATCCCCATTTGGAACAGACGAAGAATTTTTCGATGAAAGTACTGAACGTTCGCATCCCAAGACTCCCTACACAACGAATCCAACAGGGGAAACTATTGCAGATACAGAGAAAAGTAGCAACTTTAATCGAGAAAATCTGGAATTAATTTAAGTAGACGAAGACAGTCATATACAATCTTTGGAATTAACGTCAAGTCATTTGATTATTACAAAAGCAGAAATAAATTGCGAGGAAGCAAGTGATTCTTCAAGTACTGAAGAAATTTTATCAGACAATCTTTATAATAATATCATAGTACATCAAATAGTCCCTTCCAGATTCAAGAAATTTCAAACGATTCAGAAAGTTCTGCGCAATTTACGAACCGAGTGCAAGAAACACTTACGGCGAGATCGGGAAATAATTCATTGTCTGTAGTTGGGTTTTTGGAAGGACCTGGTCACCAATATTTACCACTTGTAATATACAGAGATTCCCGTAACGAAATTCCAGTTCAGATTCCCGCATCCCCCGAACATACTGTAAAAGACATCGAGTTGTATACCGTTACACACGAGGCAGCAGGTACAGATACACCAGTCATAGCTATTCCGAGCCCCGTAGGCACCACGCCTGCGTTAGGTCTTTCAAACTCCAGCGACATATTTTACACTCCTGTAGGGGAGTTTACCCCATTCGACTCACCCATTGGTATGCAGCTCTTAGTGAGTCATAATAAAACCCTGTTCACTCCAAACGGGAGAAGCAATACTTGTGAAAAATCTAAATAAAAATCAATAATTAAACCTTCCCACATTGTGCCTCAGAATTTGTTGAAAAATTTACACCTGCTATCTGAATACGAAACTGCTATCCCTAGTTGCTCCGTCCACCCCACGGGAAAAAGGTCGAGTCCCGATAAAAAAAACCAGTAAAATGCCGCGAGTAAATTTTTCTCTTGAAACTAGAGATCCTGCACCCGACGCTCCTCCCACTATGGCTGATAATGACCAAACGCTGTCTCTTCGAGATGCCCTGGCTGTCCTACCGAATTATGACCATGGATTATGACATATCCATGGATACAAGGAAGCCTTGGCTATGATGGGGCCAGGCGCCGAATCAAATTTAGCAAAAGCAGTCCGCATAAAAATAATTGGCGAACCCAAATTTAATTTTCTCTTAGATCTTATGCACCAACGCGAAACGTATATCAGCTGAAAGGTGAACTAGTGTTGCGTCAAAATCGCGGCTTATTTTACGAAACCCACGAATTTAACATAGATGCACGTTTCGGTGTATATTTTCCGTACTCTGGTTAGGAGAATAAATCCTCCCTTTACCACACCCGACGAGAAAATACCGAAGACGCAAGCCCGTTTTTGAGTCTAATCTCGTGGAAAATTACCCGGGATAGGGCTGGAGTGCGTTTTGTTCTTTGTTGGGAATAATCACTTCACGAATAATGGGATGGGACTTGAATGACAATTTCACGCGAAGCAAGATTTCACTTTAATTGGTAAAAGAAAATTGTACTTACGGTTGTTTGTTGCTGTGGTTCTTGCTGTTAAACGTTAGTTGGACGTAGACTGGTGTAGTCGGACAAACTCAAAATCGAACGTATGCGTTGGTGCGTATAAATAATTATTTATTGAAATAAAACTACATGAGTAGTCGAATGTTGCACGTTCAATATTCCCGATTTCGCACGCGTTAATAATTATAACCACTATCGATTTCTGAATTCTGGATTCTTTGTCCAATACTCTTTACTCGTACTCTGTACTACTTGAAACTCTACTTTTTTCTATTTGAAATTGTACTTTTTACTACTTGAAATTGTACTTTTTACTATTTGATATTGTCTAACTGTGAAACTGTGCTACTTTACTCCCTGGCAAACAGTACTACTTGCTGCCTGGGAAACTGTGGCCCCTTTACTCCCCGTGAAACTGTACTCTTTACTCCCCGTGAAACTGTACTCTTTAGTCCCCGTAAAACTGTGTCTCCGGCCGATTTTCGCGGCCTTTTATAGGGCTTCTGAGCGTCGAAAAATCTTGTCGTCAAGCGCGTTAAAAGAAGATGTTATGCCGATACTGCGTAATTGGATTATTCAGTATTCGGTATAATATTAAAAAGTTATTATTTTTGGGATCGTTTGCCGATAAGGAGATGAATCTCGAGTTATCGATGAAAATGCGAATTTATAAAAAAGGAAGCATTTATTATAGGCAACGGTAACTTTCCGTTGTCTATTTATAAGTCAATGTAAGAATGTACAATAATATGTTGTTTCGAGTGTTTGACGAGGAACCAACCCGTTATCTTTCAAGTCTAATTTATAACTGATTTTCGTAAAGCAGTAGCTAACTGTGTTCACGAAAATCCCTTAATTCGCAATTTTAGCGTTAGCCTATCGTCGATCGCCAAGCGAGTCGCTTTATGCTGCGTCGGCGTTCTTGGTGTCGATCGTACGATCGGACATTGGACTTCGTTTCCTGTCTTGAATGAATTCCAATGTTTTTTTGCTATGGAATATTCCCGAATATACAAAAAACGATGTGGAATATTCCGCGGCACAACATCCCTCCCCCTTTAAAAGGAAAAATTTTTTCTCTACAAAATTTTTTCTTCGATTGGTTTCCCGGATTCCCTCTTACAATTTGATATTTTATATATCGGACAATATAGCAGACAATGCAACCTTTATCATGGTTTTGACAATTTTTTGCTATTTTTTCTTCGTTGTCGATCTGGCAATCGCACTCGATTGAGGGGGCGAGTTTCCCATGCCCTGGTCCGCTCGGGTCGCAGTTCTCGTCCGAGTGGCTCGAGGTTGTTATCTACCTTGGCTACTGCCAGGGTCATTGCCTCGGTTGTCCTTGTCGGTGTCCGCTTCCGTTTGTACCTGTAACATTTAAACAGAAGGAAGCCGACCAAGGCTTCTGCTCAAATCTCCGAGATTTGAGTTCCCTCAATTTTAGGGCGTACAGGGGAAGGTAATCTTTCCGGATGACTTGAGATATTCGCCCTGTTGTTTTCACGCTGAAATCTGGGGCGGTTACAATACATACGCCTATCAAAGCCAGTATTCCGGTTATTTGTGTCCATTTTAGCGTATTTTAGGACTTCGCAGGGTGTAACCAAAATTTTAGGGTGTGTCGATGGGCAAATGTAAGATTTGTTTAGTACCTTGCAATTTTTAAAGTATTTTTGTATACGGTACTTTTTGTATACGATACTATTTCTGCCCGATCAGCGGTATCTCTCGCACGAGCACTACCGCGTTGCCTTCGTTGCGATAGGTGTGGTAGTGCGTCGACGAGGTGTCTTGTGAGCGTTCTTGGCGGCAGGGACATTGCTCTGGCCTTACCACTAGCTATGTCGTTTACCAGTCACACTAACTCCTGTACGTCGATGAGAAATGCCTCGACTGCACTATTTATCGCGTTGAGCGTCTCTTCCAAGTGTTGGCGCCTCGTTACATAGTACAGGTTCTCATTGAGTGTGTGATTGATACGCTGTATTTCGTTAGGTCCCGACCACTTCGGGGTCAGCTTGGTTGACCGCCCCCTTCGCACCGTCTCGTCACGGAGGAGTACGCGTTCGCCGACGCGGTACTCATGCACCTGTGCCTCATAGTCATACGTATTCTTTGACCGTCTTTTCGCGACTTCAAGGTTGTCACGTGCTACTATCCATGCGGCGCGTAATCGTTCGCGAAACTCGTGGACGTAATCATCGTAGGCATAGGTGCTGCGGGGCTCCTGTTTCATGGCGGTCGGCAACTCAGCCTCACATCCGTACACCAACACGTGGGGAGACAGTCCGGTCCCCGTATGTGGAGTGGTGTTGTACGTGAACATCGCATGCGGCAGCCACTCGTCCTAATTTCTTTGATCCTCGTCTATGAAACTTTTTAGGTACTCAGCGATGGTGCGATGCGATCTTTTTAATGAAACATTTGATTCCGGATGGTAGGCCGTCGTTTGTATCTTCTTGATCGGCAGCAGTCGACATATTTCTTTGAAGGTCGAGCTGAGGAAGTTCGTACCCTGTTCCGATAATATTATTTCCGGCATTCCGTGCCGGCAAATTGGTTCTTCGACTAGTGCTCTTGCGACTGTCGATGCTTCCTTATTCGGCAGTGGTATCGCCGCACTATACTTCGTAAGCGCGTCCTGGATAGTAAGTATATATTTCTTTCCAGATGCGCTTTCAGGTAGCGGTCCTGCGATATCGACCACAACTTTCTCAAATGACCTTGATAGGGTGTGTGTTACCACCATCGGCACTCGTTCCCTTTTCTTGATTTAATTCCTTTGGCAGGATTCGCAGGACGATATCTAATTTTTCAAATCCCTTCTCGGGCCGGGCCAGTCGTACTTGGTCCGGATCCAATGTACCGTACGCCGTATACCCTGGTGCCCTCCTATGGGGGTGTCGTGGTATATTTTAATTATTTTCAGGCTGTCATCGGAAGAAGGAGTAGCTACGCCACTGCGGCAGTCGCTATACTTTTTTATAACCCTGTCTTCGTTCGCGCTGCAGGAAGTTCGTGGGCTGCGGGCCCCGCCGTACCTCGCTTCCTCAGCGGGCCTTTGCGGTGCTCTGTCCGCAGTTTCGTCGCTCGGTGTGCCTACCGGTGGCTCTCTGTCTCGAGCGGACTTGCAACGTTTGCTGTTTGCGACTTTCCGCGCTTCGCGGGTCCGCCATGCTGTGCTGGGCCCGTTCCGTCTTTGTCAGCGGTGCTCGCAGTCTTACCAGTGGCTTGCGTATGTAGCTTGCGTGGTCTGCTCCTTCCCCGACCGCACGGCTTTTCGGCGGGGCTGTGGGGTTCAGTAGAGCGATCTGCATGCACGCTGCGGATCTCTTTATCCTTGTCTGTAGCATTAGCAGGCGCTTTCTCTCGCTCTGCCTTGTTGCTGGGCTGGCCCGGGGTATTCTCGGCTCTCCGCTTTGTGTGGCTGTCCGTACCCGGGCGCATGCTATCCTTTGCTATCGCGTGGGCGAGCTCGATCTCTCGCTCCGACGAGCTCCCCCGGCTGTAAGGGGTATCTTCGGCTCTTCGCTTTGTGCGGTCATTCTTTGTGCCGAGTTGCCCCGTAGTCCTGTCCTTGTCCGTACCACAGACTTCGTTCTCGGCTCTTGCTCTGGTCCTTGTAAAGGGTGGTTAAATTGTAAGGGCCGATGTTGAATGTGAACCACACCTAAACGTCAAGTTTTTTTCTGCACTTCATTTGACATTTCTCAATTTCAGACTAACTCAATTTGAACCATGGAAAGATACACAATCGAGCAACGCGTTAAAGTTATTCAGGCTTATTATGAAAATGGGCGTTCAAATCAAAATGCATATCGTGCACTTCGTGATTTTTTCGGTCAATTTAATCGTCCAAATGTGCGTACAATCGGAAAAATCGTGCAAAAATTTGAGCAAACCGGGTCTGTAGGAGATATTAAAACACCAGTGCATGCTCGTACAGCTCGTACTGCAGAAAATATTGCTGCTGTTCGCGATAGTGTGGCTGAAGAGCCGTCCACCTCAACTCGTCGTCGTGCCCAACAATTGCACCTCTCACGCTCGTCGTTGATGAACATTATGCATATGACTTGCATTTAAACGCTTATAAGGTGCAATTGACTCAAGAACTAAAGCCTCTTGACCATTCCGAACGTCGTCAATGGTCAGAATGGTGGCAAGAAATGGCAACAGTGGATGATCAATTTTCGAAAAAAATCATCTTCACATTTGGGCGAATCATAATCCAAGAGTGATTGTCGAAAAACCAATGCACCCACAAAGAGTGACTGTTTGGTGCGGTTTATGGGCTGGCGGCATCATCGGGCCGTATTTTTTCCAAAATGAGGCCGGTCAGGCAGTTACTGTGAATGGTGTTCGCTATCGTGAGATGATAACGAACTTTTTATGGCCCGAATTGGAAGATATGGATGTGGGCGATATGTGGTTTCAACAGGACGGTGCCACTTGCCACACAGCTAACGAAACAATGGCTCTTTTGCGCGACAAATTCAATGGCCGTGTTATCTCACGTCGTGGCGATGTCAATTGGCCGCCAAGATCATGTGATTTGACACCGCTGGACTTCTTTCTTTGGGGTTACTTGAAAGAAAAGGTGTACGTCGATAAGCCAGTAACAATTCAAGAGCTAAAGGATGAGATAATTCGGCACATTAACGGCATAGAACCTCAATTATGCCTAAGCGTCATCGAAAATTTGGACCATCGGATGGAGGTGTGCCGCCGAGGCCGCGGCGGCCATTTGGCCGATATTTTGTTCCATACATAATTGAACCATACCATATTATCATAATAAAAAGAATTGACAATAATTTCCTAAATAATTTGAGTTTTATTTAAAATCAACATCGGTCCTTAAAATTTAACCACCCTTCAGTAGCGAATATACGGCTTAGCGCATCTAAATTCGTATTACGCTTTCCGGCCTTATATTCAACGTTAAATTTGTGTTCGGCCAATTTTATTTTCCAACGCATTAGTCTCGAACCTGGGTCCTTTACCCCGAACAGCCAGGTGAGCGGTTGGTGATCTGTCACGACCGTGAAGTGAGTACCATAAATATATTGCCGGAATCGAGCAAGAGACCAAATTATCGCGAGTAGCTCTTACTCCGTGTGTTACTATGTCGTCGAGGTACACATAGCATTTGATGCCCTGTAGTCCTGTTCACGCGGAGTTCATTAGCCGCTGGAAAGTCGGTGGCGCGTTTTTCAATCCGAATGGCATGCGGTTATACTCAAAATGACCCCGCGGAGTGGAAAATGCCGTTTTTCCATGTCTTCCTGCGCCATCGGGATTTGGTGAAGTCCAGAGACGAGGTCCAACGTCATGCAATATCGGGCTCGTCCCAACAGGTCCAATATTTCGGTTATATTGGGCAGTGGGCACGAGTCTCCGATGGTGGCTTCGTTTAACTTCCGAAATTCTACCACTCCGCTCATTTTCCTCACTCTGGCGGCATCGGGTTTCTTAGCTGCGACCATCAGCGGCGCGTTCCATTGACTCCTGCTGGGCTGGACTATTCCCTCTGCTAGCATTTTGTCTGTCGGCCTCTCCACTTCTCTTTCTCGTGGGCGAGTTCAGCCTCTCGCTTTGACCAGTTATCGTGGTTGCCTTGGGTATCTTCGACTCTCCGTTTTGTGAGGCAGTTCGTATACCCGAATGCGCTATCTTTCTCTTTCTTGTGGGACTTTCTTTCCTGTCTTACTTGGACTTGTGTGGTCGCGTATATGCGACTCAGAGCATCCGCATCAGTATTTCTTTTTCCGGCTTTATGCATTTAACCGGACCCATGCCCCGATTTTACGTTCTTCCCAGGCAAGGGTTGTGATCCTCGGTTCTTCGATCCGAACTAAAAGGGTGCGCGAAGCTGCACCTCGTGCGTGCGCTGTCGCTCGTTCCCTCGTAGATAGAATACACGCTTGTATTCGCACATTATTCCTGTGTGAGCTGCTTGCTTTTCACTGCTGGGGGGCACCAAGTCGGGCTTCCGTTGTTGCTGCGCAAAGCGTTTGACCTTCTTCCCCGTGCTCTCTGAACTTACGCGCAGTGTCTTGACCTGTCGGCTACGTACGGCCTTCGCTATCTTTGACGGCTCGAGTGTCGCCGTCGGCTGTTGCACTTCCCCGTTGTGTTTAGAAACATTTAAACTCACTCTATTAGTTTTTGACGGTGTGACACGGAATCTCGCTACTTTGCCTCGGCTGATTCCGCTTCTTATAGGTAGTCCGACAAATTTATTCTCCTTGTCGGCATCCATGTTAGACCCGTTTCCGGAAGGAAGATTTATCTTTGTAAGCAGGCCTATGTACTTGCATGTGGCGGTAGTTCTACTCCGTGGTGACGAATATATCCTCGTCGTGCCGTCCCGTAGCGGCATGCAGTGCCCATACAACTTAAGCATCTCGCCATGCAGGATGTCCGCTTTATGCTGCTTGATAAAGTCGATGCCTAGTAGTCCGTTGACCTTCAACGGCACATTGTTCGGAACCATGTATGACCAATGCTCTACATTTAAAGCCGTTGTCTCCAGCACAATTTTAGCTATCCCGTGGGTGGTGAATTTTTCGCCCGCCACCCTCTGCAGCTCTACGGCGCAGTCGTTCACCATGGTCTCTGGTTTGAGACAGCCTTCCTTGATTATGCTGCACTGCGCTCCGGTGTCCGCCTTGAGGGTGAGTACCCCGGTCGTGGCCAACGGTGCATCGATATCGACGTCGCTGGTGGTGGCACTCGACGCCGGCAGCGTTACTTGTAGGAGCTGCAGCGTTGTTTTTCTTTTGCTTGCACGCAGGTCTCTGCTGGACAGTTAGCGTATTCAGTCTCAGTACGCCCAGCGTGTTCACGCCTGCAGTGGCTGGATCTAGCCCCACGGTTACAGTATTTCTTGCATCTTTGTGGCCTGCATTTTTTGGCTGTTGGGGCGGCTGCGTCAGCTTGCTTTTATTCTGCGACAGTCTCTTCCGGCAGTCTTTCCACATGTGGCCCTTTTTTCCAATAGTTGCACACAACGTCGACGTGGTGTATGGATTTATCCTCACTGGGCATCGGTAGGCTCACTCTTCCCGATCTGCGGGTGCAGTCTCGAGCCACGTGCCCTGGTCCTCCGCAGGTGAAGCCATTTTCTGCCTTCCGGGATGGCGCGCCTTAGGACCTTCTGGGGTGGCTTAATGCTCCACCTGCCCCTCCCTTTGGCTGCACCATATTGGTGATTTCGATCGCTCCCGTTATTGACTCGTGGAGAGTGGTGTAGTTACGAGATCTCACCAGGATTTGGACCTGCCCATGCAGTCCATTTTTGAAGTTGGCCTGGGCGCTCTTCCGTGTTATTTTCTCGATGATGCGCATTTCCGACATCGAGACGGCTTCCTCACAAAGCTTCTCTATAATAACCACGGTGATACGCTCTGTCCTGGCGGTGTATACCGCGATATCGTCACCCTGGCCCTGCCGGAGAGAGTTGAATTCGACCTGTAACGCAGGCAGCGACTTTCGCTTCCCGTACAGGGCCTCCAGCTCGGTCTTAAGCTGCGCTACCGAGGGGATGACTTTACGTTTCATCTCTCTGGCCGCCCTACCTTCGAGCTTGCTGCTCAGTACCAATTCCAACAGGATCTCGTGGTCACCGGGCGCAGCTCGCTTAAAAACGGTTTCACAGGACTGTATGAAGACGTCCAGCTCGTCAACGTTGCTGCTGTCGAAATGCTCTATATTTTTTAAGGCCAGTCCCAGGTCGAGCGTCCGACCCCGGGTTTCCGGTACCCGCGGTTGCTTCTTTTGGACCACGGGATCCGCAGCAGGGTACTCCGGCTCCTCGAATCGTGTTTTCCTCGACCGCGGACGTGGTATCGGGTGTTCTTCTAACCCAGTTCATTCCAGCCTCCGCAGCAATTCGGCATTTTGTTCCCGTAGGGACCGGATGAGTTCGAACTCGTCCGCACCTACCTCGTTGAGCGTATCCATCAAGTTCCGTCTTGCCGACGGTATTTCGGCCTCCCCGAGTTCGCGATCGAGTTGGCGTTGGCCTCGGGCTTGCTCGCGCTGCAACCTTTCGTACTGGTGTCGAACTCTCTCCATTTCACGGTGGCTCCGGTCGATCGCCCCCATCCGATCTCGTACTCTTGCGGGTACCGACCGGGCTGTCGTACCGGTAGCTGCATAGAAATCTGCGCGATCTATGGTTCGCATGTTTTCAATTTCCCGCTCGACCCGTTTGCTCGCTAGTAGCCATATTGAAAACGTCGTCGCTATCGTCGCTGTCGAGATCCCCGAACGACGCACCCCTACGTGGGTTCACGCCAAACAGGGCCGCCAGACGGTCTGCTAGAGCTTCCTATCTGGTCGAGGGGATTCGTCCCGACGGCGAGAGCTTCAGAGCTCTCGCCGTCGCGCCCTGCGCTCTTCATAAACAATATCCCCTACAGCCGCAGATAATCCGGCTGTAGAGTCTATCCCCACGCCAGGCCACGTTGTCTCTAACGAGTTGCCCCTACGCCTTGCTCGGGATTCCGACATGTTTATTTCGCGATGGCTTTAGTGTTATATTTCAAAAAAAAATAATCTCACGAGATATTAATATATCCGCTGGAATATTTTTCGCAATTACGGCTTCGAAACGACTAGCTTTGTAATGGATAATCAGCTGGCGCACGGCGATCGATATTCGCCGTGCGTCGACCTGTTGCTGTGCTCGAGCACACAGCGTTAGGTTGGGCGGAGATAGCCGAGGCAGGGCTTCGCGGAGCCGAGGTTGTGCCTCGTAGGCATGCTGCGTCGAGCGAGAGGATGTCTCTCTCGCTTGACTTCGACTTCGCTCACCGGCTATCTCTCTCAATTGACTTCAGCGCCCAACGACGCTTTCATATTCCGCAGCCATATTGGATATTTCGACACTTACGTGAAAACCCGCATGAACAGCGCACGCACTTGGCAAAGCTTGGATGAATCTTCACTTTTTCCACTGGATTTTCTCAACCTTCGTTTGCTCAACAGGACTCAAATTAAGGTAAGCGAGCACCGTCATAATTCAGCGTAATTCACTGACAGTGAGGAGATTTATATCGGTACATCCTCATAAAGAGCTCACACTGTGACTTCCTCTGCAGCGCGGGCTGCACCACGTTTTTCCACAAAATTGCTAGCATGCTCAATTAATATAATTGTGTGTGTTTTACCAATTCACTGCACTATCCCCCAATTAAACTTGCTGGGAAAGTGTTGTGAATTCAGTCTAATCATTTGTGCATCCTCAAGCTCATTCTATCGTGTGTTGCAGTATTGACGGCTTCACAGTCAGTCATAAAATCCCAGCACGCAAGTACCAGAGTAGTATGTGCAAGCACTCACTCTTTGTATATTCTATTTGCCCATCTTGTTGCGAAGTTGCTGGGATTAGTAAAATCCACCTGCGCACTCACATGTCTCATAGCGTGACGTACTCCGCAGAGGAGGCTGCAGGCTGCACACCGCTCTCAGTACCTACAGCACACAATTAATATAATTGTCTGCTGCTTCTCAGTCCAAATAGTAAAATCAAACTTAGCCTATTTAAATAAAGTCAGTTTTCTAATTCTCAAATTTTTGGTGCATTTATTTTCATTATTTTGTATTTTTCTAAATTTAGTATAATTTGTGTTTCTTTTCATATTTAAAATAATTGTTTTAAAATGTATTATTACATTGTTTGTGTGGAAAATAATAAACCACTTTCTCCAAATTCGATCTACTAGTCTGGTTTCATTTCCACCCTGTCTTGAGTAAAGCTTCATTAGTTTCAATACATTCGCAGATCTGTCAAACAACATCATCGGACGGAATCTTAAACAGACATAATAAAGAAATTTAAACTAATTCAAGATGAAAACTTACAAGTATCACAAAAGAAGGAAATACAGATAGGGAAGAAAACAAACACATTGCATAAAAATGAAAAAATCAAAGAAATCAAAATAAATTTTAACGAACATATAAATGAAGACGAGTTTATAATTAATTTAGATCACTTGGGCAGTACAGAAAAAAAAACAGAAGATTGAAAAACTGATAGAAAAGTATAACACAGTATTTGCAAAAAAATAAATATGATGTAGGCACTATTATAGACTATAAAGCTCGAATAGACTTACTAGCAGATAAATATTGTAGTAAGCGGCCGTACAGATGCAGCATAGAAGATAAAAAAGAAATTGACAATCAAGTAGCAAAATTAATAGAAAATGGGTTAATTAAAGAATCTTACAGCCCGTTTGCAGCACCGATAACTTTAGCATTCAAAAGGAATGAAAACAAACGATCAAGATTATGTATAGATTTTTCCGATTTGAACAAAACAATTAAACCACAAGCTTAACCATTCCCATTAATAGAGGATTAAATAATAAAAACAAGAAACTGCAAATGCTTCACAACATTAGATATAAATTCAGCTTTTTGGGCAATTCCACTACGCATTGAAGATAGACAGAAAACGGGATTCGTTACACAAGAGGGACACTTCCAATAGACCTGCCTACCGTTCGGATTAAAGACATCACCAGTCATTTTCCAGAGAATTTTATCCAATATCTTGAGAAAACACAATTTGAGAGACTTTTCAGAAAATTACACAGACATCTTATTCTTTCCAGAATCATTCGAAGAACACATAAAACATATAGAAAAAGTAATAAAAGCAATAGTAAATGAGGGTTTTAGATTAAAATTTTAAAAATGTACACTTGGAGCAGAATCAGTGAAATACCTCGGACACATAATAGAACACAATATGGTACAGTAAGGCCAGTGAAAGATAACTTAATCTGAATACAAAATTTTCCCACAGCAAAAACCCAAAAAAACATTAGACCATTTCTTGGCAAAATCAACCTTTATCATGAGTATATACCGAAAAGTTAAATATTGCTAGACCCGTTATACAAACTGTTACGAAAAAATGAGAAGTTTATATGGTCTGAAGAATGCGAAAAATCTTTTACAAGTATAAAAAAATTGCTATGTTCTCAACCAGTGTTGGAAATATTTGATAAGAATTTACCAATAAGAATTTATACAGACGCATCACTAGAAGGTATTGGTGCAGTATTTAAACAGGTACAAAATAATAGGAAAGAAAAGCCAGTAGCATATTTTTCAAAAAAATTGAACGATGCACAAAAAAGAAAAAAAGCATTTTATTTAGAATGCTTGGCAATAAAAGAAGCAGTTAAGTATTGGCAACACTGGCTGATTCTAAGGAAATTTACGATATTTTCTATAATTTTTGAAACAAAATTAATAGAAAAAGATGGAGTGTTCTATAAAAAATTAGAAAGAAAGAAAAAATAATTTTAACTGAAGAGCTAAGCTTGGGATTAATTAAGGGAACACACTCCGAATGGTGCCATATAGGGATCAGACAAATAATAAATAGGTTATGCCCGTTGTTCGAGAATTCAGTTCTTGGAAAGAAGTGGACTGAAAATGATTCGCAGGTGAATTAGTAATCAGTACCAAGATGTTGTTTTAAAGTAGCATTTATTGCTCCATCTGTCAAAAGGCAGTGGACACAAATATACATAAATAAACACCGGAAAATATAGAAAATAATATATTGAAAAAGCGTATAGAGGCGAGAGTAAATGTAGGTGAGCTAATTACCGCACACGATTATATTAATCGTATGCAAGTGATGAGAAGATCTGTCACGACTGGGCCTTGCGGTGAAGATGACACTGGGTGCGTGACAAGATGAGTCAAATGATGATGTACCGGTCTGTCGACGTCAATATATCACTGCTGATATGATGGCTGTGTTGTGGAGACTATAGGTCGGCTGAGTAGATCGGTGAGTCTGCTTTCGATGCACTTAATAATTGTGAGAACGCACGAAATACGGTGACGGTGTAAACCGTCCAAGAGCAAGACCCAAGATGGCTGCGTAATACGAAGCAGCCGTTGTCAAACACAGCAGTCGTAGAGCGCTTGCGCGCAGCGACCTGTTGCTCGGCACGCAGACCTAGTGCGAGATTTACAGCTTCTGCGTGGTGCTGCCACCGAGTGGGAGCAGCAAGACGTTGCCCATGCTAGCCTGCAGTGCGCAGTCTAGCTACGCATAGCAGAATGCTCGAGCATTCTCAAACATTCCGCCCGTCATCAGCAATGTGGTTGCTGATTCTCCTCAACGTGATGTTCTGCTGAGGGAACTGGCAGCACTGCAAGCTTAGCAATGGGCCGTGTGAGCATCGCCGTAGATGTCTTAATGGTCACCACTCTTGTGAGCCCGTCACTGCTAGGATGCAGCGCAATCACTCGTGCAAGTGGCCACTTGCATGGTGGAAAGCGCTCATCCGTGAGCAAAACAAGTGAGCTGATCTGGATGTTGTTGTTAAGGTGGTGCCATTTCGAAATTGCCTGTTGCTGAGAATCCGTCTGATGGAATTGACCGATATGCGAATATATTGAGAACACATGAAACCTCACTCTAGACAAGGTGATAAATAAACCAGACATGTCGCTGTTATGTTGCGAAAGTGGTTTTATTCCACCTTCCGACAGGTGGTATACAAAATACAATTCAAATATAATTTGTAAAAAAAACGATAAAAATGAAAACCAATACAAAAGTAGGTTGAATTTAGAAAAATACAAAATTGATATAAAATTAAAAAACCAAAAAATTAATAAATTTAGACTGCATATAAACAAGTGAATTGATTCTATGGTATGAGCAGAGAACCAGCACACAATTATATTAATTGTGTGCTGTGAGCACTAAGAGCGGTGCGCGTGCAGCAGTCAGTGCTACGTAGTACGCAACGCTAGAGAAAAATAAGTGCGTAAGATTTGTAAATTATTCACTGCAAGCTCTCAGCAGTTTGTTGAAGAGAGGTTACAGTGAATAGATGAGAGCACTAGCAATTAAATTGTTTGAGTGCTCTGAATGTATATGAGACAAGTTACGCAGGCAGCACTGCGCAGCACAATACAACATATACTGAGGATGCACCATTGAGCAGAGAATATTCACAGCAGTCTCCCAGCAGGTTTACTGGCGGAAACTACAGTGATTATAAGCACATGCATAATTATATTAATTACACCGGCAACATACAGTGAGGAGAACGTGGTGCAGCATGGGCTGCAGCGCACGCCGCAGAGTGAGACAAGAATGATAAGGTACCGATATTTTCCTCCTCACTGATAGTGAATGGCCCTGCATTGTATCAGTGCACCCTTACCTTGAGTTCTGAGTCCTGGTGAGCGAGAAAACTGAATGAATCCGGTGAAGAGCGACAGAGAAAACAGTCCAAGAGTCCTGATGAGCGTACTGTTCCACTGATGCGTTGCCAAAAAGTGTCTAAATTTTCAACATGGCTGCGAGTATGAAAGCGTCGTTGGGCGCTGAAGTCAGTTGAGCGAGATAGCCGGTGAGCGAAACCGAAGTCAAGCGAGAGCGACATCCTCTCGCTCGACGCGGCATGCCAACGAGGCACAGCTTCGGCTTCGTGAAGCCCTACCTCGGCTATCTTTGGCTCAACCGAACGCAGTGTGCTAGAGCACCGCAACAGGTAGGCGCACGACGAATATCGATCGCCGTGCGCCAGATGATTATCCAACACCTGTTGACGCTGGAGATAATGAGCAGACCACTGACCCCAGAAACTTTGAAATTTCTGTTGTATGAGCTGCCATCGAGGGAGCTTTGCGATCGCCAGATCCTTCAGAGATGGTTCTGGGATGGTGGTAAGTGCGCTGCCAATGAGAAAATACCCTGGTGTTAGAGCTGACACATCTTCAGGATCGTCGCTGAGAGTTTCTAAAGGCTTTGAGTTGAGAACAGTCTCAATTTGAGTCAGCAGTGTCGTTAACTCCTCATAGGGTAGGATTGTTTCACCCACCGTCCGACGGAGGTGATGCTTCACCGACTTCACTGCTGCTTCCCATTTGCCACCCATGTGCGGTGCTGCTGGAGGGTTGAACCGCCATTGTACACGATCTTGTGCGAGAGCGTTTGCAACGATGAGATGTTCAGATGAGCATGAAGAGAATAGTCGTCGCAGCTCTTTACTAGCTCCGATGAAATTCGTACCACGATCTGAGCTGAGAGCGCGAGGTATTCCTTGTCAGCCCGAGAAGCGCCGAAAAACAGCGAGGAATGCGTCGGTTGAGCAGTCAGTGACGACCTCCAGATGTAACGCCGTCGTGGCCATGCCCACAAAGACACAAATCCAGCCCTTGTGTGTTTTGGTCCCTCGCCCTCTCCATATCCTGTGTCTGAGCGGACCTGCGTAGTCAACTCTAGTTTCTGTGAACGGCTGTGTAGGTGTGACTCGAGAGAGAGGTAGTTGACCGATTAGTTGTTGAGCACGGATCCCTCTCTGTCGAGCACACACTACACGGCGCAAGATGTGAGCCTTGACTGGAGCTCTACCCCCAAATATCCAGTGAGCTTGTCGAAATTGCGTTAAAGTGAGCTGAGTACCGCCATGAAACGTGCGCCCATGAGCTTGGTCTATAATGGGTAATGAGAGGCGAGACTGACGAGGCAAAATTGTTGGATGACACGCTTCAAAGTTGAGTGCTGATTGTTTAAGCCGTCCTCCCACCCTGATTACGCCTTGTTGATCGAGGTAGGCTGTGAGCCTACTGAAAGGATGAGAGGTTGGCAGCAGCATTCTAGATGACATCACTTTGAGCTCGTGCGAGAAGTAAGCTGCCTGGGTTACCTTGACCCAAAAAATCTTCGCTTCGTCGATCTCACGTGCTGAGATGAGTGTGACTGGTGTTGAGCCAGGTATCCTCTTGAGCCGTGCTATCACTCTCGAACAGAGAGCTGTGAGCCGATACAAATTGTTGAGCGATGAATACCTGTGCACCAGATTCCAATGACAGTCCTGATTCGATGTAGCCACCACAAGGACTACTCCTGGCCGAGACTCCAACACACCTAGATTCTCGGCCAGTGCAGGCTGAGCAGGCCATGATTCTCGCGATTGATTGAGCCATGGTGGCCCCGTCCACCACAACGGATGATTTCTGAGTTGTTCTGTGGTTATGCCTCTCGAGGCACAGTCTGCAGGATTGGAAGCGCCAGGAACATGTCGCCACTGATCATGCTCTGTAAGATCTTGTATTTGAGTGACTCGGTTCCTAACGTAATCCTTCCAACGCGACGGATGAGCTTTGATCCACATGAGCGTGACTGATGAATCCGTCCACAGATGAGTAGATACAATGTTTAATTTTAGTGTGGCTTGAACACTTGAGATGAGCTTGGCTAAAAGTAGAGCTGCTGTGAGCTCCAACCGGGGTATGGTGAGCTTTTTGAGCGGTGCAACCTGAGAGGCATCTGAGAATCCATGCAACTCCACTGTGGAGCTGCTCCATGAGTTGAACCAACGAGGAATTGAGATCTTGGCCAAGTGAGTGAGATCCTCTCTGATTGCTAGCCAACGTGATGAGACGTGGGATGGCAGTGGCTCATCTCATTTGAGCTTGTATAGCCAAAGCTCCTGCAAAAGCATTTTGGCACGTATCACAATTGGTGAGATGAACCCGAGTGGATCAAATATCTGAGCCACTTCAGATAGAATGAGACGCTTGTTGAAGTTTGCAGGTGCTGAGCTGAACCGGCTTCAGAACACGAACTGATATTCGTGCGGAAGCCACGTGAGTCCAAGTATTTTGGTTAAGCAGTCGTCTAATACAATTTCTGAGCAAGATGACTCGGTAGCAGCAATGCTGGCGAGTATTTCCGAGTCTGTTGCGTGCCACTTGGCAAGCGAGAATCCGCCCGACATGCACAACTCCTTTAGCTGTTGAGCAATCTGATTGAGCTGTTCTACTGTGTCTGCTCCTCCAAAAATGTCATCCACATAACGTCTTCCACGAGCTGCATTAGTGCTCGAACTGCCAGAAAAGGTGCAGCTTTGGTGCCGTAGGTGACAGTTTTCAGCCGGTATGGCACCTCCTCGAGCTGGTCATCGATCCACAGTATTCTTTGCAAATTGCAATCCTCTTCGTGTACCAGGATCTGTCGGTACATTTAGGTGATGTCATTGGCGAAGATGTGGCGATGATGACGAATCCAAATGAGCACGTCTGAGATGTTGAGCAGCAGGTTGGCACCAGTGTGTATTATGTCGTTTAAGGAGAACCCAGATGATGTTGCACTTGAGCCATTGAACACCACTCTCAATTTTGTGGTGGTACTCGCTGGCCTGAGAACTCCATGATGCGGCAGATAATAATGCACTGCACTTGATGGCAATGCTGGCGCCTTCTCCATGTGACCGAGCTGCTCGTATTCTACCATGAATTGATGGTAAAGTTGTTTGAATCCGTCATCCCTCGAGTGTCGTTTTAAAACTCGAGACAGACAGTGATGAGCCGTCGAAAATGAACTCCCCAAGAGCGTTGCCGGTGATTTGAGCGCAACCCTGACGATGTATCTCCCTGTAGAGTCACGCCTATGCGTCGACCTGAAGTGATCCTCACACTCCTGTTCTTCAGGTGTGAGTGAGCTGTCAGTGTTGGTTGGTAATTCCTCTTGGACCCAACATTTTATGAGAGCTTCTTGAAGTGCTTGTTCTTCTTATTGATGGTGGGCATGATGAAATGAACTAGCAAGCGGTTGTGCTGAATAAATTGGTCCAAGCACCAGCCATCCGAACACCGACAGCTGAGCAATTGGCATTGACGGTGAGCTCCTAATGATATTAGGCTTAATGATCTGCCCATAAACATCAGCCCCGATGATGATGTCCATTGACCGAAGGCGTAGAAATTCTGAGTCTGCCAATTTGAGCTTGTAGGTGTGTGGCCACGTCTGATTTGGTATTTCCACAGATGGTAATATCATCGTTAAAGTTCTGAGAATGTAAGCATTCATGGTGACAATAGCGGCTGTGTGCTGAGAATGAAGAGTGAGCTGAATCAAGCCGCGTGTTTGAGCTGATCTCTTGCCACCAATACCGAAGATCGGAATGGATGCGCGCTGACGTGTTAGTTTGAGCTGAGTACAGAGGCTTTCTGCCACGAAAGATAGTTCCGATCCTGGATCTATGAGCAGCCGAACTTGATGAGTTGAAATTGTTGTTTTAATTAGTGCTAAAGCAGTTACGAGGAGTGACGAGCTGACTTTGTTGAGCAGTTCTGAATTCTGGACGACTGCACCTCCATCTCATTGAGCTGCAGGTTGAGCAGACGTACCTGATGGCAATCGCTTTGAGCTGGATGATGATTCCTGGTGGAGCATGGTATGATGCTTGGCACCACACTTCTTACACTTCCTGTTTGAGCGGCACGATGCCACGTTGTGTCTTCCTAGGCAGTTATAGCATAGACGGCACTTGTCGACCACCTTACAACGTTCCGTGACGTTGCGCTCTCGGAACTCCGGGCACATCACCACGTAATGGTCAAGAGATCGGACAATCACAGAGGTAGGTTTTATCGGTCCATTCTCTGCGAGCTTCCTTGATTTGTGCCCCCCGGGCAGTCGAGGGATGAGCTGTACTGGGTCGTACTGACCCTTTAGATGAGCTTGATGACGCCTTTGATGTAGAGGCCTTGGTGTTAACGCCCGGTTGATTTGGAGTTGCCTCGATTCTTTCGAGTGCCCTGATACGGGATGTGACAAACTCCTTGAGCTCGCTGAATGCTGGAAATTCCTGCGAAGCTCCAAGTGATGTCTCCCATGCTTCCTGTGTCAACCTATCCAGTTATCTTGCCACATGATGTACCAAAACGCAATCCCAGAGTTGATCAGTGCTGCCGAGGCCTCTGAGAACGGTGTCTGCTTCAGACACTGTCGCAATAATTTCGGCTAAAGACGTCGCGTCTCTCTCAGAAAGTGTCGTGACGGCAAAAATGCTGTCGAGGCGCTCTTCCATCAACAGCCGTTTATTTTCAAATCTGTTCGTGAGAATTTCCCATGACGGCTGCAGGGACTCACCTGTGAGTGCTAAGCCAGCGATGAGCTGTGCTGCACTACCGGTTACGCTGCCCCGTAGGTAATGCAGCATATCTACACTGGACAGCTGTTGCTGATCCATGATTAAAGACTGGAACATATCCCTGGCGGCTGGCCAATCAGAATACTTCCCGTCAAACTGTGGCAAATTTATATGAGGCAGCTTCGCCTTGGTTTGAGGTGGTGCTGCAGGTGCAACAGATGGTTGACTGCGTGGCAAGCGATTTCGCAATGATGCAATTGCCATCCTCACAGCGAGTGTAAGCTTGGCCTCCTCCAGATGCGTACCACGACTGAAGTATTCGTGGTCAGCGAAAGCAATTGGCCACGTTACTTCAAAGTACTGATGTACTTTAATGAAAGCTTTGTGGTGCTCGTCGACCTGAGCCCACAGCGAGTCGAGTTCTTCGTTGGACGTCTCATTTGCTTCTTGTGGTAGCGCCTGGAGCACCAGCTCGATGGCGTCGAGGCGGCTCTGCTGCGATTGAGCCTTGAAAATAAGCTTGCTTGGTAGTCGAGCAGGCGAGCTTAAGTGACAGCTTGTGTGTATAGGTGGTGGCTCAGTAGTAGCTGGTGGCGCTTACAATTTCTTTCCAGAAATCTGCTCGCTTTCCTCACCATCTTGAGTAAGCTTTGATTTATCTGCCATAATACTGTGAGAAATGCACTAGTTAGATATGAGCAAACTTGACACTTTTGGCAATAGGCGATACGCTTTGAGCACGGGTAGTGCGAAAGTAGGAGAAATAAGTAAAATAAAACTCCGCAAAGCTGTACCCAACCGATGCAGATGTCGAGCTGCGACGAGCCAGTCTATATGCAGAGTCGATACTGCGGAGCTCGGCTAGTAGACTCCACTGTGAGTGCTAGTGCTAGTTGAGCTGTCGGATCGTTCTTCGACGAGGTGAGCTGGTGGAACGTGTTCCTAGTGGGTGCGCTGGCTGAGTATGCGTCCACGCACTTGACGTTAGGGCACGATGCTGATGGTGAAGGACCAAATGTTCGAGAATTCAGTTGTTGGAAAGACGTGGACTGTAAATGATTCGCAGGTGAATTGGTAATCAGTACCAAGATGTTGTTTTAAAGTAGCATTTATTGCTCCATCTGTCAAAAGGCAGTGGACACCAATATACATGAATAAACACCGGAAAATATAGAAAATAATATATTGAAAAAGCGTATAGAGGAGAGAGTAAATGTAGGTGAGCTAATTAACGCACACGATTATATTAATCGTGTGCAAGTGATAAGAAGATCAGCTACGACCGGGCCTTGCGGTGAAGCTGACCGTAGGTGCGTGACAAGATGAGTCCAATGATGATGTACCGGTGTGCCGACGTCGATATATCACTGCTGATATGATGGCTGTGTTGTGGAGACTATAGGTGGGCTAAGTAGATCGGTGAGTCTGATTTCGATGTACTTAATAGTTTTGAGAACGCACGAAACACGGTGACGGTGTAAACCGTCCAAGAGCAAAACGCAAGATGGCTGCGTAATACGAAGCAGCCGTTGTCAATCCCAACAGTCGTAGAGCGCTTGCGCGCAGCGACCTGTTGCTCGGCACGCAGACCTAGTGCGAGATTTACAGCTTCTGCGTGGTGCTGCCGCCGAGTGGCAGCAGCAAGTAGTTGCCCATGCTAGCCTGCAGTGCGCAGTCTAGCTACGCATAGCAGAATGCTCGAGCATTCTCAAACACCCGTATTATACAGATAAAAACATGACGACGAATATAAAAAAAATATTTAAAAACTGCGAGATATGTATTAAGAATAAATCCAGAGGCCAAGGAAAATATGGGCTGATGTCACAATTGGGTCCGGCGTTAAAACCATTCGAATTAATGTCAATTGACACCGTTGGAGGCTTCGGAGGACTAAGATCGACAAAAAGATACCTCCACCTACTTGTGGATCATTTTACAAGATATGCGTTAATTTTTACGGCCGTCAATGCGCCCTTCTCGAATGATCTGAACGAGAGATTAAATCAGACTTTAGTCAATAAAATAAGATGTAATATAAATGAAAAAAAGGAGAAAAGAGCATGGACAACGATCGCCAGAGAATGTATCGACAAGTACAATCAAACAGAGCATACGGTAACTGGATTTACGCCTAAGTATTTATTAGATGGCACAAATACCAGCATTCTACCGGAAGAAATAAAAACAAGAAACAATAAAGAAGACTGGATGAGACATAAAGAACTAGCTCTGGCAAGAACAAAAAGATCACATGAATATAACAAAAAAATATTTGACAAGAATAGAAAAAAAGACCTGTTCAACTCAGAAGATCTAGTATACATAGAAAATGGCAACAAGATAAACAGGACGAAACTAGACGAATTAAGAATTGGACTTTTCGAAATAATAGAGAAGATATCAGATTCAATATGTATGTTGCAAATGTGCAAGTAAATCCTGTACATCGTTCTTATTGTAAATTTCGCTGCTTGCTATGCTACTGGCATCGGATCCTTTTTTTTATTGCATCCAGTGATGACCCATGCCCTCGCCATCTAGGAAACATCCGCAAAGGACTTACCTGGGTCGATGGTGTGCGTTGTCATTGGAAACATGTTCTCGCCGTATGTACTAAATTGTTTTAACTGTTTATCATTTTATTTATTTATTATTGTTCGTGCTAAACTCACGACAATTCAAGTAAGCCGGGTTCGGCGACGCAGCTTGCTTCTGCGAGGGTGCCCTTAAAATCTTCGCGTATTTTTAATAATATTTAAGAAGGGATAGGACCGCCCTCGCAGGCTGCTTCCTCGATCCCGGAGCAAAGACGAGAGTGAGTTCGTTAGAAGTCATCCTAGCGAGTAGACCTAAAGAAAAACACCAGAGCATACTGCTCCACGAAAACATCTAACACCTTACAACAAATCCAACATAAATAATACCTTACATAACGACATAAATAATACCTATAAATAAACATAGTACAAGTTGTTTACATAAGGTCAATTGATTCAACGACACCCTCCGATACCAGCGACCTGCTTCTCAGTAAAACGAAAGGCAGGATCACTACGTTCCTACGAACGGCAGTGAACAATATAGAATAAAAACAGGAAAACGAAATGAAGGAACCGGTCTCTTCCACGTGACAAATTTAATTCCAACATCAGATGATGGAGATGAAGACTGAAATTTATACGAACTTTCACCCTGGGAGGGGGAGATGTAAGGAAAGTATACTTTTCCTTGGATTTAGAACCGCCAGATGGAGCGACGATTACGAGGAATACGGCAGTAATACGCGAGAGAGCACAGGTGCAAGATACAATGATAATAGTAAACTTGAATTGTCGTTTCTTGTTCACAGGTAAGACTGTGAATAGTTATAATTAATAATTGTTAAAAAACAGCGAATAAAATGTCGTTCTCTTGTGCACAGAAACATATCCTAGTTTACTCTCACCAAAAAAAAAAGAATTGTCCGTTCTATACTATAGGCTCAAGAGTACCTGGGTTATTTGTCGAAGTATTAGGTAAATCCACCTCGTCTTCTATACGCGCCTGAAATGTTTCGTGGTCGGATGATATTTCGAGTGACTCATGTGGAAAAATAAGTTCCGTAGGCTGCTCATCAGAGTCAACAGATTTCCGATCCCAATTACATTCCTCTATATCATAATTGCATAATGTATGATCCTGGTAATTTCCCATAATATCCTCATCATTGTTAGGTTGTTCTTCTAATAATCGAGTTATCTCTGCATCCGTCAGTTGATGCTTAGGCTTCGGACGATTGCCAGTTACGAGATTTATTTGAATAATGAAAATACCATCATTCACGGTTGATTCTTCAACTGGATTTCTCGAAATTGCATCAGGATTAACATTAGTTTTCCCGGCTTTTTATACGAGTACTACATCATTTAGTGCCTACAGGCCACCGTTAGCCCCGCGTATTTATAGGAAAATCGTCGATTGTAGGAATTCGATGTTGCAATATATTAGTACACGTTAACATATCTCCCGGTACTTGATATAAATAATGGGAGCTTTCTTTTAAAAGGGTTTCAATACTTTTCCTCTCTTCTTTACTTAATTCCTCGAGTCTTCATAATTCTTTGATTCGATCAAATCGATCGTGCATTACAGCTCCAGATATCGTGTAACACGATCTTACGCGTATAAAAAGCGTCATTTTGCGAGAAATATTTGATATACTGAGTTCCTGTATTAAAAAAACGTCCATGAATTTATACCACTTTGATCTATATTTCTGGGTTTCGAAACTTGTTTCTTTCTTTTTATCATTTTTAATACTTTCTACTTTTGACGATTCAAGGATACTGTTTCGTCCTGACGTAACGTCGCGTTTATCTTTTTCATTTCGATTACGTTGAAGTTCTCCTGCTTTAGTTTCGCTACAGTAAAAGTAACTTCCCAAATTTTTCCTTCATTCTCGAACTTCTTAAGAGGAGAGGAGAGCGATCTTAGCGACGGAGATCGGAACAGGGTGAAGATGCGGCCCTACCGACCGTCTCCCGGGAAGAATTAATCTTGTAAAGATGGAATTTTTCGGCGCTCCCGGTGAAAAGGCAAACTTTCAAATCATGGGATCTACTACGTAGACCCGGTTATCGACTGCCATTTATGGATCTATGATTCAGCGCGGCCTTAACGTCAATCCTAGACCAGGGGTTCGGCTAGTCGTCGTCGGGGCGTTGTTGGTCATAAGGGAGCGGTTGGAGGGAACGCTATCACGTGACCAAGCGACCGCACCCTTTCTTCTCGCTCTTGCCTGAAATCTTCTCTCTCTCTCTCTCTCTCTTTGCAAAGATGATGAAATCACGAATAATTATTAACTAAGCGAAACTATTAACAAAAGTGGAGGAGCTGTTGATTTAAACGAAAGAGTTATGATTATTAAAATGTTCACACGAATACTGTAGGTAAAATATCAGCAGCAAAAAGAACAATTATGCTTCCATATGGAAACTACCCAGGGCTGTCACTCGAAAACGAGTACAACCCACATTGAATTAATGAGCTTACTAAGTATAGTCGGGTAATAGAAGAAAGATCAGTATATCAGGATTAATTCCCCTTTTCTCTTGGGATTATATTAATATGTCTCTCGTAAAATATTGGAATTTATAGTAAAAATACCATCATAAATATATAAAACATGTTATGCCTATATATTAACACGTCTCTCGTAAAATATTGGAATTTATAGTAAAAAGACCATCATAAATATATAGAACATGTTATGCCTATATAGAAAGGATAAAGGAAATATTAGGATTAATTTATGGTAAAATAGCGAAGAATAAACAGAAAAACGAGAAAGAGATGAGACTAAAATTGAGTTGCAATGAAGCTTCTGCTGCAGGAAAGCGAGGCTGGCCGACTCTCCACGCAACGAAAACGCCTTGCGCGAGGTCTGAACAGCGATCTAGCTGACTTGCGTATGAACGAAATGTACGAGTAACCGAGCTAGGCGAGTCGTTCTCAAGAGAAGAACTCTCTCGCTCTCTCTCGTTTCCATGTATAAAAATACTTGTTTTACCAGCAAGTTATTTAT